>CM024592.1:27804213-28112224 GCA_014182565.1 Eucalyptus marginata | reverse complement strand
GCAAAGATAACAAAAGGAGCATTAGTTAACTTATCTTTTAGCAGATTAAATGCTTTCTCTTGCTCTTCTCCCACGTGAAACTCATGTGCTTCTTGATAACCTCAGTTAAGGTGCGGCAATGGTGCTAAAATTTCTCACAAATCGCCGATAAAAACTTGCCAATCCATGAAAGCTACGCACCTCTCCTACGGTCTTAGGCATTGGCCATTCACGAATTGCTTTGACCTTTTCTTTATCAACCTGTATACCATCAACACTAACAACAAATCCTAGAAATACTAATTTGTTGGTAACAAAAAACACTTCTTTAGATTAGCGTATGATTGTTCGGCCCTTAAAACCTGCAAGACAGCTTGCACATGCTCAATATGGTCATTAGGGCTTTGACTATATATCAAGATATCATCAAAATAGACAACCATAAATCGACCAATAAAAAGCACGCAAAACATGATTCATAAGTCGCATAAACGTGCTCGGTGCATTAGTTAATCCAAATGGCATGACTAACCACTCATATAACCCATACTTGGTCTTAAATGCAGTTTCCATTCATCACATTCTTTCATCCTAATTTGATGATAGCCACTTTTCAAATCGATCTTAGTGAAAATGCAAGAACCATGCAACTCATCCAACATGTCATCTAACCTAGGAATAGGATGTCGATACTTTACCGTAATGTTATTAATTGCTCGGCAATCGACACACATTCACCAAGTTCCATCCTTCTTTGGCACCAACAAAACAAGGACAGCGCACGGGCTAAGACTCTCTCTCACATGCCCTCGCTCAAATAGTTCGCTAACTTGCCGCTGAAGTTCCTTTGTCTCCTCAGGATTGCTTCGATATGCGGGTCGGTTAGGTAATGGCGCACCGGGAATCAAGTCGATTTGATGTTCAATGCCTCGAATCGGTGGTATCCCTCAGGAAGTTCATCAAGAAAGACATCTTCAAATTCCTGCAATAAAGACACAATAGGACTAGGCAAACTTGGGTCAAGATCGTTAGTAGAAAACAAAACCTCCTTGTACAAAAGTACAAGCATCGGTCGGTCTAGAACTAAAGCTCTCCTCATATCACTTTCGATTTTGCATAAAAATTCTTTTGCCTATTTTCTTTCCTCTCTTCTTTTCCCTCGGTTTTTACCACAATTCTCCTCTCGGCCTCTCCTTTTCCTTGCATCTCAGACACACCACGCAAGCCCTCGGATTTCTCACCTTTTCTCTCTCTCTCTCAGTTTCTCGTTGTAACTTCAACTGATCTTGATACACCTCACTAGGTGTCATTGGTACCAAGGTGTAAGTCTTTTGATTCATCACCAATGAATAACGATTAGTATACCCATCATGATGTACCTTTCAATCATATTGCCATGGTCTTCCAAGCAAGATATGACCCGCTTGCATAAGTACAACATCACACTCTACCTCGTCCTTGTATCTCCCTATCTCAAATGGAATTCGAACTTGCTTCGACACTTTCACTTCACCACTATCATTTAACTATTGAAGTCTATAAGGCCTAGGGTGCTTTGTCGTTTTCAAACCCAACTTATCCACCATAGTACAACTTGCCACATTCGCACAACTACCTCCATCACTTATCATACTACGAGATCTTACCATTCATCACACATCTTGTATGAAACAAGTTATCTCTTTGTTGATGATGCTCCTCCTCCTTTGCTTGCACACTCAAAGAACGCCTAACCACCAATAAGTCTCCTTTTATAGCCACTTCTCCATCACTACAATCCTCCAATGGTGGCATCTCATCATCGATCCTCCACCACATTAGCACGGATCATGGCAATCTCCATGTCCTTGTGATACTCTTCCACGCTCTTATTGCCTTGTGTGAGATTTTGTAACTTTTGAAACAAATCTCGATGGTAGTGACTTGGTACAAAACGCCTCCTCATCACCGCTTTCATCTCATCCCACGTCTCTATCGGTCTTTCACTATTGCGCCTCCTACTAGTCATGAGTTGATCCCACCAAATTATAGCATAATCAATAAATTCAACAGCTGTAATTTTTACCTTTTTGAGCTCGGAGCATCGTTGGCAATCAAATACCATCTCCATGCGTTTCTCCCACTCTAGATACGCATCAGGATCATTCTTCCCTTGGAAAGAAGGAATCTTCATCTTGATATTGCCAAGTTCATTATCTTCTCGGTGTCTAAACCCTCGAGCTCCATTCCTCCTTTTAAATTGAGCATCTCGATCATCCTCCATGTTAGCCTCATCATCATCAAAATGCCCCTGCCTTCTAGGTCGTGTTCTAGAGGCATCTCGGCATGTTGCGGCCTTCCTCGAGGTATCTCTCGGTCACCATCAACCCTCATGCCATTCCCCATCATTCGGCCACTAAGCTCCTCCACTACGACCCTCAATTGCTGGATGCTTTCCACGAGCGCTTCATCCCTTCGTATGGAGTCAACCTCCCTTTGATTCACACTTTCTTCGCGTGACATATTTTAGACCTGCAAGTAGACGCTAGTCACAAAAATCCTCACCAATCGCTCCCTCACGTGTTTCTCTCAAGGTGTTTGTCACTCCCCTCGTGTTTAATTCAAGTCTAGGCTTTTTCCACCCTCAATTAAGCTTGGCCGTTTTGACCCTTTGGAACAACTTGATGAATTTAGTAGATCTTTTTAGGAGGACCCAATGACACTCTTGCCTTTTCCCTCTTGTATTCTCTTTTCACAAGCTCTTTATTGGACTCAAAACCCGTCTCTCAATCCCCTCACGACAATCAATCAAACTAATAAAAAAAGATTAGATCACTGCTGATTTTGTTTTAGCAAGTAACAATTTCAAACCAATAAGTACAACTTTCAAAATTCCAATTGAAATGCAAATCACTACTGATTTTGTTTCATTCGGTCCACTAACAAACGAGTCGCCTTCTTGATTTTTATTTTTTTGTTCGGCTATATTTTTTTTTTCTGCCGAATCTTTTTTTTTTCTTGCACACTTTTTTTGTGCGTTTTCTTTCTCTTCTTTTTTACGAACTTTTTTTTTGAACTTTCTCTTTTTTTTTTTTTTTTTTTTGACGAACTCAGATACAATTTAAGATGCTAGAAAAAAAATTAAAACTAACAGTAAACAACTACGTATGGAAACACAAAACCAATCAGATCCTAAATTGGCTAGAACCGAAACCCCTAGCTCAATAAATCTCAAATTGCTAAATATAAATAGAAAATTAAAGATATATAGACCTTGTAGAAGCAAGCTCTGATACCAAATGATGTGAATTGTTGCGGAAAGATTGTTTTACAAAGGCCCAGATGGTGCGAATTGCGAACCTCGACCTCCAATCGTACATGTGATTGGCAATCTCAGTATAAACGTGACTTGTTGACGAACGCGTCTCAACCAACCAATGTTATAGACGACACGAGCGAAAGAATTCGCTATCTTGCTCGATAAGTCGAATCAACCGCCACAAGAGAATCTTGATAATGTAAAGTCCTCAAAAGAGCGATAAAAGAAAACCTCTCAATTCTTTTCCTAAAAATAAAATATATCTCTACGTGTCAAAGAAAGTTGGCTAGTCCTTTATATAGGCCTTCTAGTTGCCACATAAACCCCAAAACCAACCCTAGAAATCTAATGCGTGATTATCTATAAAATATTTAAATAAGAAGATAATTCTTTTTGACTTGGTCAAATATTTGGTGACCGAGATAATCAAATTGTGCCAAGATTTCCAAGATTCTTTGAGATTTGATCCAAGGTGATCTCCACGCCAAAGATCACGAACCATGACGCCAACAACTTGCCTAAATTGCTTGGCCCGCGCTCAAGTGATCGAACCAGTCAGAATAGACAACGGGTCCCTAGCACCTCCTCCTTGATATGGCTCGATGTCCACATCACACGGTTATTGAAAGAGAATGGATCAGACATGAGGAGTCCAAACCTCCCACCATTGAACAATTGATCACCATGAATTTAGGAGATTGGAAAACCCTAAGGAAACCAAGATTAGGGCAGGTCATTCTCAAGCGGATGCCAATAAATTGATCAAACTCTTGAAGGAATGCCAAGATGTCTTCACTTGGTCTTGTGCCAATATGCTGGGCTTAGATCCTGAGATGGTGGAACATGCTTTTCCACTCAATCCTAACATTTCACCTAAGAAACAGAAGCTCAGGAGGACGAAGCCCAAGCTATCTAAGAAACTTGATGAGGAAGTCATGAAACTGTTGAAAGTGAATTTCATTGAAGTCACCAGCTATGCTAACTAGATTGCCAACATAGTCCCAATCATGAAGAAGAATAGATGGTCCGAGTATTTGTCAACTCGCGACCTGATTAAAAGCAAGTCCTAAAGATGGCTTTTCTTTGCCTCACATCGATGTCCTGGTTGATAGCATTGCAGAATTCGAGTTGTTCCCAAATCCAAATCTAGGAGGAAGATATTAAAATATCCTTTATTACCCCATGGGGAACTTTTTGTTACAAAGTCATGTCCTTTAGCTTGAAGAATGCAGGGGCAACCTATCAAAGAGTTATAGTGACATTGTTACACGACATGATGCATAAGGAAATTTAAATCTATGTCGACGACATAATTGCAAAAATCTAGACAAGGCGAACATCGTGTCCAAGTCTTGAGAAAGCTATTTGACAAATTGAGGAAGTTCAAGCTAAAGCTTAACCCCGCAAAATGTATATTTAGGACAAAGTCTGGGAAACTTCTTGGATTCATGGTTAGTATCAAAGACATTGAGATAGACCCTTCTAAAGTGAAAGCCATATGTGACTTAAAATGTCCTTTCACCGTTAAGAAAGTTCGAAGCCTAATGGGAAGACGAACTATGTGGCAAGGTTTATCTCCCAATTGTCAAAAAGTGCTAAGCCATTCTTCAAGTTGTTGAAGAAAATGCCAAGGTCAATTGGGATGATGACTACTAAAAGTCCTTCAAAGAACTTAAGCAATATCTTTTGCAATCACCTATTTTGGTCCCGCCTACTCAAGGCATACCTTTAATTTTGTACCTCACCATCCATGAAGAGTTTTTAGGAAATATGTTGGCGCAAAAAGGACCAAAGGATGGGATAGAGCATGCCACATACTACCGCAATAAGAAGTTCACCGCCTTCGAGGTCCCATATCTAGAGGTGGAAAAACACGTGTAGCCCTCATTTGGATATTACATCGATGTAGACAGTATACTCTTCACCACCGCATCTGGCTGGTGATCAATAATGACCTGATCAAGTACCTTTTAGAGAAGCTTGCACTGGTTGGAAGGCTTGCCAAATGGTGAATACTACTATTTGAATTCGATATTCGAAACATAGCTCAAAAATCTGTCAAAGGACAAACCATAGCTAATATGCTAGCCAATAATCCAAGAAGTCTAATGAATAAGATGAAGTCGATGAAAGAATTTATTTGGTTTCACAAGACAAGTGGACCTTGTACTTCACGATGGTGTCATCAATCTTTCCGGTTTTGACACTAGGGCCGGGTTACGATATCCCCGGCTGGCCAACATTGTCTAGTGGCCGCGAAGTTGGTATTTCCTTGCACCAACAACATCTCGAATATGAAACTTATATTCGTGGTCTATAGTTGGCCATAGATATGAAAGTCAAAAGACTCCAAGTCTATGGCGATTCCGCACTCATCATCCTCCATACAGAAGGTGAATGGCAAATGCGAGATGTCAAGCTGATTCTTTACCGCGTGTATCTCAAAGACTTGGTCAAAGAATTCGACGAAATCTCTTTTGATTATTTACCAAGATCTCAAAATCAATTTGCTAATGCTCTGCCAACCTTATTATCAATGTTACGAGTAACTCATGGATTGAGCATTGATCCCTTACAAATCGATATCATAAGGAAGCCAGCTTACTACATGATGATTGAAGAAGAGCTAGATGGCCAACCATGGTATTATGATATCATGAATTACCTCAAAGAGGATAAATTTCCCCACGGAAGTCAGGCCAATGATCGAAAATACTTAATGAAATTGGTGTCCAAATCCTTCCTTAGTGGAGAAACACTTTATAAAAGGTCTTTTGACTTAGTTTTATTGAAATGTGTTGATGTACAAAAAACTAAATTATTGACGAAAAAGAGGTACACGAAGGGAATGTGGTCCACACATGAATGGACGCCTTATGGCAAGGAAGATCATGAGATTAGGTTACTACTAGTTAACCATGGAAGCCGATTGCATTTAACATGTGAGATGTTGTCACCAATGCCAAGTCTATGGACACAAGATCAATGCTCCTTCTAACAGCTGCATCAAAATGTCGAGTCGGGGCCTTTCTCAATATGGGGCATTAATATCATCGGACCAATTAATCCCAAAGCATCAAATGGACACCACTTTATCTTGGTGGCCATCGACACTTCATGAAATGAATTGAAGCCAATTCTTTATGCCCATGTCATTGCAAAAAGCATGGCAAAAATTCATTCGTCACGACATTATCGCTCGATATGGAGTTCCTAAAGCGATTATCACCAACCACGGATCAAATTTAAACAATAAAATGGTGGATGAGCTACTCAAGGAGTTTCATATTCGTCATTTGAATTCGTCTCCTTACCGCCCACAAATGAATGGAGCAGTAGAAGTGGCGAATAAGGACATTAAGAAAATCTTGGCCAAGATGGTAGAAAACTATCGTGACTAGCATGATCGGTTGCCATACGCTTTGATGGCTTATTGAACCTCAGTTCGCACTTCGATTAGGGCAACACCATTCTCATTGGTGTATGGGATGGAAGCCATATTACCTATGGAAGTGGAGATTCCTTCACTAAGGGTACTTTCTCAAGTCAGCCGTAACGACCACGACTCCATCCCTAGGGTCTCGGCGACAAGGGTAATTTCGCGATGTCCTAGGCGTGTCGCCGTCTTGTTTCTTTTATCTTTTCATCAAGAACATGTGAAAGCATACATACAACACCCATACAACAACAAACAGCCGGGAAAACAATCACTTGCAAATACACAATTATATCGGTTAAATTTACTAGCCTTTTGTCATGGGCCATTATATGTACAACCACTATATGTTCTTATGCTCAAAAGGGCCGGGGTAAATTATAACTCCTCCAACAAGACGCAACTCCAAAACTAGTGTGACACCTCCATGCCCACAATTCTGAAAAACAACGGGATGAGTCATGAACTCAATAAGAAAACCCCTAATTCTCTACTAGGAGGACATCTCATCATCAAAATATAGCAAATACAACACTCACAATATAATGTCGATGGTAGATCAATGGCAAACTTATTGCTACACCTCAGCTACATACATATGTCCATTATCGCATACTTCAATGCATGCTTACCTTCACTTATCAATGAAGACTCCAAAATATCATGCTTATGCATATACCGATACTCATAAAATGATTCTTTTACGGTCATCCGGACTTGACCAAGCCTTCTCGACTCAACCAAAGCTTCCCGGCTTCATGCTAGGCTTTTGGCTCAACTAGGGCATCCCGAAATTGAGGCATCCCGACGCTAGCTCACCAAGGCATCGAGGCTTAACCCGGACATCTTGGCTCAACCATGGCATCCCGAGGCTAGCTTAACCAAGGCATCCGGGCTCAAACTCAAGCATTCTAGCTCAACTAGGGTATCATGTTCAATGAACGAGGTATCACCACCAATGCTATGTGGCGACATGTGCTTTTTCTTCTTTAAGAGCACACATAAGTGCATCACATAAGCCGGTTTTTCATCTTTTATCTTAGTTAACTCATACGTGGCTCGAAGGCATACTTATTTAAGTGAGTATGCCATGGCTCTTAACATCATACTATATAATATGTCGGGCACGATTCTCAATTCATGACTTGAGCCATACACCTAGGGCGATGTCCACGCCAAGTAAGACTTGGAATTGGCACATTGCAATACCGATCTAAGTCCTCGCGGCTTAGGCCCGGCGACTTGACATCGATTCCAAAAGCGAGCGAACCTCAACCTCATCCCGAGGCATGAACGCACTCAAGTATCCAAACATGAGCAAACTATATAAAAGAACATTACTACACACGGCTTACACGGGTGAGCAAACCACTAAATTTGATGATGTAGGTTATCGCCCTAGCCAAGAGTTAGAGATTCTACTCACAACACTTCAAGGGGCAACCTAGGTGACCAAGCAACGTGCGGGCGAGCAAATGGGCAAGAAAGGCGTGGCCATGAGAAAAGAGAGAGAGGGGGCGGCACGAAGTGAGGGTGAGGTCGATAGAGTGAGGGAGGAAAATGAGGTGATGTGGAAATGAAGGGGAAATGCCTGTATTTATAAACAAACCCTCTCATTATTGTTTGGGTGGCAAGCCTAAGTAGATAAGGTGGCTGTTGGAGAAAACTCATTTATTGTTTTGAAGCGACAAAAACGTTTCCAAAAGTCTAGTTTGAAGACCTCTAGACTCTACCGTCAAAGTCTGAAGATTGCCGACTCAAGATTCAAGTATGCCTTCACCGCCCGGTTTCCAAGACGAAGAATGAAGACTTATCCAAATGCCGGATTATCTTCAAGGATTCGATTCGTATGATTTTTTGGAAGACCTTATGGCTGGATATAGCATTTACTTGATTGATTATTCTTATTGGAATCCACTCTAATATGAAGATCTTTTGAAAGGCGAGCAAACTTGGAAGGTTCTACTTATGGAAACCAAAGATCTAATTGTATGAACAAACAGGATTGACGGGCTTTCATCATCAATCATCTAACGACTCGAGATCACCTTAATTAATTCTGTCCAACGGGTAGATTGGAAGAATTCCTTTGGAAAAGTGCCAACGGTCGTGAAGGCATGAAGAAGTATTTAAGGCGAGACTCTTTAGTTGTTCGATATAGTGCGTGAAAGAAGAATTTCAAAGTCTGAATCTCCATAGTTCCTTGCTCTTTCATTCATCGAGCTCAATTGTATACAAAAAGAGAGAAACACATAGTGAGACTTTGTGAAGAGACCAGTAGAGACTCTCCACCGAGAAAGTCGAAGATCACAAGTTGTAAAATCTCTTTTGATTCATAGTGGAATCCAGCCCGTGGGGCATCGGCGAGAGAGTGGACGTAGGCTTGATCTAAGCCGAACCACTATAAACCTCGTGTTTCAATTCTCTTTCCTTGAACTCTTTACTTTTAATCGTAGCTTTATTTAATTATTCAAAGCTGATTACGTCTTTAGTCAATTATCTTCAAAAGGCAATTTACTTTCATTAAGTCTTGCGAGAAAATTTTATTTACACATATTCACCCCCCCTCTAGGTGTTTGCACTAGCCATTTCAATTGGTATCAAAGCTTGTGTGCTTATTTATTGAAGTATTTTTACTTCTTAATCTAAAGATCTATGGTTAGTATTTTAGCTCCGGTTTGGTTGAAGGCCAAAGCAACACCAGACCTCCTACTTTGATGGGAATGAATATAATGTTTGGAAAAACAAGATGAAAGCTTTTACGAGATGAAAGATCCCTTGGAATGAGATGTGGTAGAGAAAGGGATCTTTCCTAAAGCTACATCAACCTTAGGGAAGGAAGTTGCAAATCTTTGAGAACCGACACAAGCAAAAATAACCAAGAGACATGATGCTAAAGCCATCTACTCTTTATATTGTGCTTTATCACTGTTGAGTATAACAGAATTTCAAGTTTGTGAAATAGCCAAAGAAGTCTGGGACAGGGTTGCATGTCACCTATGAAGGAACCGATCGAGTTAAAGAAACAAAAATCAACATCCTACTCGAACAGTATGAAGCCTTCAAGATGAAGCCTTGAGGATAATCCATCACTAACATAGAGATTGTAAACGGTCGAGCATATCAAGGACAACCAATCTCAGGACCGATGAAGGTCAATAAATTGCTGCGAGGACTCTCCAAAGACTAGAATCACGTGAAGACCTCTATAAGAGAAACCTAGAGGATCATGCCTCTTTCTGTAGATGAATTGGTTGGCACACTTCAATCATATGAAGTAGAGCAAATCAATGAGGAAGAAGATCCCAAAGGTAAGAAGTCAATTGCCTTAAAATCTAACGATGATTACGATGTTACTGATTCAGAAGATGACTTGGACGATGAAGAGCTAACACCCATGATAAGGAAGTTCGGGAAGTTGAACAGGGGGAAAGGAAAAAGGTTTGGCTTGGAAGAAGCAAGGCACTCAAAGATTTCAGAAGAAATCAAATGAGGGTAATGAGACCAACAAAGATGTGTTTGTTTTGAATGTAAGAAAAAGGGGCACATCAGACCCAACCGCCCTCTATTGAAGAAAAGAAAGGAAAAACAGAGAAATTCAAAAAGGCTCTCAAGCGTAGAGACATGGAGCAATACGAATGTGAGGAAAGTGACGAAAAGTATGCCAACATATGTCTAATGGCAAATTCAGAATTAGACTTAAACTTTGAAACATATTTAGACTCAAACACAAAAGTCGAGGTAAGTAATTTAAAAATTCTTGCTAAAGTCTCAAAGTATATAGATGAACTATGTCTTAGTCTCAAAACATCTCTTAAAAGGATTTCCGAGCTGAAGAGGGAAAATTCTAAATTGAAGCAAAAGGCAAATTCTTGGAAAGAAAACTTTGAAAATCTAGACAAAAGTTTTGTTGATTTAAAAGAAAATGGCAAACTCTCTTTCGAAGGAAAATACTTTTTTGAAAGAGGACATTTCAAATATCACAAAAAGGTTTTCAAAAGGATCTAAGAAGTTGGAAAAGATTCTTTCGGTACAAATACCTTATTTCAACAAATCTAGTTTAGGAATGACACCAGAAACCATTCCTTTAATTGATTTTCCAAAAGTGAAAGAAAAAAATGAAACAAAGACTTACAAAAAACATTTTATAAAAGTCATTTTCAAAAAGTTTTTGTAAAACCCGTTGGTCGAAGTGCTCTCAAATGTTCAAAGTGTAACAGCTGGAACATTTCGAGAATGAATGTCCCAAGGTTTGGAGACCTGTTAAGAGGAATGTGCAAAGCGTATTTCGTACTAACTCCCGGACCCAAGAAAGTGTGGGTACCAAAGAAAACTTGAGTTCTTTTAATAATTGCAGGTCACTATCAAGAAAAAGATCAAATGGTATTTGGATAGTGGCTGTTCCAGGACACATGACGGGGAGATTCAAGTTGTTCTCTAAAAGCTCGTGCAAATAAATGGAGGAAAAGTTTCTTTTTGGTGGAAATAGCAAAGGAAGAATTGTTGGATGCGGAACTGTAAGGATTGGAAGTCTCGCAATCAACAATGTCTCCTTAGTGGAAGGTTTGAATTACAATCTTCTCAGCATTAGTCAATTGTGCGACATTGGATTCAATCTTTCACTGGATGAAGACATGGGAATATTTATCTGTTGGATATAAAACCATAAAGCTCTCAGTGTCTAATATCAATTCAAGATGAAGCAAATCTTTGGCATAGAAAACTTGGCCATATTAACATGAAGCAGATTGCCAAGATCTCCTCTAAGAAGCTTGTTCATGGACTACCCAACATGACTTATCAAAAGTCTGAATTTATGCACACTATGTGCATTGGGAAAACAAGTTAGAAGTTCTTTTAAACCTATAAATCAAGTTTCCAGTAATCAAGTTTTGCAGCTTCTACATATGGATCTCTTTGGACCAACTAGAACTCAAGCATTGGTGGAAAGAAATATTGCCTAGTAATCGTGGACGATTACTCTCGCTTACATGGGTATACTTCCTAGCAAGTAAGTCTGAAATTTTCTCTTACTTTTCAAAATTTGCTAAGAAGGTTCGGAATGAAAAAGGTTATGCTATTTCAAGCATACGCACAGACCATGGAGGTGAGTTTGAAAATCAAGACTTTACAAAATTCTGTGATGAATTTGGTTTTCAACATGTTTTCTCTTCTCCATATACTCCAGAGCAAAATGGGGTTGTGGAAAGAAAGAATAGATCTTTGCAGGAGATGACAAGAACCCTCTTAATTGAGAGTAATATTTCCTCTCAATTTTGGGTTGAAAGGAGTCTCTATAACTTGCTATATTATTAACAAAGGATTCATGAGATCTATTCTAGAAAAACTCATTATGAGGTATTTAAAGGGAAGAAGCCAAATGTTTCTTATTTTCATGTATTTGGTTGTAAATGTTTTGTTTTGAAGAATGCAATTGATTGAACTGGTAAGTTTGAAGAAAAATCAGACGAAGGAATTTTCCTTAGCTACTCAACCTCAAGTAAAGCCTACAGTATTCAACAAAAAGACTCATTCTATGGAAGAATCTATGAACGTCAAGTTTCAAGAATCTATGCGAGAATCAACTGGATCAAACTCAACTTGAAGAATCTAAACCTACTCTAAATGTCATAAAGTCTACTTCCCCGAAGTGGTTCAAACTTCTGAAGCTCAACAATAAGATAAACCAGAAGATTCAAGCGAAGCGCGAAGATCGCGAGACTCAAAAACCAATTAGCAAGCTGGAAGCATAAGTCACGTCATCCAAGGAACTCATCATTGGCAACATTGATGAAGGAATTCACATCAGATCCAAAAGGCAAGAAGAGTCTAGTGCTTTAGCACTTGTTTCTAAGATTGAACCTAAAAGTATATAAGAAGCCTTGGCTGATGAAAGCTGGATTGAAATTAAGCAAGAAGAGCTTAGACAGTTCAGCATCAACAATGTTTGGGAACTAATTCCTAAACCTAAAGGTAAATCTATTATTGGAACTAAATGGGTTTTTAGGAACAAGGTGGACTTGAAAAGAAAAGTGGTCAGGAACAAAGCAAAACTCATGGCCAAAGGATATATGCAAGAAGAATGGATAGAATATGACGAGACCTATGCACTAGTAGCGAGGTTAGTGCTATTAGATTATTACTTGCTTTTGCTTGGTATAAAAATTTCAGGTTATTTCAAATGGATGTAAAGAGTGCATTCCTAAATGGATTCATCTAAGACGAAGTTTATGTGGAATAACCACCTGATTTTGAAGATCCAAGAAAGCCAGACTCAGTTTATAGATTGAAAAAGGCCCTATATGGATTGAAGCAAGCACCTCGAGCTTGGTATGAAAGGTTAAGTAAATTCCTAACTCAAAATGGTTTTGTTAAAGGAAAGGTAGATACTACATTGTTCATTAAAAGAGAAGGTAAAGATTTTTTACTTGTTCAAATTTTTGTTGATGATATTATATTTGGATCACCTAATGAAAATCTATGCAAGAAATTTTCTAGAAGCATACGGGATGAATTTGAGATGAGCATGATGGGTGACTTAACTTTCTTTTTGGGATTACAAGTTGAACAATCAAAGGAATGAATTTTCATTCACCAAGAGAAGTATGCAAAGGATCTCATCAAGAAGTTTAGATTGGAGAATTGCAAAAAGACTGAGACACCTATGTCAAGTTCTTCGAAGTTGGACAAAGATGAAGAAGGAAAGAGTGTAGACCAAAAGCTTTACGGGAGCATTATTGGTTCACTTCTTTACCTTATTGCATCTAGACCTGACATTTTGTTTAGTGTTTGTATTTGTGCTAGATTCCAATCAAATCCTAAAGAATCTCATTTAACTGCTGCAAAGCGCATTATCAAATATGTTGCAAGTACTCCAAAGCTAGGTCTATGGTATCTCAAGGAATGAGACTTTACTCTCCTTGGATATTCAAACACATATTTAGTATGATGCAAAGTTGATAGAAAGAGTACTTTTGGTACATGTCAATTGCTTGGTAACAAGCTCTGTATTTTGGTTTTTAAGAAAATAAAGTATCGTAGCTCTTTCAACGGGCGGAAGAATATGTAGCTTTGGAAGTTGCTGCTCAAATCTTGTGGATAAGGCAACAACTAAGAGACTTTGATATTGAAGAATCGTGTACCAAGATCAAATGTGACAACACCAGCGCCATCAATCTCACAAAGAATCCAATTCTTCATTCAAGGGCAAAGCATACGTGAGATTCGACATCACTTTATTAGAGATCATGTTCAGAATGAAAAAGTTATGATTCGGTTCATTGACTTAAAAAATCACAGACATCTTTACAAAGCCACTAGAGAAAAACCTATTTGAGTCTATTCGTGCCAAACTGAACATCATATCTTCTACCGAGTAAAGTCTGAAAATGTTCAGACTCAGAATGATCCAAAGTTACAACTATAAGTTAATTCTTTCTAAATGCATGCGATTTTATTTTTGGATAAATTTTTGAAAAGGTACGTTGATTTTTCAAATCGCTACCTGCCTATTTTATTTTTTGAATTTATCTTTTTCAAGTTTCGAAATGATGGCAGTTTTTCATTTTCAAAAAGACATGTTTTCTTTTTCTTTTATGACATTTCATATACCCCGTTTCACTTGCTATATATCTTGTCGATTTTCATCTTCTCTCGTTTTCACTCTCAAACCCTAGAATACAAAAATCCCACTTGCTCTCACTTTCTCTCTAGTTTAATTTAAAAAGATTTCACCTTTTTCACGAGCGAAGTTAGAAATTTTCCCAAGAAAGTGACAATGTCTTTCAAAGAAAGTCTTATAGAATCACAAGCGGGGACCACAACATATGCGTGAGGGTCCTACGCACTTCGATTTGATCGAAGAAGACGACTCTCCTCAACAGCGTAGTAAAGTCAACAACAACATTCTCAACCGACGTGATGGGGTGAGTGATTCTAGAACGGAATTTTTTAGAGGGGAATTTTGTGGTTAAGTGTATGGAGTAGTGTATATGGTAAAGAAACAAAAAGGAATAAGCAAAGATAGAATGATCTCCTTCCAAGGTATAAAGGCCACGCCACCAACCGAGGATGAGGATTGAGATCTCCGAAGTTCACCACCAAGGCCTAAAGCTTCCACCGGCCAAGGATAAAGGATTTCGGGATAGGAGAAGCTCACCACCAAGGCCTAAAGATTCCACCAGCCAAGGATAAAGGGCTTCTTGGCTCACCACTAAGGAGTGATCTACGCTCCAAGGATAAAGAAACCGAAAGGAGTTATCCACTCTCCGGAAGGAGTTCACTCCAACGAGAGGAAATCTCACCATTTTCATTGATCAAATTCGTATCTCCCATACATTGGATAGTTTTCCCCTGTTTATAGGAGGATTTTAGCATTAGGAAATATTAAAAACAGACTTTAATGACTTAGGAACTTAAACCTTTGACTCTTGAACTGCATAACAATAAATACACCTAGGAACTTATGAAATGCAATTAGTAGTACGGGAACTTGCATTCTTGAACTTTTAGCTTTTCGTATTCTTGAACCGTTGGCCTTCCGCATTCTTGAACCGCATTAGTGAACCTTTAACCTTCCCAAAATTCATGCTCCTCCATTGACCATAAATTAATCCTCCTATAACTTCATCAGTTGGTCCTACAAGACGTCTAAAATGGCCTCCCATTGCTAGTTATTGACATACCACAAAATATCAATAAGTAATTAATATTATTCATTCAAAATGATCCATCGAAGTACATAATGCCCAATTTCTTTATTGGCTTGGATACATCGATGGTTACAGGAGTTGGTCGATGGACCGACGTTGGATGCTCCCACATCATCCTCCCGGGTTGTTTGAGATTTGTCCTCAAATCTAGAAAGTTTCATCCTCTAAGTAAGGAGAAAGGTCTCTCACATTGAATGTTGTGAAACTCCAAATTCTCTAGGAAGGTCTATCTTGTAAGCATTGTCACCAATTTGCTCAATAACTTTAAAGGGACCATCAGCTCTAGGCATGAGCTTGTTCTTTCGTCGAAATGGAAATCTCTCCTTCCTCAAGTGAAGCCATACAAGATCACCCGGTTGAAATTGAGTTTTCTTGCGATGTTTATTAGCTTTCTTCTTGTAAGATTCGTTGGCTTTTCGATCTTGGATCGAATTTGCTCATGGAGCTTCTTCATCGATTCAACTCTTTTCTTGCCATCAAAGCTTACTTGAGAGTTAGATGGAATTGGAATCAAATCAATGGGTGTGAGAGGATTAATTCCATACATAACTTCAAATGGCGATCGACCCAGTATAACTCGGTGATCGATTGTAAGCAAATTCAGCATGCGCAAGCTTTAAATCCCAATCTTTCAAAGATTTACTCACCATACCACGAAGAAGAGTGGTTAGAGTACGATTTGTTACCTCCGTTTGGCCATCGGTTTGTGGATGATAAGCCGTGCTAAATAAGAGTCTTGTACCAAGCATTCTCCATAGAGTCCTCAGAAGTAGCTTAAGAACTTGGAATCACGATCCGACACAATGGTCTTTGGTACTCCATGAATGCGAATATTCTCTTTGAAATATAATTCAGCAATATGAGATGCATCGTTTGTCTCGTGACATGGCACGAAATGAGCCATTTTAGATTACCGATCGATGACCACCATGATAGCATCTTTTCCTCTTTGAGTTCTTGGTAAGAGCCACAATGAAATCCATGCTAACATCTTCCCGGGGCTGCAATGGTGCTGGAAGTGGAGTATACAAACCTTGATGGAAATGGCTTTTGATCTTTGACAAGTTGCACCTTGAGATGATAGCATGCACATCTCCACTCATCTTTGGAATAGAAATGCTCTTGAAGAACCTCAGAGTTTTGTTAATACCAAAATGACCAGCCAATCCTCCACCATGCGCCTCTCGAATCAGCAATTCGAAAAGAACTCTTCGGCACACATAATCGATTTCCTTTAAAGAAACCCATCTTGCAAAGAATATGTACCTTGAACTCCCCTGCAATTGTTGATGATGGATGAGAACTTCGCATCTTGAGAATAAAAGTTCTTTCATTGATTGAAATCCAAGAATCCTAGAGTCGAACAGCAATCATAGAATATCTTCTCAATAAAGCATCTGCTACAACATTTTTGTGCGGAGTTTATATTTTGAGACAAAAAAGGATTGAAGAAATTCTACCCATTTGCATGTCTCGAATTAAGCTTGCATTGGCCGCTAATAAACTTAAGTGCCTCATGATCGGAATGAAGGACAAATTGCTTTGGCCTCAACTAATGACTCCCAATGATCCAAGAGCTCGAATAATGGCATAGAACTCTTTGTCATAAGTTGAATACTTCCTCTTGGAATCGGTTAACTTCTCGCTGAAATATGCCAATGGTTTTTGTGCTTGGACAAGAACGGTGCCAATACCAACTCGGCTTGCATCACACTCAACTTCAAATACTTTATCAAAATCAGGAAGTGCAGAATAGGACTCACAAAGTTTACGCTTGATTACCTCAAAGGCGTTTTTGAACAGCCTTTGTCCATTCAAAAGTACCCTTCTTCATGCATTCAGTTATAGGAGCCATGACGGTACTAAAGTTTTTGACAAAACGTTGATAAAAAGAAACAAGGCCATGAAAACTTCTTACATCAGAAATGGACTTTGGAATCGGCCAAGTCTTCATAGCCTCCACCTTGGCTTGATCGGCAAGATTCCATCTTTGGAAACCACATAACCAAACACAATGCTTGGAGAGAACTCACATTTCTCCATTTTAGCATATAGTTTTTCGTTCTCTCAAGACATCAAAGACCTGTTTTAAATAGAGATATGCTCCTCCTTGTTCCTACTATAAACAAGAATATCGTCGAAATAAACAACAACAAATTGACCAATAAAGGAATGAAGAACCTCGTTCATAAGTCTCATGAAAGGTACTTGGAGCATTAGATAATCTGAATGGCATAACCACTCATAAAAGGCCTCCTTGGTCTTGAAAAGCCGTCTTCCATTCATCACCTTCTCGCATTCTGATTTGATGATAACCACTCCGCAAATCTATCTTTGAAAACACGAAGAACCATATAATTCATCAAGCATATCATCAAGATCAGACATAGGGTACCTTACTTAATGGTGATGTTGTTGATGGCATTATCAACACAGCGGTCGGTATGTACCATCCTTCTTAGGTACAAGTAGGGGAACAGAACATGGACTCATGCTTTCTCGAACATATCCTTTAATGATAAGAGTTCATCGACTTGTCTTTGCAACTCCTTAGTTTCCTCTAGATTGCATCGATAAGTTGGCTTGTTTGGTAGGGAGCACCGGGGATCAAATCAATTTGATGCTCAATACATCTTATGGGGAGGTAATCCAGGGGCAAATCCTCAGGGAACACATGCGCAAATTCTTTCAACAAGCAATGCATATTTGGATGTATGGGTCGGCTCAATCACACTATTTTTTCGACCACAAGCAAAGCAAATACATTCTTTTTGTTTGCTAATGGCTCTTTCAACCCGTGTCTCACTCAAGAACAGATTTTCCATACAAGTGTTTCCCTCGGGTTGATTATTATGTATTGAAGAAGGATTCAAGGGTAAAGAGTAATGTATTTATGTTCCTTATGAAAAGAGAATGTGTTTTTCCGACTATCATGCGTAGCATTTATATCAAATTGCCACGGTCTACCCAATAACAAATGGCATGCCTCCATAGGAATCACATCACAAACAACTGATCTCGATAGTTCTTCCCAATCGAAAATGATATAAGAACTCGTTTGGTTACCTTGAGTTCATTCCCTTAATTGAGCCATTTGGAGCTTGTATGGTTGATGATGTTTCATTGTTGGAAGCTTCAGCTTGTTGACAAGAGTTGTCGAAGCAACATTGGTGCAGCTCCACCATCGATGATCACCGAACACACCTTTCCGTTAATAGTGCAACGGGTGTGAAATATATTCTCCCTTTGCTCTTTATCGGGAGAAACTTCAACATGCAATGCTCTTGGATGATCAACAGCTCGCCATCATTGGCTTTCTCCATAACTTCTTCTTCCGTCAGATTCGAAATATTTTGGTCTTGATTGCCCTCGGCCTCTTGAGCGACAAGGTGATCTCCTCAATTTCTTGAAGAGTCATAACTCTCCGATTTGGACAATTTGCTTGTAAATGCCCAAAACCATGGCACTTAAAGCATTTCCTTGCATCGCCTTCAAAACTTTTGGACTTCTTTGGAAGGCTCTGCAATTTTCCCTTGCTTTTGTCTTTGTCGATGTACTCTCGCCCTTGCTTGACGAAGCACCCTTAAAATAGGATGTCGCCTTTGTTGAGGTTACGAAGGAAAACCTCTTGCTCTTCAATTGTTTTTCGACTTTTATGACTAACTTGCATACATCTTCAAAGGACCAATAAGGTTGAAGTTCAACCATATCAGCAATTTCTCGATTCATGCCGCCAATGAAACCGGCGTGGTTTGCTTTCGGGAACTTCGGGAACTTCACTCCTCATTTTGAGTTGTTCAAACTCACGAATGTATTCTTCAACACTCATCCCTTGTTGTCTTAGGGAATTCAATTTGAGAATAGATCTTGCTTATAGTTGTCGGGCAGAACCTCTTCTTCATCAACTTCTTGAGTTTTCCCAAGACTTGATTCGGCCTTTTCCTTCCCTTGCTCGTTGATGCTTTAGATTCTCCCACCATAGAGAAGCATATTTTTGTCAGCTTTAGGACAGCAACCTTACATTTCTTCTCATCCGAGTAGGACTTGAAGTCAAAAATTTGTTCAATTGTGTATAGCCAATCCACAAAGTTGTCGGGATTAAGATTTCCGTCAAACTCAGGGACCTCCACTTTAATGAGTCTTTCATCCTCCTTATGCCTCCCTCTTTGTCTTCGTCTTCGAATTTGAGATTCAGAATCACTAGAGTGTAGAATCATTCAGTTGTCTCCAGTGGACTCGAAATCGCCATAAAAATTTTGACGAGATTCAGAATCGTCACGCCGATGCCGTTCATTGGGACGCCTTGCTAGCTGTCCTTGTCTCGCCAGATTCTCTAGAAGATTGAGGACTCACTCCATTTGTTGCTGAAGATTCTGGAATACGCGATCTCGCCTTTTGTTGTGCGCTTGCTCCAAAGTCAAGCCTCTTGGAACTTGATCATCCAAAGGAATTTGTAATAGAAGAAAGAAAGGAATCACTCAAATGAGTTTGAACCACGAGCTACGATACCAATATTTTGATGTGTGACGGGTGAGTGATTCTAGAATGGAATTTTTAGAGGGGAATTTTGGTTAAGTGTATGGAGTAGTGTATACGGTAAAGAAACAAAAAGGAATAAACAAAAGATAGAACGATCTCCTTCCAAGGTATAAAGGCCACGCCACCACCGAGGATGAGGATCGAGATCTACGAATTCACCACCAAGGCCTAAGCTTCCACCAGCCAAGGATAAAGGGCTTCTTGGCTCACCACTAAGGAAGTGATCTATGCTCAAGGATAAAGAAACCGAAAGGAGTTATCCCACTCTTGAAGGAGTTCACTCAGCGAGAGGAAATCTCACCATTTTCATTGATCAAATTCGTATCTCCCATACATTGGATAGTTTTCCCTTGTTTACGGGGAGGATTTTAGCATTAGGAAATATTAAAAACAGACTTTAATGACCTAGGGAACTTAAACCTTCGACTCTTGAACTGCATAACAATAAATACACCTAGGAACTTATGAAATGCAATTAGTGAGTACGGGAACTTGCATTCTTGAACTTTTAGCTTTTCGTATTCTTGAACCGTTGGCCTTCCGCATTCTTGAACCGCATTCGAACCTTAGCCTTCCCAAAATTCGTGCTCCTCCATTGACCAGAAATTAATCCTCTTGTAACTTCAGTTGGTCCTCGTAAGACGTCTAAAATGGCCTCCCATTGCTAGTTATCGACATACCACAAAAATATCGATAAGTAATTAATATTATTCATTCAAAATGATCCATCGAAGTACATAATGCCCAATTTCTTTATTGGCTTGGATAAGCATCGATGGTTCTGAGTTCAGTCGATGGACCGATGTTGGATGCTCCCCGCATCATCAACTGCGTCAATCTTCTCAACACAAGACACAGAATCATCCACAACAAGAAGAAGAAGGAGAGATCATTGAAGATGTTGAACAAGTAAGAACGCAAAAACCCCAATTTCTCTTTAAGCTCTACTCTAACTTGAAGGAGGGTGGTTTTTGCAATGACTTTGATCGATGAATTTTGTGAGCAAATGGTTATAAGAATGAAATTTTGTTCTTAAATGCAATGGAAAGGCTAGCATTGCGCCTAAAGGTTTGGCACAAAGGACTTTTATGAATTTTCCAAGTGATCCATGGTTTGGAACTTTTAATCAGCCTTGAAAGGAAAGATGATGATGAGAAGATGTACACACATTTTCAGCCTAGGATGGCCGCTGCAAATGTTCGTTGTGAAAGGACGAATTTTTTCGTTCTAAAGACCACAAGTGATTTATTTCAAACTGTCGGCTAGGGTGATGAATCCTAGAAGTGTGGATTTCCATTTTCTTGATTCTGTGAAAATCGTCTGAGGGAGAAGTTTGCACTCCTTCAACTTTCGAACGTTTTTATCTTGGACAATTGTCGCCTATCCAAAACTCACCACTTACTTCTATTCAAATCTATCATTTTTTGGATGCGAATAGATTTTCTTTTATGGTTAGGAATAAGGAATTTGTGGTCAATGTAGACACATTGGCTGATTTGATTGGGGTGAAAAGAGGAGTTTCCAACCAATCGGTGTGTCATTGCTCACGCCACTCTAGAACTTGTTCGGGACAGATCTATTGAGGGCAAGATTTCCTACAATATGATGAATGCCTCCAATATCTTGCTTCATAAGATCGTGATCAACTGCATTAGGCCCAAATCAACATCAAAGACTGATGTCTCTCACATGGAAGCGAAGTTGATGTACGCCATCAACATTCGTCATAAGTTCTCACTGCCTCACACTATCCTTATGTACATGTATAGGACAGTGGTGAAGGACAAGGGACAACTTCCTTACTCTTCTCTTATCACACGACTCTTCAGACACTTCAACATTCATATTCCCCTTTTTCTGTGTGTGAGAAGCATTGCTCCAATGTTGATTGGACTGAAGATGGTTTCAAAGATGCGTTTGAATGAGCTCAACAAGGCTTTGGAGCGCATGAAGGGAGAAGTCCCCTATCGAGGTAAAACAAGACTGTAGCCTAGAAGAGAAAAGGTAAAGAACCAATGAGCGAACCTATCAAGAAGAGGAGAACACTCATCTTGCAGGACGAAGAAGATGAGGATGACGTTACTCTCTCCGCCTTTGCCTTAAGAAATTTACAGAGTTTTGTTAGCTTTCAAGAGCCAGAGGATAGAGAGACAAGAGAAAGAGAAGAGGCAGAGAAGGGAGATGAAGAAAGAGAAGAGAGAAGAACAGAGGAAGAGGAAGGAAGAACAGAGGAAGGATAAAGAGGAAGAGATGAAGAGGAAGAAGAGGGTCAAGATGACTCTTTTGAGCCTACATTGGCTGCATCCTTGTCAAGTGAGTCATAGAAGACAAGGAGTGGAACTGCTGGAAAAAGAAAAGAAAAACATCACTTAAATGCTGAAGCAGAGCAAGAATAGGAAGAAGAATTCATTTCTCCACCTGAAGGCACACAAACAGGGGGAACTGTTGACAAAAGAGATATTTCTTCACCTGCTATTACTAGTGATGTTAGTAGATCAAGAACAAATCTAGAGGATGTGTATGCCTCTCACCACCCCGAAACAGAAATTGAGGCATCTACTCCTAGTAATGGTAATCGAACTGCCGCCGATCCCTCATATCTCAAGACTCCCGGAACCGATTCGGCTTGACCTAGTGTTGCACAGATCAAACAAATAGACTTTGCAAGACTGCTGGATATCCTTTTGGATTTGAAGAAACAACAATATGGTTTAGAGTTTGAGATGAAGGACCTCAAGAAAGCTTTCCATGCAACTTTTTCTTTGCAACAACAGCTACAAGCCCTAAAGACTCAAATGCAAAGATACTTGTCAAGGGTGAAGATTTGGAGCAACGAAGGAGACTCTAAGGAAGCTTGAGGAGACCTGTCAAGTCCATGGGAGAGTTCCAAAGCTCATTCGAATTCCAAAACAGCCTTGATTTTTACCCAACTCTTTCTATAGTTTGTTTCTCCACTTTTGCCGATGACAAAAAGGGGGAGAAGTTGCAAATTTGACCTGACTTATCTTTTTTTTTTTTTTTTGGGTACTTTTTACTTGTTTGATTTTGATGATTTTTTGTTTGGTTTGTTTGGTTTTGGACTTTGATATTTTGGTTTGGCTTTGGACTGATATTTCGGACTTTTGACTACTATTGAATCTTTTGACGCCTTTGTAGTGACTAAGCTTGTGATACTAATTGTGGATGGATAGTTATCTTATCTTGTAGAATTAACATGCTTTCTGTGGTTGCAGAATCGATGCTATCCAAGTCCTAATCAACTTATTTTTATAAGATATCATGTATTGCTTAAGTGCTGTTTTGCAGGACAAAAGTTTTCAAATTTGCAAGAAAGTTTTGTCACCATAAAAAAAGGGGGAGATTGTTAGAGAAAACTCCTTTTGTCTTGAAGCTGACAAAACGTTTCCAAAAGTCTAGTTTGAAGACCTCCAGACTCTACCATCAAAGTTTGAAGACTGCCAGACTCAAGATTCAAAGTTTGCCCTCACTAACAGTTTCCAAGATGAAGAATGAAGACTAATCCAAATGCCGGATTATCTTCAAGGATTCGATTCGTATGATTTTTGGAAGACCTTATGGCTGAATATAGCATTTACTTGATTGATTATTCTTATTGGAATCCACTCCGATATAAAGATCTTTTGAAAGGCGAGCAAACTTGGAAGGTTCTACATATGGAAACCAAAGATCCTGATTGTATGGGTAAACAGGATTGACGGGCTTTCATCATCAATCATCCAATGACTCGAGATCACCTTAATTGACTTTGTCCAAGGGGTAGATTGGAAGAATTCCTTTGGAAAGTGCTAACAGTTGTGAAGGCATGAAGGAGTATTTAAAGCGGACTCTTCAGTTGTTCGATACAGTGCGTGAAAGAAGAATTTCAAAGTCTGAATCTCCATAGTTCATTGTTCTTTCATTCATCGAGCTCAATTGTATACAAAAAGAGAGAAACACATAGTGAGACTCTCTGAAGAGACTAGTAGAGACTGTCCACTGAGAAAGTCGAAGATCACAAGTTGTAAAATCTCTTTTGATTCATAGTGGAATCTAGTCGGTGGGGCTGTCGGGCGGGAGAGTGGACGTAGGCTTGATCTAAGCGAACCACTATAAACCTTATGTTTCAATTCTCTTTCCTTGAACTCTTTACTTTTAATCGTAGCTTTATTTAATTATTCAAAGCTACAATTAAAGGGGGTGCTACAAGAGAGGCCCAATTAGGTGCACATTGCGAAGAAGATTTTGGTTTCCAAGAAGTGAACTACGAGTTGTGTGACCATTTATTAAACTTTAGGATTAATGATAAATGGTCCAGAAACTTTGATTTAATGTGTAATATGGTCCCTCAACTTTAATCCAATATATAATGTCATCCATGAACTTCTAATTTTTTAATGTGGTCCTTAGACTTTTAGTACTTATTCAATTTAATCCATGGACTTTTAATACATAATCTCTCTCATTATTGAAGCAGATAGCACTTTTATTGTCCTCGCGCGGCAGATTGTTTGTCCAATGCTTGTCTTACTCAAGCTTCCCCCAAACAACCTCCCCCCTCTCGGTGGGGAAGAAAAAATTAGAAGATGTACGTGGATCATGTGGCATGTTTTTTTGCTTCCATATACAAGAACTTGCTCCCATGATACACTTGGACTGAAAAATCATAGAAGTGATTTAGCTTTAAAATGGTCTAATTAATCCGCTAATGCTTTGGATCATATTGTTAAAAGTAATCCAAATTCCGGGCCCTTTTTTACTTTTATTTCATTTTCAGCGACGAGGGCAGAGAAAGACTAGCGAGCACTATTTTTTAGAAAAATTGGATCTAGCTTAATATTTTTACCGGAGGAATTTTTTTGGCCAATATCCAAAGAATGTTGGCTCACAAAAAGTTGCACACTATGGTCGTGAGTAATGTTCCCATAAGGAGGGAAATTTTTATTTCTTTTATTTCTTTTTTTGTGCAGGTGTAACTTCATATATAGAAAAGGAATTTGAAACTCTGTGTTCGACATGATATTCACGTTTGTTATGTGTAATGGGTTTTTCTATGTGTTGATAGGCTAAACAGGCCCGTCCACCCATGTTGGGCCTAAGAACCCGGCGCACTGAGTTAAGGGCCCATGGAGGAAGGGTTGAGATATGAAAGGGTACGTTGAGGGGTTGCATCTTTTGGAAGAGGCGTTTTATGTTGACGAGTTGCATCTTTTGGAAAAGGCATTTTACGTTGAAGGGTTACGTCTCTTGAAGAAGACGTTTTAAGAGATAAAGAAAAAGGGAACGTACTTTTACGTACGTTCATTTTCAGAAGACGCACTCTCCCCCAAAAAGAACATAAGAACAGTATGCTCCCAAAAACAGAGTTTTCTCCCCTTCAAAGCAATAGTACGCTCCTCGGTAGAACGGGATCGGGATTCTTCCTCAAATTTCAACATTGGTGTTTAATCTGTCAAAGGCAAGGTACGTTCAATTACGTAATGTACCTTCGATTGGTGATACATGTGTTTTCCTAGGCATGCTTCGCGTTCGTTGTTTTTAGGGTTCGATTGAGTGTCGAATCTGTTTTAGGGAATTCGTTATACCCAACATTGGTATTAGAGCAGTAGTTAATGTTTCCCAATCCCCTTTTTTATGTTAATGGATTTGTTTTTTGGTTGAATTTCGAGAAAAGCTGCCACCGGTCGATCGGGGACGAAAAATCCTGACAACACGTACTGTTCACCCCTGTTTTTGATTTTCTGTAAGTCAAAATTCATTTATGATAGTGTAGGGTCGAAACTCGTCGATACGAGAAAATCGAGTGGCGGATCGCTGCCGAGGCCACCGAACGTGCCGCCACGTGTGGTCGGAAGAAACCGTTGCACACGCCGATTCGATCTTCCCTAGGCGCGTGCGATGCACACGTCGTTTTGGTCCCCTGCACGCGTGCGACGCACGCGCGCAATCATGTGGCACGTGCCAAGTCGGTCGGTTCGACCCGACCCGACCCGATTGACTCGACCCATTGACCCGTTGACCTCGACCTGTCTGACCGTTGACTTTGACCATTGACCCAAAAAAAAAGGAGGAGGAAAAGAATGTGTTTCTTTTTCCAATTAAGTCTATGTGGATATATGTAATCCCTTATTTGTTTTGCATTTGTTGTAGGAACAATGCCTCCCTTTAAGGCGCGCACACCTATTCGCGCAACTACAGATGAACAAAAAGAAAGGCTTTCAAGGTTGATAGCTGAATTGAATGATTATTGATGGGAGAGTGACAATATAATTGATCATGTTCTCGAGGTCAACAACAAAATACAAGAAGTCATTTGAAACGGTTATCCCATGTCGATTCTCGAGATGGTGCTATTCTTCATGAACACTTTTCCACCAGAATGGCAAGGAGTGTTGAATCGCCTATGGGAGGTCAAAAAGATTTACTAGGTATAAAGGACTAGTAATGGCTTTTGTAGATGAATATCATCGGGTTGGAGCCACAAAGACTGCGACCCAAGGAATGACTTCGATTAGGCGGGGATGAATGTGCGAAGGAGAAATCCTAAGGGATATCCGTCAGTTTTCCGTGGCTGCCAAGAATGCTTGAAGAATTTACAAAAGAAAAGAACAATAAATTGAACCAAAAAGAAGCTTTCCCTGTTCGTATTATGACTTGGCGTTATATGTTTTTGAGTTGTCTTTATTTAATATGCTTTATGGATATCTTATGTAAATATTTCCTACCTAGTTGATGTCGGTATAGTAACTGATATATTAGTTGCATTATGTTGAAATATTATTATTCTATCATTATTGGATGTCTAATGTCTTTTGCTTCTCTTATTGTTGTTGTGGGTAGTTCATAGAAGTTTTTTGTAGCTTCAAAGAATTTATTTTGCATAAAAGATTATATTAATAATAATTCGAGTTAGGATTTTGGATGATGATTGGAAACATAGTGACCTTTTGATTCTGAAACCTTACTTGAAATTATTCATTAATATGATGAGTTTGTGCAAAATGGATGCATAAATAAGAGGCATTAATAATTCGTGCATATGTGTCTCGATATGTTCAGATTGATGGCTTGCCACAAAGAGCATAGTCACTGAGTTGAACAAAGGTGAGAAGCTCAACGGCGATAACTATGAAATATGATATATGAAAATCCAATATGTGCTGGAAGAGCAAGAGGCATTAGAAGCTCTTAACCTAACTATGGAAGAACCTGAAGATGGAAACATTGCACAACATAAGAGAAATAATGATGCATTTGCTACATGGAAGATAAAGAACTCTCTTGCTCGCATTACGTTCTGAGTAGCATGGAGAATGATGTCATGCGAGAGTTCAAGCGTTTTGAGAATGCCAAGGAAATGTGGGAAGCATTGGCAGCAAGATTTGGTCATACTTCGGTGACCAAATTGAGGCGGCTCACTATTAGGTTTGACTCTTACAAGAAGCCTCATGGTCAAACCATGAAGTAACACCTAAGAAAGATGTCAAACATGATTAATGAGCTGAAAGATGCTAGCCATGTCCTGACTGACGAGCAGCAAGTGCAAGCGATGATTCATTTCTTGCCTCAGAGTTGGGAGCATATGAAGGTGCACCTGATCCACAATAAGAATATCAAAACCTTTGAGGATGCAGTGCGCCATCTTGAGCTAGAAGAGGATCGCCTCTTAGCGGCTAAGCTAGAAACTGAAATTTATCATGCTGGTTCCAGCTCACATGGAGTTTCGAGCTCCAAGCGCAAACGTCCTGATTGGTTCAAAAAGTGGATAGGCAAGGGAGCAAGTTTTTCAGGGAAGAAACCAAAAGTTTACCAACATGAAAGAGGAAAGCGTCCTCGAATGAAGAAGCTGTCAAGGGTCAAGTGTTACAATTGTGACAAGAAGGGTCACTATGCTCGCGACTGTTGCGAGCTAAAAAAGGTATACACCCCTTGTACTATTAAGAACTTTGCTTATATGTCAAGTTCTGTATTCTTAAGCTGAGTCTAATCCTTTGTGGACTATAGATTCGGGAGCAACAGACCATGTAGTGAAGGATAGAGAATCCTTCATGGAATTCTGACGAGTACCAACTAGAACTAAGTGGATCTATGTAAGAAATAACTCCAAAGCAGAAGTAAAAGGGATTGGCACCTGCCAACTGAACATGCGTGGTGGACGCACTTTGTTCCTACATGATATATTGTATGCTTCGGAGATTCGTCGGAATGTAGTGTCTGTTTTAGTGTTGGTTAAGCTTGGTTTTAATATGAACTTCCATAATAGTGGTGTGGATTTGTATTTGGATACAAATTACTATGGTTGTGGTTATTTTCTAGATGGTTTCATTGTATTAAATGTTGACTATGGTAATGCCAATGTTTGTTATTCCCTTTTCACGTTTCCTAATTTATATGATAATGATGTGAATGTGTGGCATGATAGACTTAGTCATATTGGCCAACAACGCATGAATAGACTTGCCAAAGAGGGCTTGTTGGGCAACATTGAAAAAGTCGATTTGCCCATATGTGAGTATTGCCTAGTAGTGAAAACGACAAGGAAACCATTTGGAAAAGGTCAAACAGTTGAATTTCCTTTGCATTTAATTCATTTCGACGTTTGTGGTCTGATGAATGTGAGAGGAAGGCATGGGGCTGTTTATTTTATCACATTTATAGATGATTATACTCGATTCGGATATGTCTATTTGATTTCTCATAAATCTGAAGCATTGAGTTGTTTCAAAAGTTTATGAACTTGGTAGAAAATCAATTAGACAATAAAATAAAAGTATTGAGATCCGATTGAGGTCAAGAATATTTATCTGATGAGTTCAGAAATTTATGTGAAGAAAAATGAATAGAAAGACAGTTGTCTATTCCATATACCCTTCAACAAAATGGTGTTGCGGAGAGAAAGAACAGAACCCTATTGAAATTGGTTAGGTCCATATACTCTTCAACTTTTTGGAGTGATGCGTTATTAATTGTTACCTATATACTTAACCGGGTGCCTTCCAAATCAGTTACTTCCACTCCATATGAGTTATGGACAGGTACAAAATCGGACTTAAGTTTTCTTAAGCCATGGGGTTGCTGCCTATACTCATGAGCCCTCTCACAAGCTTGGGAAATTGGGTTCTAGAGGAAAGAAGAGTATTTTCATAAGATACTCTGAACACTCGAAAGGGTATGTGTTCATAGGTGAGCAGGAAAGTGGAAGTATAACTGAATTTGAATCATGGGATGTCACATTCTTAAAGAATGAATTTCCTAAGAAGGGCGAAATAGGTGAGGATTACTCCCTATTTGAAACCTTAGATCCAGATAATGAATTTAGTGGAGTTCGTCTAAGTGAGAGTAACATGAGAAGTGATGAATTTAATTCAACTCACTCTTAATTACAACCACATGATGAGACGATATCATCATTAACTAATCCAAGTAGGAGCATAATGGGGAATGATGTGCAAAGTGTACAATCTCCCATATGGTGAACAAGTCGCAAAAGTATTCACTGTTGACGCTTTGACATTGAAGGGGAAACTTTTATGGTTGCTCCACAAGATAAAGATGAGCCAAGAAATGTACATGAGGCTCTAAATTGCCCTAATAAGGAAAAATGGATCCATGCAATGGAAGAGGAGATGGAGTCAATGAAGTCAAACCATGTTTGGGAATTGGTTGATATTCCAAAAGAACGCAAAGCCACCGGGAACAAGTGAGTTCTCAAATAAAGCGTAAAGCTGATGGCTCGATAGAAAGACATAAAACTCACCTTGTGGTGAAAGGGTATAATCAACAGGAAGGAATTGATTATGAATAAACATTTTCTCCTGTAGTGAGATTTACCTTAATTTGCATTATTCTGGCAATGGTGGCAAGTATGGATCTTGAGTTACATCAAATGGATGTAAAGATTGCTTTTCTCAATGGAGAATTAGATGAATAAATATATATGGAACAATCTGCTGGTTTCATTATGGAAGGCCAAGAAGAAAAGATATGTCGACTTTTGAGATCAATATATGGCCTTAAGCAGTCGTCAAGACCATGGTATATACGTTTTCATAATGCTTGTGGCACCCCTCGAACGGCCCCCGATCCGTTAGGGTCACCACAGTGCGCTTACCTTTCTCTTTACCTTAAAGTTTATTACTCTGACACCATAAAAATTGATAAATCCATAAATCCTAAGGGGTTTATATCATTTAGATCGGTCCCTGTGCAGAAATATGGCGGAAATGTATCCAACAACTCCCTTCCCTATATTAAGAAAATGATGCACACCAACTAAAACTTTTATAAGATAAAGCCGAACACTTTTATTTACTTAAACCAGATGAACATCATTTGTCGGTACACCAAAATGCCGTAGTCTTCTATACTCGGCTATATTTCAAAAGATGACCGACATCTTTTCCAACAGTCGTATACTTAAAGTCCATTTATCAATGTCGGCGTCCAAAAGTTCCTTCCTTTGCTGTCCTCCTCCTCGTGGTCATATTCAATCACTCGGTCCATCTACTGGTGGCGGTGCAGCAGAGGTATCTTGTCTAGTCTGAAATGTTAGTCCCCAAACGGGGTGAGTACAACCACTCAACAGTAAAAGATTCATTAAGCTATATCGTGTAGTACCATCAATATCCAGATTCATGCAAGATAGACAAAAACAGGTAATCAAAGGATAAGTATGCATCAAAATCATGAAATTTTGTTATGCAATGGCAAGTACAATTTCGAAACTCTCAAGATGCATCATGTCCAGTTACATGAGTCCCGATCATAGGGCCAAACTGTTATGACACGTCCCATTCCATGCCATACAATTTAATCCTATAATCAGACCACACTCACACTTAATATAATCATCAATTTTAATCATTCAAACAGTTTTATCCCCCCTGAGGACCAATGTTTGCATCCTTCTGGGATTCCGCACCCATCCCTGGCGTCGCGGAAGCCTCCGGGCATGTATTCAAAATACAACCGGGCATCCAAAGGGCATCGACTCATTCAAACCTCTGGGCATCTCGCACCTCACCTGGCATCACGAGGAATCATTGGGGACCATAGACATGGTTACCCCTAACCTCCGGATTTACGTATCGACAAGCATACAACCGGGCATCCCGAAGCTCCCGGGGAAAACCTCTCGGCATGTATTCATAATACAACCAGGCATCCAAAGGGCATCGAGTCATTCGAACCTCTGGGCATCCCGACTCCCGGGGCATCGTTGACCCGAGGGTCCAACGGTAACAATTAACATCTTAATTTCCAAAACACTTTTCAATGCAATGACAAGATGTCCCATGAATCTTCACCAAATCTCAATATTTCAAGGTATGCTGAATGTCAATATCATCATGTCAAATAACAACTCAAGATGCATTCACCTTGGGGACAAATTGAGCAAATTCGGAACAAACATTTTAATTTCCACATTCGCATGGTTCTGGTAGAAATTCCGAATTAATTACTAAACGGACTCAGAAAATTATGAAATTTTGACACATTATCAATGAGACCTAGAGGAACAAGTTTCATGAAGAACACCAAGTCAGATTCCTTACGTACTGAGGGAAAAAATTTCGATATTCCTAACTAACATTCTGTAAAACTTCCAGATTTAGCGTTTTCATAGAAAAATAATTTCGGCAGTCATTCCTTGTTCATTTATTCTAAATTTTTGATATGTTGTTCATGAGGATGTACCCTACAACTTCAATTAAGGGTTCGAAGTCAAATTATATCTACAAAATTACAGAAAATTCACGGAATCATCAAAGGACGAGCTGTCCTCTACAAAACAGAGCACTGGTTCCGATTGATCCACTCCTATCTTCATGTTTTCACATTCTTATGGCTATAGCTAGAAGTTAAACTCCATCTATTGGATGTAATATTTAAATAAAATGGTTTCTTTCCTTGTTTTCATCATTATAAATCAAAGCGATACAATTACAAGGACTTTCCCTCTAAATCTCTCCAAAACAGAACCGACATATACAATTTTCTTCATTCCTAATTCAATCAAGTCATTTGTTTCTCCACAAATCTATCTTTCAACCCTTTTAGCATCTTCCACAGCATCTAATAACGTTTTCCTTAAGTTCTTATCAATAGAAAAACCTCCCACAGCTCGGCTAAAGGCGTACATTCATCCCTAAGTTCACACATCTTAAACTATACCACCTCCTTTCCCTCGGCAACCCTTTCCTCACCTTGCTCAATCCGCACAGCATCCTCACACTCAAATTTTTGAACATACCAAGCCCTAATATAACAATAAATGGCTGGTAATTTCTATCTATTACTCATTTAGTTCCATCCCACAACAAAACAACAACGTCACATTCAATCCGCCACGTTTCAGCATCCGATCTCCATCTCTATCATCCAACAACTCAACATGCAGCTTTCCCATTTTGTATTTTCTCACATCTACCAGCATTTCACCAGAAAATGTTAGCATGCAAAGACATAGGTTGATGAACTTCCACTTGCCTTAAGTCCTATGTGACCACAGCAAGCAAACGGCAATTTGAGGACTTCGGGCGTGGCACAATTGACGAAGGCGATCGGCGGCGTCGACGGCGGCAGCAGGCATGCTCACGGCAGGGCTAACCTCCTCTCCCTCTTGCCGTTCACCCCCTTCTCGCGAGCCCTCTCTCTTTCTGTTTTGTTTTGCTCAGCTATCTCTCTCTTCACCCTTAAAACCGAGCAAATCCTTCCCTCAAAAATCTATTAGGCTAATGATGGTTTGCATGTAAAATTTTCGATGGCTACAACGGAGTTTGCCAGCTGGAATGGACGTGTCCACCATGCTTCACCTCCTTCATGCGTTGGCCACCACTCTGGGAGCAACGTGGCCGCTGCTGGCCATGTTTCGGTCAGCATTTCTCCTCAATTGTTGACTCAAGTGTCGACAATGTGGAGTGGCTTTGGGTCGGTGGTTTTGCCACTCATTACTCTAATTACACGGCCCAATATCTTCTCTATTTATTGGCCTTAGTCTCCGCTTATGCGTGAATTAAGTGTAGTCTACTTACATGGCCGTGTGATGTCGCGGCAATAATCAAGGGAGGTCCAATTCATAGGGTACACGACTAGATGACCAAATATCTTGTCTATTCTTCTTATGGAGCAAATCTCGGTCTCGCCAGTAATGGTACATAGGAAAGTTCTTGTCGAGACCATAATTTCATTCGACGATTAGATCATTCCCATATGTGATCCATTGGTCCGATGGTGATTATAAGGTAATGTCCGTATAGGACACTATTGGCATCCTCCAGCGGTACTTCTATCTGTTAGTCATGGTCATCGCACGTTTGGGGTTATAATTCTTCACATCCGCCCACATGCTTTTGAACAATCCTCATGCATCATCAAATTTTCTTTTGTTAGCCGCCTATAAGTAAACGGGCAGCTTCCAATGGCCGATCCTCAGATGTTTCTTCATTAGCGTACCCGAGTTGGTAGGGCCGAAAATCATTTGGAATGAGTCTTGGTCTTGCATGAAAGATCTCCGACGAGACTATAACTTATATGACAATCGGATCATTGATAAACGTAATGCACTCGTCCAACGATGATACAAACTAATGTTCATATATAACGCCAATATCATAATCCGACAATACTCTCATCATTTAATCCTGGACCACCGTGTATCTAAGGATCGTTACGAAATTTAGGATGTGTGGCATCCCAAATCTTTGAGATAAGCCTTAGAGTGTCCTAAAGCTCGTAATTAGGTAATGAAATTACCTTTGGCTTATGCTTTTGTTATTGACCGTTAAAAAAACTAAGTGTTTTATGCCTATGTTCTTAAATCTTTAAGATTTGTACTAAAGGTTATTTTAAATAAGGCAAATTTATGCTTAGATATGTTCCTCATAGATTCGTTTTCCTATAGATTAAAAGTTACAAGTTATTGACTTAGTGAAGTTGGGATTTGAATCATCTAAGATAGGAAATTTAGGGGTTTTTACTAAAAAGTAAAAAGGTAAAAGAATGAATTTTGGTTTGGACTTTAGGCCCATGGATAGAGGGCCTAAAGTGGGCCATTTGGCCAAGCCCAAGAGGCCCATTGGGCCTTTCGACCGCACAAGAGGGGGAGGGAAATTCGGATGCATGCCCCTCCCCAAGTGTCCTAGTGTGAAGGCCATTTGGCACTCATGCATTAAGGTCCTTTATGCAATGATTAGGGGGAAAGAAAAGCAAAAAGGAGAGAGAGGGTGGCCGGTTGTGCCATTCGCCCAAGTGAGAGAGAGAGAGAGACTTGCGCGAGAGAGAAAGGAAGAGGAGGAGGAGGCCGAGGGAGGAGGAGCCGCCGTTCGCCGCCGTTCACCGCCGTTTGCCGCCGTTCCTTTTTGTGTTTAAGGCAAGTTAGGATCCATCTCCTCTCTTGCATGTGTGTCTTGCATGTTGGTTGGATTTTTGGTTGTTTAAAGGTAAGAAAAACGGAGCTAGGGTGGTTTGTTCTTGAAGATGGATGCTGTTTTCGCACGAATCACTGGAGTCAGAATCTTGTAGGAGCTTGCATGCATGTTTGGAGTTTGATTTTGACTTGTATCTCTTCATGAAAGTTGTAGCTAACAACTTGAACTATGACATACTAAAATTTCGTGCAAAATGATGAAGATTTAAGGGGTCAAAACCTCATTTTTCGGAGACCCTAGATCTGGAACTAACTTACTGACCTTGTGGTAGATTTGTGGCTGCATGTTGTTTTTTTACCACGAGTCTCTCTTCGACTTCTTCATGAAACTTGTAGAGCACATCTTAAGGATCAACATACTCAAATTTGAAGCAAAATGAACAAGTATAGCTTAGGAAACCAACCTGATCTTGAAGATGATGAATCTGGAGTCGCGGTACGGGACACCCGAGACTTCATGGACTCATATGGAGGTTATCCTTTGGAAGGTTGGCTTAAGTTCCTACATGAAAGTTGTAGGGGATCCTTTGAAGTAAAACATATCCAAATTTCAGAGAAAACGAAGAAGTGTAGGTAGGTCAAACCTCAATATTTCGGACATAGTACCCTGGACGTTTCGGTAATCTGATCAGTAGCTTCGTGGGACTATAGAAATTTATCTAAAACGAATTTGGCCTAGATTCCTTCATGAAAAATCTAATTTAATGTCTTAACTATATCCTGGTAAAATTTCATAATTTTTGGAGGTCGTCTGGGCATTTTAATTGAATTACTTAGAAAACTGTACATTCTGCCCTTGTCCGAGATTCCATGCGGAAATTTTAGTAATATTGCCTTTTGTGTAGAAATTGTTTGGCTATGCATTTTCTGTGGAAAATCACCATTTTATTGCATTAAATTATTATATGCTTTGATTTCATGAATTTGGGATTTGTGTGATTATTTAATTTAATAAATTGCAAAGTAGAATAAATTGGAATTTAAATAAATTCTAAATGCATTTGGTAAGTACATTGTTTTTAGTGGCATGTAATTCCATAAGGACTTAATTACTATGAATGATTGCATTTCAATGCGTGTATGTAAATGCTTAATGATGCATGTATAAGAACGAAGATGATCTTGTTTTGCCATTACATCATGTGCATGGTATATTGAAACCTAAAGTGGCAAACATGAACCATGATAAATGAGGAAACTGTTTGTGGCGGATGATAATGCCCTGGAAGTATCAGGATGCCCGGGATGGGGGGTGCCGGATGCCCGGAATGTATAGAGATACATGACCGGATGGCCCTGGGAGTATCAGGATGCCCGGAATGGTTGGGTGCCGGAAGCCTCGGAGGTCTTTGCCCGAGGGGATGCCTCGTGATGCCGCTTGGGGTGCGAGATGCCCGGAATGGTGGGGTGCCGATGCCCGGTGGCCATGAATGGCATAATTCCGGAGGTTCTTCTCGCAATGCCTGAATAGGGTGCGAGTGTAAAGTATGGGATGGATGATCCCGAGGAAGGGTGATGTGATGATCAATTGAGAACTAAAGTGGAAATTAAATCATGCATATGTGACATGATGATGATGATGATGATTACCTATGGCATGATGACATGATGACATGATGGCATGTACATAAGATATGATGATGACATGCATGGGTAATATGACATGATGACATGATGGCATGTACATAAGATATGATGATGACATGCATGAGTAATATGGCATGATGACATGCATATGTGATATGATGTGATGATAATCACCTATGATATAGTGACATGATGACATGATGATATGATGACATGGTGGCATGATGACATGTATGGGTCATATGGTATGATGATGATGATCATTCGTAGTCTATGCTATGTATGTATTATGATTGTGATGATGATGTATGATGGTATATACATGGCTCCGAGGTAAGTACGCTGGAATGCATGAATGACACGTATAATGTAATTGTTCGTATTGTTTAAATGCATTGAGTGGTGATTGGATTCCCTTTACTCCGCCGAGTGGTTGTACTCACTTTCCGGGGACCAACATTTCAGATTAGCACGATGCCACTCCCCGCCGTCACGCGGGGGTATTTTACGGCCTTCCGTCGATGTGGGAGGTCGAGCGACGGAGATCGATTGTCCCACCCTACCGGGTCCGACGTTCATCCGGGTTCGCGCGATTGTGTCTTATGACGTGGGTCTGTCTGGGGGCCCAGTCATTCAGGAGTACGTGTCCGTCCACATTCGCCGCGACAGAGTGATGATGGGGATGCTGCCACCCCCACCGCCTGACGCACCGGGATGGGTGTGACGGCCCGCGTATGTGGAGTAGGAGTTGGCAACTTTTTGGGTTATGGCCGACACTAGCAGTCCGAGGGGAGATCTTTACACGCTGTTTTTAGTGGGTCGTGTGTTCCTTTTTGAGGTTGAAGGCCGAGCGTTTGGATGAGTCTTGGCCTACCTTTTGTAGTACCGACCCGTGAAAAACCCTTCGTATATATATATATGTAAATAAAAGTGGTTCGGCCTTGTGTTTTCTTTCAATCACAATAGTTGGTGTGCATTGTGCTGTCGTGAGGGAAGCGGAGAGACGGTGAGACTCACCTCTTATTTTCGCTATGAGCTGCGCAAATCCTTAAAGCCCTTTTCAAAGGAAAAAGAAAAAAAAAAATTTACGCCTAAGCCTCGGCCTGAATTTCAATTCTTTCTTCTATCGTCGTATAAGTTGTTTTTGCCTTAGTGTCTTATCGCGTAGTATCTGTGGCGACCCTATCGGGTTTTGGGGGTGCCACAGGATGCCACAATGCTATAATGGCATATGATTTTACAATGATTGATAATGATCATTGTGTATATATCAAAAGATCTAAAGATCAATTTGTGATCATATCATTATATGTTGATGATATACTAATTGCCGGAAGCAATATTGAGTTTGTTAATACTATCAAGAGTTTGTTATCTTCCAACTTTGAGATGAAAGATATGGATGAGGCTGCATACATTCTTGGAGTTAAGATTTCAAGAGATCGTTTGAAGAGGTCATTATCTCTTTCACAAGAAACATACATAAATAAGGTTCTTGAACGATTTCGTATGCAATATTGTAAACCCATAGATACTCCTATTGCAAAAGGTGAAAGATTGAGCCATAGACTATATCCATGGACTCCGCAAGAGAATGAACAAATGCAACATGTTCCTTATGCTAGTGCTATTGGGAGCTTGATGTACGCTATGATGTGTACAAAACCTGACATATGTTTTGCAGTTGGAATGGTGAGTAAATACCAATTCAATCCAGGTCAAGCACATTGGAAAGCCGTTAAAAGAATACTAAGGTATCTGAAGGGAACTGCTGATTACAAGCTGAATTACAAAGGAAATGATCTGCGACTTGAAAGCTATTCAGATGTTGATTGGGGAGGAGATTTAGATGAAAGGAAATCTACCTTTGGATTTGCTTTCTTACTGAATAATGGCGCCATATCATGGAGTAGTAAGAAACAAACGTGTATAGCCTTGTCCACGATGGAAGCTGAGTTCGTGGCATTATCAGCAGCAGTACAAGAAGGTGTTTGGCTTAAGAGATTTTTGGATCATTAAGGTGTTATTGGGTATGCTGCAAATCCATTATTGGTTAACTGTGATAGCCAAGCAGCTATAAGGTACACCAAAGATCCAAAATATCATGGCAAGACCAAACATATAGATACCAAGTATAATTTGGTAAACGATATGGTTGCACGAAAAGATGTGAACTTACATTACATATCTACGCATAGAATGGTAGCAAATCCTATGATAAAGCCAATACCTAGAGATGTGTTTTGTGGTCATGTGAAATCTCTAGGATTGCGTAGAGGCTGATGTACTGAATATTGTAATTTTCCTAAAGTGTTCACATTTAATGAATTTGTGTTTTTTCATTATTAATGCCTATGAATCTTTGTTTGACGTTTATGCATCTTAATGCTTAGTGCATTATGTGTGTGTGTGTGTGTGTGTGTGTGTGTGTCTCTCTCTCTCTCTCTCTCTCTCTCTCTCTATATATATATATATAAAGTTGAGAGAGTATGTCAGATAGATAAAAGATTAGCCCACTCACACGGGTAATCGCCTCTATTTATTATGTGATAAATAGAGATGAGACGATTTTTAAGCTTATTATATAGGTGATAATCAAGAGCTCAAGCTTAAAATATATATGTCACCTTAACTGAGTGTTAAGATGATGACTCAGTTAAGGTGACATCATGATATTGACTATATTCGAAAGTAAAATAACCCACATATTTTACTTTATATGTCTATGATGCCAGATGTGAGTTCTGATGAATTTTGTGAATGAGTAGATATGTGAACTCAAGTTAAACATTAGGTATGTCTGAACTATCATCTATACGGTATTGATGGTGTAGACATACGCTCCATGGGAAAGGAGTTAATACCGCAATACGTATTTCATACTACGTATGCATGAGCCGACCAATAAGAGTGGCAAAAGTTTGATCTCAACTTTTATGCCATGTGAGACTCTTGAGGAAGAGAGTTCCTCAATTTAGTGCCCTCATGACTCTTACTTATTCTCAAGATTTCTATTCAGTGTTTGCTATCTTAGGATGTTGCCAATGATCATGAATTTGATTCGATCTAATGGGACATTTCTAGAAAAGCAAGCTAAACTAAAATTGAGAGTTTGAAGGAAAGAGGAAGATCGAATTTGGAGAATCACATTCTAGTTTTGTAATCACCGGTTGACCAATTATGATTGTTTTATGGGACAATCATAATTGTGAATATAATATATCATTGTTTAAAAATGAGATCAAGAGAGATATAAATGTGATCGATCGATCTAGGGTACTGCATACTAAATCTACTCAGAGTATGATGCCCATTATGAACTGCTATATATTCCTAACAGATGTGTGGCAACGAGCTCTCAAAGTATGCTGGTCGCATAGATTATTCACCGGTATAAATGTTGTAGAGAGGTAAAGAGGATCCTGTTCGGCTCACCATGTGCGAGTGGGAGATGATGGGTTTTTCTATGTGTTGATGGGCCTAAGTAGGCCCGTCCGCCCATGTTGGGCCTAAGAACCCGGCCCGCAGGTTAAGGGCCCATGGAGGAAGGGTTGAGATATGAAAGGGTACGTTGAGGGGTTGCGTCTTTTGGAAAAGGCGTTTTACGTTGAGGAGTTACGTCTCTTGGAGAAGACGTTTTAAGAGATAAAAAGAAAAAGGGAACGTACTTTTACGTACGTACGTTTTCAGAAGACGCACTCTCCCCCGAAAAGAATGTAAGAACAGTACGCTCCCAAAAACAAAGTTTTCTCCTCTTCAAAGCAACAGTATGCTCCTCGGTAGAACGGGATCAAGATTCTTCCTCGAATTTCAACATTGGTGTTTAATCTGTGAAAGGCAAGATACGTTCAATTCTGTAATGTACCTTTGATCGGTGATACATGTGTTTTCCTGGGCATGCTTCCACGTTCGTTGTGTTTAGGGTTCGATTGAGTGTTAAAATCGGTTTTAGGGAATTCATTATACCCAACAATGTGAATGGACCTAAACCTACGAAGAAGTGTAATTCATGTGGAAGATGGGGAGGATGTTCATGGACTGGACGCAAAATACATAAATTTATTCCAGCTCTGTTACTTCCTAGTATCTCTAATTATGCTTCCTTGAGGACTAAAATGTCAAAGATTGATAGGTAGAGGACATCAATTTAAGCAGCCAAGTGTGAATTTTCCATTGTTGGGAGCATAAGTTTGTCAACATCTTCCTTATGAGAAAGACTTGGAGCATTACCTAAATATATCACTATTGAAGGACCTTTTATTGTGGATCCTGTTAAGCATATTATAATAGAGATATTTATTTCTTTCTATACCGATTTAAGTTGTTCCCTACAAGCATCATATCCTTTTAATCTTTCCTAGACCAATTTTGTATGAATTCTTCTTCTTCTATGTTAGATTAACTATACATTCCACGTCTCTATTTATTGCCACAAAATTTCACATTTCATTGCCAATCTTTTTGTCAGCGTCGATTAGCTTGAACACTCACTGTTTCTGATTCAACATGAATATGCTCTTTCTTTAAATTCTATGTATTAATCTTAACTTGTTTAGGTTATTTAAGAAATTAATTTGAGTTAAATCTCATTTAGGGCCAGACTTTAGTTTCTCAGCATTGCACGGTTATAGTTCGTTAAAAGTATTCAATTTTGTGAGGTAGACGTTCTTTACTGGCCTTGACCTTCGCCATGTTTCCCAATGTGTGAATGGCTGCACATTGCACATATCGGTGTCTCCAGAGGGGATTGGAATGTTGGGGAAGGGAGTTTATTGGAAAAGAAAACACAAGATATTTGCATGATGAAAATCGAAGATATTTTCTTTTGTTCACCAATGAAGTTTCTCCTTTCAGAAAGGCTCTGAAGTCATTTTCAGATTGGAGGACTTTGAAAACTCCTTTTTTGTCGGGGAATTACATTAGGACAGCGCCCGAAAGGTACTGAGAAATGGGAACACAGCTTTCTGAGTTAGAAATCGGAAAGTTCAAGACAGCTGAACCGCACAGGTGATCTTTGATGCGCACTTGAGGCATTGAGACCATTCCAGCTGTGGCATTAGCGGAAAGTCCAAAGTAAGTTGCTTTTCGGTGCCAAATTCTTTTACTGAGAGAAGCAGAAGAAGACTTGTTTTTACTTGGTTCCGTGCAGATTTCGGCATCGAGGTAACTGTAATTTAGCTATGAAGATATTGGCGAAACTTGTTATTACATTCAATACGCAGTTGTACCCGTTTTCATATTACTTAGTTCAAGCTTTTTGCGAACCATGTTCAACCAACTGGAGACTAAACGTTTTCTCATCTTTTTGGTCATTTATAATATGAAGGGTACATGTTTAATGAGTATTGGAAGATTTGTAAGAATTTATTGTTTCAGTTGGTGAGTTTGGTTTCTTAAGTTCTTTTGAGTTCACAAAAAATCGTCAAGTTTTCTTTTATGATTGAAATCAAATCAACCAAAAAAGGTGGAATGTCCCGTTTCAAACCTCGGAGCAGCACACATGTGTGCACCGATCCCACGATCCATATGAAAATATCTATGCATGTCCAGCTTTTGTGATTTGCGGGTGCAAACACCACCTGCCAATCCTTTTTTTTCCCTCTCGTATTGATTAGCTCGGTCACTTATAATTTCAGATTTAATATTAATACGATTTTTTTTTAATTCTAATGTTTCAGTTTAGCTGTAATTCTAATGTTTTAGTTTGAAATTTGTGCAATGTCCTATTGTCTTTGTATATGTAATTACTTTCAATTGAATCATTTTGGTGAAAATGTGAGTAGAAGCATAGAAAGTTTAATTATTTAATCTTTTGTCCGACTTAAGAATAGCTGTTAAATTTATGTCTCGTGTTTGGATTCGGATAATGATTTGTTAAATCGAATTTGTTGATAAGGTTTTCCCAAGTAGATTTCAAATTGGATGAGGAAATTCGTGGGACTCCATGAAGGTTTACAAAAGAGGAAATAAAATAGAAGAAAAAAAAAAAGAGGGGCACACTTTATATTTTATTTTCTATTTATCTTTAAGGGAGATAAAGAAAAAGGAAGGTTTTTTTTCTTCCTTTACCTTCTGCAGCGTAAAGAAGTCCTGCATGTGGAGCCAAAGATGTGGGGGGCCCAAGTCAAGACTTTGACTTCTTGGGCACACACGCACACGTATAAAAGGCATTATTTTTTCTTGAAAAAAGCGGACATGAAGCCCTATGAAGAGAAAGGAAAAGCACGTCGAGAGAAGCGAAAACATATGTACGTAGAGAAAAGAAAAGACACTAGAGTTCTTGTTTTTCGGCGTACATAGAGCGTTCTGTTTTGAGCTTGAATGCACGGTAATTATGTCCAAGTGAGTTGTTTATTTATAAACACTTTGGGCCAGGGTTAAATCTAGGTGTGGGAAAACACTGAAAGCGTGTGAGTGATTGTAAACCTAATTATCGATTACGGTGGATTATTTTTTTCGCTTCCCCGTGGACATAAGTATCGATACTCGGACCGAACCATGTAAATTTCTGGTGTCTTTATTATTTCTCGTTTATTTCTCTAGTGATTTCGTGTTGACGTAAATTGCAAGATCCTATCGTTTTCGTGTATTATATTCCACAATTGGTATCAGAGCTTGGGGTTGGATTTTTTTATTGTTATTTGGAGCTTTTGCTTGTCTAATTATTATCTGGAAATTCTGTTTTGCAATTATGTCTGAGAGGAAATCTGAAATTGAGAAATTTAACGGGAGTAACAACTTTGTGTTGTGGAGCATCAAGATGCGGGCTTTATTGACAATCCAAGGTTTGGCCAAGGCATTGGATAGTGAAGATGAGTTGCCTATTATAATGAAAGCCTCAGAGAGGGTAGAGCTAATAGAAAGAGCAAAAAAATACAATCTTGTTAAATTTGTCGGATGAGGTCTTAATAGAGGTTGCTGAGGAGAAGGATGCCATAGCATTATGGGCAAAACTTCAAGCACTCTATGTGAAGAAAGGTTTGAACAATCACTTGTACATGTTGAATAAGATGTTTCAATTTAGATATACTGAAGGTACGTCTATCAGAACCCATCTAGATGAATTTAATAAACTCATGATGGATCTGAAGAACGTCGGTAAGATACTTGATGATGAAGAATAGGGCATGATGTTGTTAGTCTCTTTACTAGAGTCATGGGAGCACTTTACTGATTCGCTGTTGCAGAGGTGTACTAAAATTACCTCAGAAGAGGTAAAGTCCGCCTTATTCTCTAAAGAGTGGCAGAGAAGGAGTAGCGCAAGCACTCACAATTCGGGGGTAGAGAGCAACATCGAGAGCAACATCGAGAGCCTAGTAGCAGCAGAGGTAAAAGCAGATCAAAATCACGCCATAGAAAGTCCAAAGGACGTGTGAAGTGCTTTGAGTGTCACGAGGAGAGGCACATCAGGAGAGATTGTCCACAGCGGAGGAATAAAGCTGATAGGCAGAATGCCACATGTGACATTCCAGATTTTCAATCTTGTTCTCTACTGAATTAATTAGGCATTTCATTGACGCGTCTGTAGGGCTGTTCTCAGAGCTGATTACTGTTGAGATGACTAGACTATCTGGGGAAACCATTAAGGAATTTTAATGCAATAGACTTGAAAATTCGACCAGGAATTAGCTTCTCGACTATGTCTATCTTTAGAGGCCATTACGGCATAGTTAAAAATCGATTTGAAATCAGAGATAGGTCGGTTCAACAGAGATGTGTCGCTAATCGTGGGTGACACCACTAAATTAGAAAATTTTCGTCGATCGAAACTAGACTGATTTTCTTATTACTTTGGTACCTTGTGTTCGTATTTAAAGCCTTGAGATTTTCACAACAATCAAGAGTCGCCAATTAGTCGAGTGGGTTCATTGTGGCTCGAAGAAAATCGACCACGAGTCATTTGCACTGAAAAATTTCTGAAAGTTACCCAATAGCCTAGGTCACGCTAAAAACGTGCCAAGTGAAAATTAACCATGAATTTGAGTCCGATTTCAGAAATTGAAGATTCTGTCATGTCACAATAAATTCTAGGAGCGTCAACTCAGTCTCAGAAGATTTTTCTGCAACCCGAGACTTTTTGGGAAAAAGTCGTCCTAGGGCTGTTTTTGTTCAGAAAAAGGCCGAGATCGTTTTTGATCGCAAATTTGGGAAGCAAGTGGATTGTATGGGTGAGGAAAAATATCAATTTGATAATTGAGGTGTCGATTGAAATTATTGAGGCCATATGGGATTGAATTGAAGAGGAAATCAACTCCAATTGAGAGAGATTTGTAAAAATTCGTATGCCCCCCTTCCCCCTAGCCAAAATAGACCAATTTGTTGGATAAATTCTCTTCAGATATTTTGAAGTTGACAAAACATTTTCCTCGTCTAGTCGAAGACTTGCAGACTCTACTAAAAAAGTCCGAAGATCAAAGTCCGACGATAACAAGACTCAAGTTTCAAAGTCTACTCTCATGGACGGTTTTGACTGTCAAGTTTAGAACTTCTATTCGATTCTATCATATATGGTTTTGACTTCAACGGCTAAGGAATATCTTTCGACCGGAATCAGCACTACAAGATTTTATATTCGTATCCGAATTAATATAGATTCTCTAAAGATTCACAACTTATATGTGGAAGGTTCTACTTATGGAAACCAAGATCCCGATTGTATGGGCGCGCGGGATTGATGGGCTATCAACACTTACCTTAAAGAGCTCGAGATCTCTCTAATTGATTTGTCAACGGGTTGATTGGAAGAACTTCTTTGGAAGGTGCCAACGGTAATGAAGGCATGAAGAAGTGTATAAGAGAGACGCTCAAGTTGTTGAAGGGTGTAAGATAGAAGAATTCCAAAGTCGAATCTCCGTGTTATTTTGTGATATTATTCTTCGAGCAATACATGTAATCAAAGAGAGACCACGGTGTGGTGAGACCTTGAGGAAGTGTAGTAGAGTTTCTACTTTGTGGATTCAAGGGTGTGAGATTGTAAACACTCTTTTTGATTCTTAGTGAAATCCAGCCCGAAAGGGCTGTCCGTGCGGGAGGGTGGACGTAGGCTTGGTCTAAGCCGAACCACTATAAAACGGAGTCTTGATTCTCTATCCCTAATCCTTTTTATCTTTCATTACTTTCATTTGCAGCGATTGTTGTTTTTAATTCATTAATCTCTTATTCGGATTAAATTGTTAAAATCGCTTTAGTCACCTATTCACCCCCCTCTAGGTGCTAATTCTAGTCCTAACAATTGGTATCAGAGCTTGTGTACTCTTTTATAAGAAGTGTCTTTACTTTTGAGTAAAAGATCTATGGCTAGTATATTGCCTACAGGGTTGGTTGAAGGTCAAAGCAATACTAGACCTCCAAGAGGCAGACTCTTGACGAGAGGAAAAGAAGTTGTTGATCCTATTCAACATATGGAAAAACAAGATGAAAGCATTCCTAAGATCGAAAGATCCTTTGGAATGGGAAGTGGTAGATAAAGGAATCATTCCTGCGCCGCATCGAATCGAGAGAGGAAAAGAAGTTGTTGATCCTATTCAGATGACTCAAGAAGAAATAACCAAGAGACAGACTCTTGACGCTAAAGCCATTTACTCCTTATATTGTGCTTTATCCCCTACGAGTATAATAGAATATCTTCTTGTGATACAAAAAAAGAAGTCTGGGATAGGCTTCACATTACCTACGAAGGGACTGATCGAGTGAAAGAAACAAGGATCAATATTCTCTTGGGACAATATGAAGTCTTTAAGATGAGATCAGGAGAATCAATAACTGACATGTTTAGTCGCTTTACTGAAATTGTGAATGGTCTTGAATATCAGGGACATCCAATCTCAGGACATATGAAGGTCAACAAACTCCTACGAGGACTCTCTAAGAGAGACACAGAGGATTGCTCCACTCTCTGTAGACGAAATGGTTGGAACTCTTCAGTCTTACGAAGTAGAGCACACCAACGAAGAAGAAGATTCAAAAGGTAAGAAATCTATTGCCTTAAAGTCTAATGATTATTCGATGCTACGGACTCGAGGAAGATCTAGATGACGAAGAAGCGGCACTCATGATAAAGTGATTCGAAAGCTGAACGAAAGGGAAGAAAATTCAATTGGAAGAAACAAAGCTCACAGAGGTTTCAAAACAAATCAACGAGAGGAAGATGATTCCAACAAGGAAGTGACTTGCTTTGAATGCAAGAAAAAGGGACACATCGGACCCAACTTGTCCTTTGTTAAAGAAGAGAAAAGGAAAGACGAGAAATACGGGAAGGCACTCAAAGCGAGACCAGAGTGATACTGAATGTGAAGAGAGTGATGATGATTATGCCAATATCTGTTTGATGGCAAAATCGATTCGGACTCGAGACCTTGATCTGAATACAGACTCGATAAAGTGAACTCGAGGTTAGTAATCTAAAAATTCCTGTCAAGGTTTCGAAATATATTGATGAACTTTGTCTTAGTCTAAAAAATTCTCTTAAGAGGATCTCCGAATTGAAAAAGGAAAATTCTACATTGAAGCAACAGGAAAAACTTTGGAAAGAGAAGTTTGAAAAGTTCGAAAACAACTTTACTTGTCTTGAAAGAAAACTCAGACTCTGTTTCCAAAGAAAATAATCTTTTGAAAAATGATATTTCTAAAATATCAAAATGATTTTCAAATGGTTCTGAAAAGTTGGATAAGGTTCTTTCAATACAAAGACCCTACTTTGATAAGTTAGGTCTTGGTATGACTTCTGAAACTATTCCACTAATTGATTTCCCAAAGGTGAAGGAAAGAATCAAACAAAGACCAACCAGAATTGTTTATAAAAATCATTTCCAGAAAGTCTTTGTAAAACCTGTTGGCAGAAATGCTTTGAAATGTTCCAAGTGTCAAAGCTCGAGAACATTTTGAGAAAGAATGTCCTTTGGTTTGGAGACTGTTAAAAGGAATTGGGCAAAGAAGGCGTTTATTGCTCTAACTCTTCTGGACCCAAGATGATGTGGGTACCAAAGAAAGCTTGAATTCTTTTTAATTGTAGGTCACTATCAAAAGGAAGATTAAATGGTATCTAGATAGTGGCTGCTCAAGACATATGACGGGGAGACTCAAGTTGCTTCATAAAACTTGACCAGATAGATGGAGGAAAAGTTTCCTTTGGTGGTAACAACAAAGGAAGAATCACTGGTCGTGGAACAATAAAGATTGGAAGTCTGTCAATCAAAAATGTTTCCTTAGTTGAAGGATTAAATTACAACTTGCTTAGCATAAGCCAGTTGTGTGATACTAGATTCAAGATCAATTTCCAGGAAGGAACGTGCTCAGGAATTAGTAAAGACTTTACTCAATCTTTTACTGGACGAAGACATGGAAATATCTATCTTCTTGATGTGAATCATGAAAGATCACAGTGCTTGATATCAGTACAAGATGAAGCTAATCTATGGCACAGAAAACTTGGCCATACCAATATGAAGCAAATCAGCAAGATCTCCTCCAAGAAACTTGTTCGAGGATTGCCTATTCTCAATTACTTAAAGTCTGATCTATGCACACCATGCATCTTGGGTAAACAGGTTAGAAACTCTTACAAACCAATAAGTAAAGTTTCCACTAATCGTGTCTTGCGGCTTCGCATATGGATTTATTTGGACCTACTAGAACGCAAAGCATTGGTGGAAAAAGGTTCTGCCTAGTAATAGTGGATGATTATTCACGATTTACTTGGGTCTACTTTCTTTCAAGTAAGTCTGAGACTTTCTCTCTCTTTTCAAAGTTTGCTAAGAAGGTGCAGAATGAGAAAGGTCACACTATCTCAAGCATTCGTACAGACCATGGAGGTGAGTTTGAAAATCAAGACTTTACTAAATTCTATGATGATTCTGGTTTTCAGCATAAATTCTCCTCTTCATACACACCAGAACAGAATGGGGTTGTGGAAAGGAAGAATAGGTCTTTACAAGAAATGGCAAGAACTCTTTTAATTGAAAGTAATATTTCTTCAAGATTTTGGGCTGAAGCTGTCTCAACTGCTTGCTATATTATAAACAAAGTGTTTTTAAGGCCAATTCTTGAGAAAACCCCTTATGAAATTTTTAAAGGAAAGAAACCAATTGTTTCTTATTTTCAAGTATTTGGTTGTAAATGCTTTATTCTGAAGAATGCAAATGATCGAGTTGGTAAGTTTGAAGAAAAACCAGATGAAGGATTCTTTCTTGGTTACTCAACTGCAAGCAAAGCCTATAGAGTATTGAATCAATGAACGTCAAATTTCATGACTCTCCACAAGTTCAGCAAATTCAAACTGAAGAATCAGAATCTGTTCCAGACTCTGCTAGATCTATCTCCCATAAAGCAGTTCAAAATCCAGATGCAGTACAACAAGTTGTTGATGAAGAATCAACTCAAGAAAATGATCAACAACCTATCGACCATCCAAGAATCGGAAGCACAAGTCCAGTCATCCCGAAGAACTCATTATTGGAAACGTTAATGAGGGAATTCGTACAAGATCCAAAAGGCGAGAAGAGTCTAGTGCCGTTGCACTTATTTCTGAAATAGAACCCAAAAACATTGAAGAAGCCTTAGCTGATGAAAGCTGGATTGAAGCAATGCAAGAAGAGCTCAGACAATTCAATATTAACGACGTTTGGGAATTAACTCCTAAACCAAAAGGTAAATCTGTTATTGGAGCTAAATGGGTTTTCAGGAACAAAGTTGATGAAAAAGGCAAAGTGACAAGAAACAAAGCAAGACTCGTGGCTAAAGGATACACGCAAGAAGAAGGGATAGACTATGATGAGACTTATGCTCCGGTAGCAAGGTTAGAAGCAATCAGATTACTACTTGCTTTTGCATGTTATAAGAATTTCAGGTTATTTCAAATGGATGTCAAAAGCGCATTCCTGAATGGATTTATTCAAGAAGAAGTCTATGTGGAACAACCTCCTAGATTTGAAGACTCAAAGAAACCAGACTCAGTGTTCAGACTGAAGAAAGCTTTATATAGATTAAAACAAGCTCCTCGAGCTTGGTATGAAAGGCTAAGTAATTTCTTAATTCAAAGTGGTTTCTCTAAAGGAAAGGTAGACACTACTTTATTTATTAGAAAGGAATGCAAAAGCTTTCTACTTGTTCAGATTTATGTTGATGACATTATATTCGTGTGGCATCCGCATTTTTTTTGCTGACCTTGGAAAAATAACGATATGTCGCGAATTGACGAAATTGTTATCGGGATTCGTCATCGTCGGCACCACATTCGACCCCCGTTTTATCGCTGCTCGACATCCGAAATATTAATTTTTGGAGAAAAATTGTTACATGCATGATCATTCACGGCCATATGCATTTACGTGAGAATTTTCTTGTGAAGAACCCACACGGCCGCACCTTCCTTTTTCCATTTGGCCTATCAATCGCAAGTAATTCCTTGATCCATGCAAACTGATCAAGTGCCCTTTCTTCGTGCAAGAATTTCAGTCACATGCATGTACATGTGGCAGTCAACTAAAGGAAATTAGTTGACCCCAGGAAGACACGTATTTTCCTTCTCGGTGGCCAGCGAAGAAGGAACTTTGGACAGCTGCGTCAACCGTGTCTTCAAGCGGCAAAGAGGGCCATTAAAAATAGCCTACGAAGGAGTCACGTCCGCTGGTCAACAAATGGAAAATAATTGACCGAGAGGCGCCCATCAACGGACACGTCAGTGCATGCAAGGTGGGGGAGTCGGCAACTGAATGACATGCTGAACTCCACGTCCTGCCCAGTTGTCTTCGGCCATCAACGCCACCGAATCTGCATGCATTGACTGAATTAATTAAGAAATTGAAAGAACAAAAAAAAAAGGGCACGGAAGCGAATGAGAGAGAGAAGGACCGAGTGAAATAAGGCAGAGAGAGAGAGCAGTGAGTGCGAGAGAAAGCAGCGAGCGTGAGTGAGCAGCGAAGCGGGTGAACGGCGAAGAGGGAGAAGGGACCGCCTTCTGCCTTGCTCGAGCTGCCATCATCGACGCCACTCGCTGCCGTTGAGCCGCACCACCGCACCGAACCCTTCGCCGTTAGCATCGTAAGAATTGAGGCAAGTTGGGATCTATATTCTGCTCTTGCGTGTAGTGCCTTGCATGTGAGTTTGAATGGTGGTGAATCTCGGACGTTTAGGGTATGAGAAACCGAAGCTTGAGTGTGTTGTTTTTGAAATAGTATACTGTTTTCGAGTATACCGCCTGACCCAGAAACTTGTAGAGGTTTGCATGCATGTTTCGAGTTGGATTTCGACTTCGACTTCTTCATGAAAGTTGTAGACAACATCTCAAAGTACAACATACTAAAATTTGAGATAAAATGGTTGAGTTTTGTGGGGTAAAACCCTTCCTCTACGAAAACACTAGATCTGAAACTGTTTTGTTGATCTCTTGATGGTTTTGTGTGTTGCGTGCCACTTTTTACTGAGAATTCCACTTCGACTTCTTCATGAAACTTGTAGAGAACATCCTAAAGATTAACATACTCAAATTTGAGGTAAAATAAGCAAGTGTAGCCTATTGAATCGACCTTCTCTTGAAGACGGTAAATCTGGAAATACGGTACTGGACACCCGAGACTTCTTGGAACCATATGATGACTTTTCTTTGGAAATTTCACTTAGATCCCTTAATGAAAGTTGTAGGGGACCTCTTGAGGCAAAACATATCAAAATTTCAGAGAAAACGAAGAAGGATAAATAGGTAAACACTCGTAATTTCGGGGATAGGTATACTGGACGTTTTCGGTGCTAGAGCCAGAAACTTCGTACATCTGTAGAAAATCATCGAGAACGAATCGGGCCTAGATGTCTTCATGAAAAATCTACTTTAGGGTCTTGAATATAACCTGGTAAAATTCCAGAATTGTTTAAGATTATTCGGGTATTTTAATCGAAATATTCCAAAAACTGCGCAATCTGACCTTGTCCGAATTTTGCATGTCGTAATGTGTGAGCTATATCTTTTTGTGTGAATCTCTTTTGGGCATGTGTTCTTCATGGAATTGTTGCCTTTAAGTCTTATCTAGTATATTCTCTGATTTGGTGATTTTTGAAGATCATATGGATGTGTAATTTAAATGTTTTCCAAAATTGTGCAATCTGTGTATTTCGGACTTAATGATGTGGGAATGCATGGCCAATACTATTCTGTAAAAATTTATTTTGGAAAAAGTTTCTGCATGAGATATCTTCATCTATGTCTTGACTACAACATACTTAAATTTCGTGATTTTTGAAGGTCAATTGCATATTTAATCGAATGTGTTTTGAAAACTGTGCACTCTGTCTACTCGGACTTGATGATGTTGAAATGCATGGTCTATACTATTTTGTGCAAATCTCTTTTGGGAAAGTGTTCTTCATGAAATGTCTCTATCTATGTCTCATCTGCAACATAGTTAAATTCCATAATTTTAGAAGGTCATTTGGGTCTTTAACTATAAATGTTGCAAAAACTGTGTATGAATAAGGCTAAAACTATTTTATTGTGATATAAGGATTTTAAGTATTCTGATTTAGCTGGAAATTGTTGTGTAAATCATGACGTTTTGGATTTTTAACCGTGTAATGATGTGATGACATCTATACATCTCTTATGACATTGAGGATTGGTAAATTTTCATGAACTCAAAGAAGGATTTCTTTTTAAAACCATTGCATCAAATAGTACTTTTCCAAATGCATATAGCATGATTTAATCAATGGTATTGTTACATCAAATGTGAAATTTGAGAATGAGACATATAAGAACATGCTTTGAAATGAGGATGCCGTCGGAGGTGTGAGCTGACGATGCCCCGGGAGTGTCGGGATGCCCGGAGGTGTGTGCCGGATGTCCTCGGGAGTTTCGAGATGCTCGGTGGTATACGGTACGTAATTCCAGGGGGAATGCCTGGTGGTATGTCGGTACGTAATTCCGGAAGCCCTGGAGGTGTGTGCCGGGGGGATTCCTCGTGATGCTAGTTGGGATGCGAGACGCCCGGAGGTGTGTGCCTGATGCCCGGAGGTGTGTGCCGGAGGTTCCTCGTGATGCCAGGTTGGGTGCGAGCGATAAATTGTGGCATGTAAACATTGGTCCCTGGGAAGAAAAATTGATGAGATCCTTGTGAAAAAAATAAGAATTGAAAGTGAATCATGTGCATGGGTGTATGCATATGGCATGATGCATGATCTGCTTATGAAAGTAAATAGATGCTATTTGATATTGAAAATGCGATCATGAAGGTATGAATGGATCTCATGGTGATGTATGCTTGATAGCATGGATGATATGAATCATGGTGGTATATGCACATTTGGCATGAAGACATATGCATGAATGCTTGATGATAAGTGCATGGTGGTATATGCACATATGGCATGGTGATATATGCATGAATGCTTGATGATAAGTGCATGGTGGTATATGCACATATGGCATGGTGATATATGCATGGCTGCAAGGTAAGGTATGCTTGAATGCATGGATGATATGTGCTTTGTTCATGATACCTTGATTGTTCGTTTGACGCATTGAGTAGTTTGGTGGATCTTTACCGCTGAGTGGTTGTACTCACCCCTTTTGGGGATTAACATTTCAGACTAGATAAGATTCCTCGCCACCGCCACCGGTAGATGGATCAAGTGGTTGGATATGACCGCGAGGAGGAGGATAGCAAAGGAAGGAACTTTTGGACGTCGACACTGATTCGATGGACTTTAAATATACGATTGTTGGAGGAGATGTCGGTCATCTTTTGAAGTATAGCCAAGTATAGAAAACCATGGCATTTCGATGTACCGACTAAAGATGTCCATCTGCTTTATGTAAATAAAAGTGTTCGGCTTTAACTTATCGAAGATGTTTAGTTGGTGTGCTTGTTTTTTTCGAATATAGGGAAGGTTGTTGTTGGTTATGCTTCCGTTATATGAATTGCGCAAGGGACCGATCTAAAAGATGTAAACCCCTAGGTTGTATGGACCCGCTGCAATTGAAATGGTATCAGAGTGACATGTTATTAGGGAAATGGAAAGGTAAGCGAACTGTGGCGACCCTAACGGATCGGGGGCCGTCGAGGGGTGCCACAATTCGGATCATCTAATGAGACTTTGTGCAAGAAATTTTCTAAGTCTATGCAGGATGAATTTGAGATGAGCATGATGGGTGAACTATCCTTGTTCCTTGGTCTAGAAGTGAAACAACCGAAAGAAGGAATCTTTATTCATCAAGAAAATATGCAAAAGAACTTGTTAAAAAGTTCGGTACGGAGAATTGCAAAAAGACTGACATTCCTATGTCAAGTTCTTTGAAGATAGACAAAGACGAAGCAGGGAAGAAAGTCGACCAAAAATTATACATGAGTATCATTGGTTCACTTCTTTATCTTACTGCATCTAGACCTGATATATTATTTAGTGTTTGCATATGTGCTAGGTTTCAATCAGATCCTAAGGACTCTCATTTAAGTGCTGCTAAACGTATCATTAAATATGTTGCAACTCTTTTGCTAAGATTGGTCTATGGTATCCCAAAGTAGGAGATTTTACCCTTCTTGGTTATTCGAGACGCAGATCTTGCGGGTTGTAGAGTTGAAAGAAAAAGCACTTCGGGAACTTGTCAATTACTTGGTAACGGGCGTATCTTGGTTTTCAAGAAAACAAAGTACTATGGCTCTTTCAACAATCAAGCGAGAATACGTAGCACTTGGAAGTTGCTGTTCTCAAATACTATGGATAAAACAACAACTACGAGACTTTGGTATTGAAGACTCTTGCACGAGATCAAATGTGACAATACCGCAATCAATCTTACAAAGAATCCTATCCTACATTTAAGAGCAAAGCATATTGAGATTCGACATCATTTTATAAGAGATCATGTTCAGAACAAAGAAGTCTTGATACAATTTATTGACTCAAAGAATCAACCGGAACATCTTCACAAAGCCACTTGAGAAAAATTTATTTGAGTCTATTCGTTCAAGACTCAACATTTTATCTCTAGAAGACCGTTGAAGTTCAGACTCAAAATCTAAGTCTGTCAAATAATCAGACTCAAAAATTCAGACTTGGAATACCAATCGTCATGACTGTAAGTTGTTACAATTACAGTTCAATTACTCACTTAAACTGATGTCTCGAAAAGGTAAGATTGTCATTTTATCCCTAATTGAGTTTATTAAGGCGGTTAATTTTTAAAAAGGGGTGGTTATCGATTTGTCTAAGGCAGTTATTTTTTTGAAAAGGAATTTCTCAACTTTTCCTAATTGCAACGCTTTAGATACCTCGTATCGATTGCCTTTTATACTTCTTCTCCTTCTCCTTTTACTTTACCCGTAAAACCCTAGTTCAAAAATTTTTCACGCTCCGAGATTTCTCTTCTCAAGTTTTTAACTTTCTTGCGACACAAGTGTGAAAGTTCCATCCAAGAAAGCGACAATGTCTTTCCAAAGGAAATCTTCAAGAATAGCAAACGAGGGGACCACGGGGCTCGGTGAGGGGCCTACGCATTTTGATCTCACGGAAGAAAGTGACTTTCCGAGAGAACGACGCACCAACAATCTCAACAGCGCACCTCCTCGACTAGATCACATGTTCGTCATCCTCAACATGCGAAGAAATCATTGAAGATGTTGAACCCGTAAGATCTCTTAAGCCCGCATTTGTTTATAGGCTCTATTCTGCGTTGAAGGAAGGAGGTCTCCGCAATGACTTTCATTGATGAGTTTTTGAAAGAGAAAGGCTATAAAAATGAGACACATTTTCTCACCGTGATGGAGCGATCGGGCGTTGTTCTGTTGGAACCGGCAGCAAAGACATTTGCGAATTTTCCGAGTGACCCTCGCTTTGGTAGTGTAAATCAGCCTGAGGGGAAAGATGATGATGAGAAGATGTTTGTACATTTTAAGCTTAGGATGGGTGTGGCTGCAACTCTTCGAGGAAAGAGGGATGAATTGTTTCGATCGGAGGAACACAAGAAAGTGTATGGGAAATTGCTGAAGCGTGGGGTGATAAACCCACGAACGGTGGATTTTGATTTTCTGGACTGTTGAGCATCAATCGAGGGAGAAGTTTGAGAAACTTCAACTTCATAAATTCTGTACTGAGAGAGAGGTTGCTTATACCGAATTGACAGCCTATTTTTATTCCAACCTCAGTTTTCTTGATGCCAATAGTTTTTCTTTCAGTATGAGAGATAGAGAGTATGTGGTTGACACGGTATACGGCGAGATGTAATTAGTGTGGAAAGAGGAACTTTCCAATCAATTTTTGTGTCTGTGAGTCATGCAATTCTGGAACTTGCGAGAGACAGAATCGCAGAAGGTCGTCTCTCTTACTCAAGGATGAATGCTACAAACACTCTGCTTCACAAGATAGTAATCAACCGTCTCGGCACCGAAATCGACATCGAAGACGAGATGTATCCATCTCGAAGCCAAACCGATGTATGCAATTAAGATCGGTCTTAACTTCTCCTTGCCCTATACCATCATGTTTCACATGTACAGGTCTATGGTGAAGGACAAGGGAAAACTCCCTTATGCTGCTCTCATCACTCGTCTTTTCAGACATTTGAACATTCAGCCTCCCCACATTCTCTCTGTGAAGACTATTGATCAAATGGTCATCGGATTGAGGATGATTACAAAAATGTGTCTGAAAGAACTTAGCAAGAAGCTGGAGCAGTTCAAGGAGCAAACCCCTGTTAAGACCAAACCAGACTCTTCTGCTGCAAAGAGGAAAGGAAAGGAACCTGTGACTGGTCCTATCAAGAAGAGGCGGGCAATCATCCTGGAGGATGAAGATGATGAGGATGATATTCCTATCTCTGTCTATATTTCTCAATATTCTTCTCCTGTGACAGCAGAACCAGAACAACAAGTTGCAGAGGAAACTGAGAAAGGGAACCAGGAAAAGGAATCCTTGCAGGAAGAAGAAGAGGAAAAAGAAGAAGAAGAACCAGCAAAGACAGATTCTCCAGCAGAAAAGGAGGATCAACAACATTTTGCCACTGAGGAAACTCCTCAGAAAGAAGAGTACTTCTCCCCTCCGAAGCATTGAAACGGGGGAGATATCCAAAGAGAAAGTACTCCTCTTCTCTTGACATTTACCAAAGTGCAAGTGTTAGTAGATCGCCTCCGATGCGAAGATGTTCATGCTGCTCATTTTCCCGAGGGAGAATCATCATCTCCAAACATTGATCTCCCCGCTGATATTCACACCGGCTTAACTCCTTCATCAGACCGTGTTGATGCAAGCACACAAACTGACAATTCAGCTGATTTCGGAAGGTTGCTTGAAATCATTTTGGAACTCAAAGGCCAGATATATGCTATGGGATGTGAATTTCAGACTTTGCAGAATGAGAATCATGCTATGTTCATCTCCTTGCATGATCAGATTAAAGAAATTCAACATCAGGTTCAGGCCACTGCCAAAGGTGCTGCTCTTACTCAACTACAGGAGGATTTGAGGAAGCTGGAAGGAACTGTCAAGTCTATGGAGGACTTTCAACTTGTTCGCATTCCTCGAGCTCCTTGATTTTCTCACTTTTTAATGCGACAAAAAGGGGGAGAAGACTTTGCGAGGCAGATTTTCACGAGTTTCACTCTATTCCCAAACCCAAACCTTCATTTTTAAACATCTTTTTGGATTTAATATTTTGTTTAACATTTGTGATTGACATTTTGACTTTATATTGAGTTTTTTAATGCTTGCTTATTACTGCATTACTTTAAGCTGTTAAATTAGATAAAGATAGTTGATGTCTGCACATAACTAATGTGTTTTCTGTGGATGCAGATCTGTGTACAGGATAAGTCTGTGTACAGGACAGCTTATACTATCCTTATTCTAATCTTTATGAGATATCATTGCTAGCTTAAATGTTGTATTGCAGGGCAATAGTATTCAAATCTGCAGAAAAGTTTTGTCACCATCAAAAAGGGGGAGATTGTTGGATAAATTCTCTTCAGATATTTTGAAGTTGACAAAACATTTTCCTCAGTCTAGTCTGAAGACTTGCATACTCTACTAGCAAAGTCTGAAGATCAAAGTCTGACGATAACAAGACTCAAGTTTCAAAGTCTACTCTCATGGACAGTTTTCAGACCGTCAAGTTTAAAACTTCTATTCGATTCTATCATATATGGTTTTGACTTCAACGGCTAAGGAATATCTTTCGACCGGAATCAGCACTACAAGATTTTATATTCGTATCCGAATTAATATAGATTCTCTAAAGATTCGCAACTTATATGTGGAAGGTTCTACTTATGGAAACCAAGATCCCGATTGTATGGGCGGCGGGGATTGATGGGCTATCAACACTTACCTTAAAGAGCTCGAGATCTCTAATTGATTCTCGTCCAACGGGTTGATTGGAAGAACTTCTTTGGAAGGTGCCAACGGTAATGAAGGCATGAAGAAGTGTATAAGAGAGACGCTCAAGTTGTTGAAGGGTGTAAGATAGAAGAATTCCAAAGTCTGAATCTCCGTGTTATTTTGTGATCTTATTCTTCGAGCAATACATGTAATCAAAAGAGAGACCACAAGGTGGTGAGACCTTGAGAAAGTGTAGTAGAGTTTCTACACTGTGGATTCAAGGCGTGAGATTGTAAACACTCTTTTTGATTCTTAGTGAAATCCAGCCAGAAGGGCTATCCGTGCGGGGAGAGTGGACGTAGGCTTGGTCTAAGCCGAACCACTATAAATGGAGTCTTGATTCTCTATCCCTAATCCTTTTTATCTTTCATTACTTTCATTTGCAGCGATTGTTGTTTTTAATTCATTAATCTCTTATTTGGATTAAATTGTTAAAATTGCTTTAGTCACCTATTCACCCCCCTCTAGGTGCTAATTCTAGTCCTAACACAATTCAAGGTTGCAAAGAGAGCATTGGTGGCTCATTGACAACCAAGGAAGCATGCTTGGCCATGGATAGTCAAAGGGGACAAGCTTGTGGAAAATTTGGCTTGGTGGCTCCCCCTTGGTCCCCTTGTCTCTATCCTCTCTCTCTCTTTCTTTCCTATTGTGGATAGCTTCTTCTTCCCCCTCTCTTGCTGCTGTTTGACCACCATAGCAACCGAAGAAGCAGCCGGAGCAAGCCCATCGCCACCAAGACTGCCCGCACCATCGCTGGAAGCCGCCCTCCACCCGCGCGAGTGCCACGCGCACCATCGCGCCTTGTCACGACTCACGCCATCGTTCCAGCTTGCTCCACCGCCCAACAAGCCTTTTGGACCGCTGTGGGTTGTTGCCAACCACCGTTTGAGCCCCTTGAGTCCACATCTAGGCCCGGTTTGGCCCTTTCCATCTTTCCCAGTCAATCCCCGCCTAAGCCGTGCTTGTTTCCCTTCTATTTCAGCAAGAACATACTAGGAAGTGTGTGGGTTTCTGAGGTATTGTTCAGCCCGTTTTGGAGGTGTTCCGGGCCACGAAACCTAGACCCGCTTTGGAGAAAGTCGGTCCCTGTTGCATTCCCAACGCGTTGAACCACTCGGCCCACTAAACAAGTGAGTTTAACTCACTAATCATCGCTTAGTTTGCTAATGATGCTTAGGGATTAATTAGATTTAATTAAGTGCAATTAGGTCGATAGATTAAATTAGAATAATTAAATTAGGGATTTACCTATGCATGTTAGGCAAATGGATAGAGTAATTAGCAAGTAAATAGGCCCTAGTATTTATTGCACGAACCTTGGAAATTTTCTGGGTTCGTTTCGAGTCCAATTAGGCATTATGGGCCTACGTTGGATTTATTGCATTTATTTATTATTTTTCGTAATTATTTAATTAATTAATTATTTTCTGGAAATTCAACCGGGATGGTTAGTGACCGGAATTTCGTGCTGATTGCAGTGGTGCTCTCTGTTTATTTAATTGAGTATCGGATGGTGCAAATTGAGTGCAAATAGTGTTGGTGGGTATTTATTCCAAAAATTGGATGAATTTGGTAATTGAGTGGAAAATTACCGGGCGTCGATCTACAGTGCCAAAAATATTTTGGTGGGCTATATAAAGTGGTGAGAATTGTGAAAGTGAAATTATTATATTTTGGCTAAGGCCGACCGTGTACCCACACGCGATATTTTATCAAGTATGATAAAAGGTGAGAAAGAATGCTGTATTACGTGGCTCGGTGATTGAGTACATCACCTCGGAGAATGCACGTGACTCGTTGATTGAGTATATCATATCGGAAAATACACGTGGCTCGGTGATTAGATATATCATCTTAGAGAATGCACGTAGCTTAGTGATTAGATACGTCATCTTGGAGAATGCACGTGGCTTGGTGATTAAGTATGTCGCCTTTGAGAATGCACGTGGCTCGGTGATTAGATACGTTACCTTGGAGAATGCACGTGGCTCGGTGACTAAGTATGTCGCCTTTGAGAATGCATGTGGCTCGGTGAATAGGTATGTCATTTCGAAGAATGCACATGGCTCGGTGACCAAGTACGTTACCTTTGAGAATGCACATGGCTCGATGACTAGATATAACATCCTAGAAAATATATGGTGTTATTTAAAATAACCGGGAAATGGTCTGTTTGACATGTAATCGACTAGGTCGATTGATCAATGGTTCAATCTGACTGGGTGAATTGATATGGTTTGTGTATATTTGAAATATACTGACGTGCAGGAAGGAAACTAAGGCCAAGGTAAGTCCTCTGACTCGTGTTGTGCTTAGGCAGCCCCATAGTGTATTGGTTTCCTAATCGGGTCTTAGATGTGTAGAACTCGCTGAGACGTAGTCTCACTCCGTTGTGAGACAATATTTCCAGGTCCCTAGATGGCAACACCTCCACCTCCTAGTCCTCCCATGCATTTTGGTATCCCTGAAAAGATCACCGAGGTAGTGTATCACTTCCCAATACACCCCCACCCAAAAGGGCTAGAGTATGTATTAGTAGAGTCCAAGGTTTGGGTTGATATGGGTAGAAACAATCTGGTGCCCCATGAGTATCGATCATGGTATCGTCACTACCATGATGGGCGAAGAGAGGGTCCTGTCTCGGAAGGTGATATACCTTTGTTCGTTTTAGAGGCAGCATTCGGGATGGGGACTGCAGACCCTAAGGATGGGTCGGTAGTGGATGCCAAGGATCCCAAGCTCGAGGGCGATCCAGAGTCACCAGTATACTCAACCGGTGGTGCTAATTGGAGTGAAGAGGAAGGGGAGATAGTCGAGCAAAAGGAGGGACCGGAGGAGGATCAAGAGTGGGAAGAGCTAGAGGAGGACCCTGCAGAGGAGGAACCTGAAGAAGAAGAACTCGAAGAAGAGCCTGAAGAGGAGCCTGAGGAGGAGGACTCTGATGAAGAACCGGAGGAGGAGCCGGAAGAGGATTTAAAGAATGATCCCGAGTATGACCCAGATGAGGACTGAGACCTCACCCAGTTTTACAAACCCCGAGTCTTGAACTGTTGTAACTCCTGTGTATAGTATTGTATTATATACTATGAGGTTTGTTTTGTATAAAAGTGTGGTTGTGGTTTTTCATATTTGAAAAATATGGCCTACTTTTCTATCCCATTATTTTATTGTCTGGGGATTATTTATATACTTCCGCTTGTGTATGAAAATGAATGGATCAGTGATGCATCCTAGGACGTTGCTATTTAATCGGCCATGCAGGGATGGGCGCGCGTCCGAGGATCGAGGCATGACACCACAAGCAGTGTGGCAAACGTTGCCGAAGGGAGCACTAGTGATGCATAAGCTGTTTTACGTGTGACTATTGCTTCATCAGGAGACGAATGGGTGCTAGATTCGGGGTGTTCTTATCATATGACACCTCATAAGAACTGGTTTACTACTTACCAGATTGTAGATGGTGGTAGAGTTCTTTTGGGAATAATGCAGTTTGTAAGGCTGTGGGGGTAGGGACAATTTGGATTCGGACGCATGATGGGGTGGTGCGCACATTGACAGATGTGAGGCATGTATCGAAGCTCAAGAAGAACCTTATTTCTCTGGGGACACTCGATGACATCGGGTGTAGGTACATCGCTGAAGGTGGAGTACTCAAGATCTCTCGAGGTGCCATGACAGTGATGAAGGGGAATAAAGTGAATACTCTCTATCATCTACTGGGAGAGACCGTGATCGGAACAGCTGCAGTTTCATCAGGTGAGTTAGACTCTAACTTGACTCAGTTATGGTATATGCGTTTAGGGCACATGAGCGAGGCAGGTATGACGATGCTGAGTGAAAGGGGGTTGTTAAAGGGTCAAAAGATAGGGCAACTAGACTTACGTGAGCCCTGCATCTTTGGGAAGCAACACCGAGTTAAGTTTACTATAGTTATTCATTTGACCAAATGACCAGTTGAATATATTCATTCAGATGTCTAGGGCCCATCTTCAGTTCCTTCGAAAGAAGGTGCCTGATATATGCTGACATTTATCAATGATTATTCGAGGAAGGTATGTGTATACTTTTTGAAGCACAAATATGATGTGTTTGATCAATTCAAGAAATTTAAGGCATTGATTGAGAAACAGTCAGATAAACAAATCAAGTGCTTGAGAACTGATAATGGCATGGAGTTCTGTGGTAAAGATTTTACCAAGTTCTACAAGAAAGAAGGTATTGTGAGACACCGCACAGTACCTAGGACACCACAGCAGAATGGTGTGGTAGAACGAAAGAACAGAACTTCGCTTGAGCGAGCTCGATGCATGCTTTCGCATGCAAGACTTGGCAAGGAATTTTGGGCCGAAGTAGTAAACATGGCATGTTACTTGGTTAATCGATCTCCATCATCTGCTATTAAGTGGAAGACTCCTGAGGAAGTATGGTTAGGGAAACCTGTTGATTACTCTAGATTACATATATTCGGATGTCCTGCATATGCTCATGCGAGTAATGGTAAGCTTGAGCCGAGGGTGAATAAGTGCATATTTATGGGTTATGCACATGGGATGAAAGGCTATCAGCTGTGGTGCATTGATCCCAGATCACCCGGTTTTCTAATCAGCAGAGATGTGATCTTCGACGAGACTGCAATGCTTCAACAGAGGAGTTCTAAGACACAACCATAAGAGAAGACAGATCATGGTGTCATTAGTGAGGTGAAGCCTCAAGTGGAGACTCCGGAGACCTCGAAGGTAACAGAAGTTGAGACTGCAGATGAAGCTGCAGTTCCTGAAGTCGGTGATAGTCAACAACTAGCAAAGCCGTAGCACACTATAGCCGCAAATAGACAGAGAAGGTAAATTAAATCATCGGTACGTTATGGTTATACAAATATTGCTTATGCATTGACTGTAGGTGATAAGGTGGAGACAGATGGGCCTTCGTCTTACTCTGAGGCGATGGCTAGTTGGAGTCATTGTAGTGGTTAGGGGCTATGAGTGAAGAGATGGAATCACCCTATCGAAATTAGACATGGGAGTTGGTCAAAGTACCCAAGAGCCAAAAGACTGTTGAAAGTAAATGAGTCTTTAAATGGAAAGAAGGCATTCCCGGTGTCGAGGCAGCAAGATATAAGGTGAGACTTGTGGCAAAGAGGTATACATAACGTGAGGGCATTAACTACAATGAGGTGTTCTCTCCTATGGTAAGACATACTTCTATTTGTGTTTTACTTGCTTTAATTGCTTCGCAGGATCTCAAGTTAGAGCAACTAGATGTTAAAACTGCGTTTCTTCGCGGTGAGTTGGAGGAGCAGATTTACATGAGGCAACCAGAGGGATTTGCTATTTCGGATAAGGAAGATCATGTTTGCTTGTTGAAGAAATCTTTGTATGGGCTAAAACAGTCTCCTAAGCAGTGGCATAAATGTTTTGATGCTTTCATGGCTAGTTAAGACTACACAAAAAGTCAGATGGATAGCTTACTTTAGGAGATTGGAGAATGGTTCTTTGATTTATCTACTCTTATATGTTGATGATATGCTGATAGCAGCTAAGAATATGTCTGATATTGATGTGCTGAAGAGGCAATTAAATGCTGAATTTGAGATGAAAGATTTACGTGCTGCAAAGAAAATATTGGGTATGGAGATTTTGCGTGATAGGATTGCAGAAGTTTTACATCTATCTCAGAAGAAATACATTGAGAAGATCGTGGCACGTTTTAATATGCAGTCGGCAAAATCTATAAATACACCTTTAGCGAAGCACTTTAAACTTTTAGATAAATTATCATCGCAGACCGAGGAAGAGGAGGAGCATATGTCTCGTGTTCCTTATTCTAGTGTCGTAGGTAGTATTATGTATGCTATGGTGTGCACTAGGCCTGATATTTCACAAACTGTGAGCGTGGTTAGTCACTATATGAAGCGTCCTGGTAAAGCTCATTAGGAAGCTGTGAAGTGGATCCTCAGATATTTAAAGGGGACAACAGACGTGGGTATAGTGTACCGGAGGGACAACAATGACAGCGAGACCACTGGTTTTGTGGATTCAGATCATGTTGATGACTTGGATGATTGCAGGTCTTTAGCAGGGTGTGTATTTACGCTAGCGGGTGGTGCAGTTAGTTGGAAAGCATCCTTATAGGATCACATTGCCTTGTCTTCGACTGAGGCAGAGTACATGGCACTAACCTTTATAGCAAAGGAGGCGATATGGTTACAAAGTTTGCTCTTGGACTTTGGGTTAGAACAGAAAAGTGTGGATATACACTGTGATAACCAAGGTGCAATATATTTGGCGTATAATCTAGTTATCACAAGCGAACGAAGCACATCAACATCAGGTACCACTTCATCCAAGATATCTTAGCTAAGGGTAATGTTATTGTCAAAAAGATTCCTATAGCAGATAACTCGGCAGACATGATGACTAAGTCTGTTCCTTTAGCGAAGCTCAAGCTCTGCTTGAGCTTTATTGGCGTCTGCGGAGAGTGAGTGCCCATCGGGGCGTTGGGAGAGCAGCATGAATGATGAGCACTATAACTTGGCTTTAAACATCATGCCAAGGTGGATAATTGTTAAATTTATGTCTCAAGTTTGGATTCGGATAATGATTTGTTAAATCAAATTTGTTGATAAAGTTTTCCCATATAGATTTCAAATTGGATGAAAAAATTCGTGGGACTCCATGAAGGTTTACAAAAGAGGAAATAAAATAGAAGCAAAAAAAAGAGGGGCACAATTTATATTTTATTTTCTATTTATATTTAAGGGAGATAAAAAAAAAAGGAAGGTTTTCTTCCTTTACCTTCTGCAGCGTAAAGAAGTCCTACATGTGGAGCCAAAGAGGTGGTGGGCCCAAGTCAAGACTTTGACTTCTTGGGCACACACGCACACATATAAGAGGCATTATTTTTTCTTGAAAAAAGCGGATGTGAAGCCCTACGAAGAGAAAGGAAAAGCACGTCCAGAGAAGTGAAGCCATACGTACGTAAAGAAAAGAAAAGACGCTGCAATTCTTGTTTTTCAACGTACGTAGAGCGTTTCTGTTTTGAGCTTGAACGCGCGGTAATTTTATGCCGTGAATTTATGTCCAAGTGAGTTGTGTATTTATAAACACTTTAGGTTTGGGGTTAAATCTAGGTGTGGGAAACACTTGAGCGTGTGAATGATTGTAAACTTTGATTATCATATTATAGTGCATTATTTGCTGCTGGTTCTCCCCATGGACGTAGGTACCGATACTCGGACCAAACCACATAAATTTCCGGTGTCCTTATTGTTTCTCGTTTATTTCTCTAGTGATGTTGCGTTGACGTAAATTGTAAGATTCTGTCATTTCTACGTATTATATTCCAACAATAGCAATAGTGAAGCTCTCTAATGTCATTTTTCTTCGAAAGATTTTTGAATGTGTTTTCTTAAAGTTTGTAGAAAGTCAAAAAGAGAAAAGAAAATGGGACATCCTAAATTTTTCACTTCTGCTTTCAATTAAATTAATCGGGCCTTTCATCGACGCGCCTACAGAGCTGTTCTTAGAGCTGATCACTTTCGAGATAACTAGACTATCTGGGAAAGCCATTAAGGAATTTTAACACAATAGACTTGAGAATTCAACTAGGAATCGGCTACTCGATCGTGTTCATTTGCCGAGGTCATTTCGACACAGTAAGATCGATTAAAAATTAGAGATAGGTCAGTTCGACTGAGATATGTGGTTAAACGTGGGTGATTCCACTAAATTACAAAATTCTCATCGACTGGCACTAGACTGATTTTTCTATCGTTTTGGTATCTTGTGTCCGTATTTGAATCATCGAGATTTTTACGACAACCGAGAGTCGCCAATGTGTCAAGTGGGTTCATTGTGGCTTGAAGAAAATCGACCACGGGTCATTTGCACTAAAAATTTATGAAAGCTGCTCGGTAACCTAGGTTACGCTAAAATCGCTACTGACTGAAATTAACCACAAATTTGAATTTGATTTTAGAAATTGAAAGTTCTATCATGTCACAAATCATTTTAGGAACGTTGACTCAATCTCATAAAATTTTTCTGCAAACCAAGACTTTTTGGGAAAAAGTCGAGATAGGGCCGTTTTGTCCGAGAAAATGTCGGGGACCGTTTTTTATCGTGCAATTGGGATGCAAGTGGGATTAATTGGTAAGGAAAATACCAATTTGATTGAGGGTTCGACAATTGAATTTTTAAAGGCCGAATTGAATTGAATTGAGAAGCTTTTGATGTCCAATTGAGGGGAAAACCTTACAAATTCGTAACACCCCTTGGACCCAACATTTTGGACCTCCTCAAGCTTCTAGAAAGGGGATTTTGGTATGGAAATTTGGTTGTGCAGACCAGCTGGGCTTGAGGACTAGTAAAGGGGGGGAACATGAAGATAAGAGGAGACTAAAAAAGGCCCCACCAGCTCAAACCTGTCCCCTCTCCCTTTCCCCTACCCTGCGTCGACCCCTTGGCCTCCTCCCTTGTCGCTCGACACTCCAGCAACCTAGAGAGACCGTCGAAACAGCTAGCAGCCAAGCGGAACCGCATGTCGCCGCCGTTCGCTGTTTCCGCCCCGCATGCGTGCCGTCCACATCTCTCGCCGTTCGCTTACGCCTTGCCACCGCCCTTGCCCCGTTTGCGCCTCGAGCCATGCCGTAGCCGGGCCCAGCTCGCCCCAGCTGCCGTGTGCCGTCGCCAGAGCTGCCGTTAGAGCTCGGAGCCACCCGCCTGGACCCGTGACCAACCCTGCTGTCTGTTTCATCCCAACCAGCCCTTCTCGGCCCCAAGGTCAGCCCCGAACAGAAGCAAAACTGTGTGGGTTTCCAGCCGCTGTCGAGCCCGTTTTGGAGGTGTTCCCGACCCCAAAAGCCAAGCCTGCTTTAGAGAAAATCGAGCCCTGCTGCGTCCCCGTCGATTTGAACCGAACGGTTCGATAAACAAGTGAGTTTAACTCATTAATCCTCACTTAGTAGGTTAATGACGCTTAAGGGTTGATTAGTTTAAGTTAAGCATGGATTAGGTGGATAGTTAGATTAGATTAGTGATTTAATTAATTATCAATGCATGTTAGATGGATAGTTTATTGCAATTAGGGCCTAGACAAGTTCTAGTATTTATCTAGAGTGATTCGGAAATTTTCCGGGTCCGTCTCGGCTTTCGATTAAGCTTTACGGGCCGAAGTTGCTATTTTCTGCATTTAATAATTATTTTCCGTAATTATTTAATTAATTAATTATTTTCCAGAAATTAGACTAGGATAGCCGGTAACTGGAATTTTATGCTAATTGTGGTGGTGCATTCTGTTTATTTAATTGAGTACCAGACTGTGCAATTTGAGTGGAATTGGAGATTGTGGGTAATTATCCCAAAAATTGATAATCGTGGTAATTAATTGGAAAATTACCAGGCATCGGTCGTCTACAGCACCAAAAATTGATTTTAGGACTGCTGAAATTAGTGGGATATTTGAAAGTGAAAATATTGTATTTTGGCTAAGGCCGACCGTGTACCCACACACGAGTATTTTTATCGGGTATGATAAAAATGATGAATTGATTATATGGTTAGGGTGGTATACTATATCAGCTTACGGGTAATATGTCAGCTTAGATTGCGAGTAGTATATTGGTATATTATATCAACCTACGGGCTCTGATATGGCAGCTTAGTAAGAGAGCAGTATACCTTATCAGCTTAGACTAAGCATTATTAGTATACTATATCAACCTACGAACTCTAATATGTCAGCTAAGTAAGAGAGCAGTATACTATTTTTTAGCTTAGCGCGAGCTATAATATCTATTAGCAGCTTAGAGGGAGCAGTCCTGATATGATTGGACTTATTGGATAGTATTGAATAGGCCGACCAAGAGAAGGTCGTGATGACATGAAATTGACTAGGTCGATTGATCGATAACTCGATCTGTTTGATTGAATGGATTGGTTGAAATAACTAGATAGTTATTTGATTGATATTAACTTGCAGGAAGGAACTGAGGCCAAGGTAAGTCCTCTAACTCGTGTTGTGCATAGGCAGCCCTTAGGGCGTATTTTCTTTCTAATTGGGTCTTAGGGGGTTGAACTCGCTGAGACGTCGTCTCACCCCATTGTGGGATAACATTTCAGGTCCCTAGATGGCAGCTCCTTCTGAGCATTTTGGACAACCGAAGCAGATCAGGGAGCAGGTAACTTATATTCCGTTGCATGGGGACCCTAGGGGATGGGAATACGCACTCGTGCAGTCCGTGGTTTGGGTTGATGTGGGTCTACCTCGTAAGGTGCCCCATCATTACCGATCATGGTACTGTCGAGAGCGAAATGGACAGAGAGAGGGTCCCATACTGGAATCTGAGGTACCTCGATTTGTGTTGGAGGTTGCTTTTGGGAAAGGCATCATAGATCCTCCTAATGGTTCGGTGGTGGACCCGAGTCTGTTAGATCTAGGATCCCCGGTGGTTTCAGAGGAGGACCCGATGGCCTAGGGTGCCTGTAGTATTTGAAAACCGCCCCCTTGTTTTGCAGACCTTGGTTTTGTATATGCCTTAACATGGCTTGACTTATATATATATATATATATATATAAGTGTGTTGTCGTTTGAGAAAAAAAATTTGTGGCCCTACTTTTTCTATCCCATTGTTTTATTATTTGGGGATTATATATCTGCTTCCACATGCGTATTAAAATTGAATGGGTCGGCGATGCGTCCTAGGACGTCGCTATTTAATCAACCAAGCCGGGATGGGCGTGCGCCTGAGGATCGGGGCGTGACAGAAAAGTTCGATACGAGGGACATATCTCTTAATATATTTAATAACTTTCAATTGAATCATTTTGGTAAAAATGTGGCTAGAAAGAGTTATTATTTACCCTTTTTCTACTCAAGCATAGCAATGTTGAAGCTTCTAAAATTATTCAAAAAAACTGTTTTCAAATTTTTCTTTTAGAGCGTGTGGAAAAATAAAAAGGGGAAAAGAAAAGTTTTATAGTGGGACATGTGTAAAAAATAAAGACGACCACAAGTCAAAGTCGTCATTGACTTTTCCAAAGAGCACCACAATTCATATACTTCATTAGATTTGGAAGTCGTTGTCTCTCTCCCCCTTTTTTTTTTTCTAGGAGCCTTCTTTGTGCCTGCCAAGACGTAACGTGGTTAGTTTGATTTGTCATTTCAGAAGACTCCCACACGAATTGCACATTTAGGACTTGGTCAGCTGACTTGAACCCGTGATGCATCTTTTGAGCATCTGCGTGTAACTAGCTGACTGAATGGTGAAGGCTGACGCAACAAACATACTTGTTTGCATGAGTACTCGTGTGACTGATGTAATTTCTACAACGATGAAATTTACAACAAGTATATATGGATCTCAAAATGAAGTGAAATGGCTGCACCATGCTCGAGCTAGATGATTGCAATTTGGAAATTATTTCCCAATTGGCACACTCCCAGTACGATCATGCCTAGCTAATTACATAAATAAATTTGGCACAAGTATGACGTAACAGTTTATTGATTCATAAACAATGATACCTAACAATGTCCTCCTATTAGTAAACGAAAAAGTTTTCCTCCCTTCTTTCCAAACACCGATATCCATGAAAAACACAGCAATATGACTCATAAAGTGTGAGAGGCAAAACAGATCTTCACCATGTCGCACCAGGCAAGAGTGGCTGCACATCCGAAAATGTAATGACATCCATATCAATGTTTGATTGGCTAGATGGAAAAGCAGCAGCATAAGATTCAGTTGCCTCTCGGTCCTCTTGATTTTGTTGAATGCCTGAAGGATTTTGGAGCTTCCTTATTCTCTCCAACTCCATTGCCACTTCTTTCATTGTAGGTCGGTTCCTCCCATTCAAGTGTAAGCACCTTTTCGCTAGGTTTGCAACTAATGCAACCTCCTCCTTCTTACCTTCTTTCAAAACTTGAGCATCCACAATGTCAAACAAGCGATTTTGCTCCATCGAAGTGATGAAATACATTATGAGGCTTCTTCCTTCTTGTTCCCTTAGTGATGAGATTGGCTCTTGGCTTGTTAAGAGTTCAACAAGGACAACTCCAAAGCTGTACACATCACTTTTGTCTGTGAATTGTCTTGATTGGAAATACTCGGGATCGAAGTAGCCGAAAGTCCCCCGCACTGATGTGGTCACATGAGTTTGATCGAGGGAAACGGACTTCGAAGTACCAAAATCTGCCAGTTTTGCCCGATATTTCTCATCCAAAAGGATATTGGTGGACTTGATGTCTCGATGATAAATGGGAATGGAGGCTGCTGAATGCAAGTAAGATAAGGCTCCTGCAATTTCAATTGCAACTCGTAATCGTGTGTCCCACGATACACGAAACTCTTCATTTGGGTTATGCAAGTATTGGTATAGAGTTCCGTTTGGTATGAACTCATATACTAAAAGCGGGACTTCTGTCTCCAAGCAACACCCCAATAATTTAACCACATTCCTATGGTTGATTTGTGAGAGAATGAGGACTTCATTTATGAACTGTCCCACTTCTCTCTCGTCTATCACATTCGATCTCTTAATTGCGACTATTTTTCCGTCTGCTAACATGCCCTTGTAAACAGTACCTTGACCACCTTGCCCTAGTATCCTATCGTTGTTGAAATTGTCAGTGGCCTTCTCTAGATCCTTGGAATTGAACACTTTGCTTTTCTTGACATTGTCTTCTGGTGAAGATAGCTCACTTTCCAACAAAGGACCGCCATTGCGTTTGAAGTACTTCTCTTTGAGCTTGATTGCTTTTCTCTTCTTGAGGTATTTGTACAGCATCCATAAGAAAATACAGGAAAGTAGTGCGCCGAGGCCAGCCCCAACCCCTGTATTGCAAATATTTAAGGGGCAAAAGCGAGAAAAATGTAGCCTGCTTGTTAAGAATCTATAAAGGCACTTATCCTCAATATAATTAAAAGGAAAGCATATAGGAGTGATTAACCTGAGTCTCCTTTCATGTGGATTTATCTTAACAATCATGAAAAATTAATTTGTCTCATGTTTAAGTTCCATCCTAGTGAAATTTTTATACAAACATCTGCACCATACTACTAATCTCCCTTACATGAAATATAGCAAACCGTTGATGAAAGCGGAAAAGTTCCTACCAGAATGCATCTGCACCTTATGATTGTAATGATTCCTCCTCAAATATGACAAGATAGGTTGGAACCTTGGATATTCTTAAAGAGCCATGAAGCGGGGACAAGATTTTTCTTATCTACTAGTGTGCAAAGAAAGTTTTATTTTTACTACTGATTGAAACTTATCTATAATCATCACCAGGCGAATGCAATCGTGTTAGAACAAAAGTTTAGGTAAAACTTATTTCTATACCTTTTCTAGAACATAATTTTTGCTATGCTGTTATTTTTTCTAATAAATTTAAAGAGCTTGAAGCGGTCTAAAATTGCAGGTTAAAAGATTTGCTCACCGATAAGAATGAATTTAGATGTCCTTTTACCATCGATGCAGTAATATCCGCCCTCTAGATTCAGACAAGTCCCAGGGCAAATTTTTGGTTCATCACATTCGTTAATATCTGATGAAAAATGATAGAACAAAATTATATTAGTAGTGCAACTCATTTTTATTTCCACGGACTAAACCACGATGCTTGTAGTGAAAGGGTTGTCCTGTTCCCCTCTATTTTCCAGCAAATTATGTTTGAAAATGCATCCACTTTATATAATCCGGGGCAGAAAACCAAAAAAGATGGCAGGAAAGCGTGGATGTGATCATTAAACAGTGTGAACGTATTTTTTAAGAGAAAACTGGGGGAATGAAGAAGCATCTTCGCTGTATGGTGCCCCTAAATTCAGAAGCATGAAGTATCTTACCTTGGCATCCTCCTTCAAGATAGGGATTACCAGCATACCCCAATCTGCAATAGCACTGCAAAATTTCAGTGCCGGAGAGTGTGCTGTCACAGGTGAGAGGATCATTATAGCGAAAGATGTCTGTTGCCTGGTAACCATCTTGCTTGATAAGCCCAAGTGAATAGTTAGTATTGTTTGCAATCCCCCATTCCAACACCACTGAAACCGTACCATTTGATCCCCAATCGTTCAAACCTGTAAATTCATAATCGAAGAACTCCAGCCCAGCCAGGGAAGCGGCCTTGCACACCTGACGTCCCTTTTCTTCTCTAAATTCCACATCAAAGGCCGGAAAATTAAAGGGGAGTGCAATCTGGCAGCACTTGTCCCCCCTAGAACAAGGACTATCCTGGTTAGTGGCGGTTTTAGAGCAATTCAACCTGCAACTATCAGATGACTTTGTACTATTAACTATCAGCAGGGTATTGTCCACCGATATAAAAACATTTTGTGCCTGGGAGTAGACAAATTGACTTCCTTCTAAGCTCACCGGGGCACCACGTCTGTCATCCCCACATGCATTTGAGTAAATTACAGGAAAAAGGATGCTCATCATGCCATTGGTGTATCCCTCGTAATCAGGGAGTGAAATGTTGAGAACTTGCAATCCAATCTTCTTTAGTATGGGAACCGTGTTGTTTTCTTGGCAGTCGATCTCGTACCACTCATCCATGAAACACCCGGCTCCTATTCCGAAGGGGAAGGGAATGGTGATTTTCCCGCACTCTTCATTGCAGTCTTGCTTTGCAAATTGGGCTGCAGCTTCTGATGCTTGTACGGTGAGGGAAACCAGAAGCAAAAGAATTTGAAACAGAGAGTTCGACATGATTTTTATGTTTGGTACGTGCGTGAACCTAAACCTATGGAGAAAGGGGATATGGGCTGAGTCGCTTGATATTGTTATTTAAGTGGAAGAAAGGAAGACTTTTCATCTTCCGTACGCATAATTTCCAGCTCCCTCACTTCCTAGTATCTGTGAGGATGTTTCCTGGATGATAGAAATATCAAAGCTTGACAAGTACAGGACACCAATTTAAGCAGCCAAGTGTGACTTTTCCCATCGTTGGGACGTAATTTTGTCATGATCTTTCGTGAGAAAAACTTGGAGCATTACCAAGATAGATGATTTTTCAGAACAATTTGCCGAAGCGTTAAGCACAGCTGTTGATCAAGTGTGACTCCCAGAAGATGCGCACATGGTTAGCGTCTATGATGGATCAGGTCCATGTAGACCCGGATCTAAACAAGAATTTTGCCCAAAACCTGTGGAAAACAATTTAACTTAATCCCCGCCTATATGGATTCCGATTTGCACATAAACAGAGTTGGAAAGATTGGCATGGTGGGAGCCAATGGATGACTTAGTCATAAATTGAAGAGTGTTTGGAGGAAATTGTAACCTGCATTTCTGTATATTCATTGTGCAAGTGCATTGCTCTATTTATACTACTAGAGAAAGACAAGAAATAAAATATACACGATTAAATTACGATTACATTCCTATTTTATCAAGCTAATCACAAATTAATTGAATCAATTAATAGATAACCAGAATTGGTATCTCCCATCATATTTCTAACACTTCCCCTCAAGTTGGTAGCCTGTATATGTCGAGGACACCTAGCTTGCTTAGAAGTTATGCATGTTGTTTTTGGCATAAAGGCTTGGTAAATATGTCCGTAGGTTGCTCCACAATTCCAATTTCTCTTGCTGTGATTGTGATATCCCAAAATTCGACTCCTTTTGAAATAACCACGACTAGTAAAAAAAAATTGCCGCATCCTGCATTGCACGATTCTGGATTTAGTCATGAATTCAAATTTCTGATGATCCTTTAAATGACTGGGCTCTCTTGTAATTCATCTCAGGCTGAATTTCATTCATGGACTCAAACTCGAGACATATTTTAATATAAGCAATCCTCTATGTTATTATAATCACTGTTCCAAACTCCTAAGCCAACATAAATTCTTTCAACACCTAATAGTTGAAGAGTTTGCGAATTGAAAATGAAGAAATATCTAAACGAAGGACAAGCACATTTATGATTTAACGAAAATTTAGGAAAGAAGCAGCAAATCAATGGTATGCCCGGGCTTTTTATCAACTATTCATATTTCCATATGAGATTTCAATTCCATTTCCTTGTGTTTTTGGTTCAGTGTCCGAGCAAACCTGGTGAGCTCTGTTATGTATCTCCAAATCGCGAGCTCTCTTCTCGTAGTTCGGTTGATGCTGCTGTTGCTGCTGCTCCTGCTCGTCGTCACCAACTAGGGAAGGCTTTGTCGATGCCAATGGTGGTGGCGGAGCCCGCGAGCTTCGTACACCAATTCCCTTTCGCCATCTCCCTCCCTCCCTCCCTCCATCCCTCCCTCTCTCTCTCAAGGTAATTGAACCAAAAGGATTTGGAAACCGAGGAAGTTGGGAGGGGTGAAGATTTGAACTCTCCCTCATGCATAAGCTGGACTTTGGCCTCATCCTAAGGTGTGGAAATATGCAATTGGAGAGGTAAATAGGAGATTGGAAGATTTGAACTGTAGATTTCCTAGTTCTAATACCATGTGAGATTTTTGTACTACTAGCTCAATGTGTAGTTTATCAATAAATATTCTAACAAATGCCATGCTATTGAAACACCCATACATTGCGACAAATGGCGTGATGATATTTCATTTTGAATACTGTTTCGATTATGTATGAGGATGTTCCTTGATGATAGAAATATCAAAGCTTGATAAGTAGATGATCCCAATTTAAGTGGCCTAGTGAGAATTTTCCCACACCGGGGAGATAATTTTGTCATCGTCTTTCTCGTCTTGCAGGATTACCAAGATGGATGCCTTCCAAGACCTTTTATTGTGATCTCGTTAGTCGCATTAGAATTGAGACATTTATTCCTTTCCTTTCCGACTTATATTGTTCCGCGTACACATTGGATCTTTTTAATTTTTACTACACCAAAACTCGTGTAAATTCTTCTTTGTTCACATTAGACTAAATATTTATTCCACACCTTTGCTTCTTGCCTCAAATTTCACTTCTCATTGCCAATCCTTTTTTTTCCTGCTCGAATTGATTAGCTCAGTCACTTATAATTTCAGATTTAACATGAATAATATCTTTCTTTAAATTCTGGGATAATCTTAGTTTAGCATTTTTTATGTTATTTAAGAAATTAATTAAACATCATTTAGTGCCAGCTTTTTAGGTTCTTAACATTGTGTGTTTATAATTTGCTAAAAGCTTTTAATTTTGTTAGTTAGATGTGGTTTAGTTGTAATTCTAATGTTATAGTTTGAACTTTGTTCCATGTCTTTTCCTCTTAGTATATGTAATTACTTTCAATTGTATCATTTTGGTGATAGTGTGTAGGGTGAGCATGATTTCAGGGTAGAACCTGAAATTTGAGAACCGAATCAGTAAGAACTTGTAGGTTCTAGGTTCCAAGGTATGTAGAGCAAGTTCCGGATTCCAAAAAATGATGAACCTGTTTTCATGGCTAGGTTCTAAGTTCTTAGTTGGAGAAACCTATAACCTAGAACTTGGAACAAAGTTTTAATATTTTTCTTAGTTCATGTTTTTGCGTGATCTTGTGATACTCTATGTTGTTCAATAATGAGTATATAATTTGGACGCACTTGTCACGCCCCGAACCTCGAGCACGCGAACAACCTGCTATGGTAATGCAAATGCGACATTCCCAGGTAGTGTCACCGACCCCATTCATTTTATATGTGCATGCGAAACGTATTATAAAACCCCTGACAAGACTTATGGGATAGGAAAGCAGGAACCAACTCATTCAAAAAACAAACATACTTTCATATATAATCAAACAAGAGTTTACATACACCAAAAATGGGTCAGTCTACAAAAAAGGATCGATCGACCAAAAAGAAGGAACGGTCCTATGACTGCTAGTCGAACTTGTTCGTCGATCCCACTTCTGACTGAACAGCCTCCAAAGACGATGGGTCCTCCACTCCACCATCGGGAGGGTTAGTTACGCCCTCACCTAGAATGGCCTCCAACATAGCAGGTGGAATATCAAAACCACTAAGAGGGCCGACCTTGAAACCATTGGGTCCAAAGCGGAACCACGCCCTATATCGATGAGGCACCCTGACAAACATGGCCTCCTCGATCCAGATCGTGGCCCTAATAAGCTCATAGATCCAATGACTTCTAGGATCGGGAAAACTATGCACCTGCTCGGTAATCTGCACGGGGATACCATAACGCTCCGGGGGTAACGCCATCTACGGTCCTGTAATTTGGCCCATAACGGGGTGAGACATTGTCTCAGCAGGTTCACCCCTTAAACCCCTATTAGAAGAAAATACACCCAATGGTGGCCTAGCCACAGAAGACTTACCTCGCCTTATTTCCTTCCTACAGGTTAGTACAGCTCATATCATTCAATCACGGGTAGTAATAAGAACTTAAACAACTAGAATACAATCACTTTCACATAATCAACAATCACACTCAGCACGCATTCCAATTTTCATTTATTACCACACATGAACATAACCTACTCGCAATTAAGCTATCTACTGGCATATAGCCACGCATCATCTCCCCACCTTGGAGCACGGCTTCGTCATTACGTCGACGGCATTCCTGAAGGAGCATGGGCCTAGAAACTACTGCGACTCGCATCCGTTGTAAGAGGCATCCCATATAGGGGCAAGTCCGGCTCAACAGCCCAAGGCAATTTCCTCTTAATTGTCATACAATAAATTCATACTGGCCTAAGATACTTTGCATTTCACTTAATGCTTCCAATTAAAATAGTTATCCCGGCGTCTTTTCTTCATATTAAAAATGTCCAAGAAATTATTCACGTGGGTAGGGGCAGGTTAATTTCGAACTAGAAAACTAATACCTCACTTTTTCAAACCCCACCATTTAATATGATCCTTAAAATCCAATTTTGGTATCAAAACCCCACACCTAGGATTTTTGAATAAAATCCTTATTTTTCACAATCAACACTCAATTTGCAATATCCACTCATCAAATTCATAATTTGAATACATAACATGATCAGCACGAAATTATGAGAATTTAAGGTCCCAAAATAATTATCGGAATTATTATATAATTAAATTTATACCGAAAATTAATTAAATAATAATATTTTAATAATTTATATAATATAAAATATTATTAAATAATTAAATAATTTTGAAATATTTATTTATTCAAAAATAATCATTTAAGGCTAAATCATTCTTATACTAACATAAACATCTATTTAACATTAATTAAACATACACTAAACTAATCACACCCCTTAATCTAATCCACACTTAACTAAATTAATCTAACCACCTAAACTTATTTAACTTAAACTAAGCACACCTAAAGCATCATTAACCCTCTAATCAAGGTTTAGGAGGCTAAACTCACTGAAATCGCTTTCCGATGAGTTCTCGGTGAAGACAACGGCGAGGCGGTCGACAAACCTACATGGGGTGGCACCAAAAGAGGACCGGAAGGCACCCAAAATGTACCTTGAAGGTCCGAACTTGAGCTGGAACTCCAGCTGCTAACCTTGGCAGGAGGAGGTGCGCCAGTTGCTGGTTGAGTGTGAAACCGGCGAAGAAGGATGGCGGCAGCTCAGGCAAGTGGAAGCGGTGGCTCCGGCGACTAGGCGGGACCTCCAGCGATGGCGAGCAGCTTCTGGCGACGGTTTAGACGGTTGAACAAGGGTGGAGCAGCAAGGACGCACGGCGAAGTAGCTCGCGCGAGCGAGCGAGCTACGGTGGGCGACGGCGACCTTGGCTGCTTCGGGGATGAGACGGTGGTGGCATGGCTTCGACGGAGTCTTGGGGGCTTCGGAGGACGGTAAGATGGCATGGGATTGGTAGTTGAGCGCAAGGACGGTGCGTGACGCGAGCGGGCATGAGCGGCGGAGGAGCGGCCATCGGCGGGCGTGCGAGCAGCTGGTCGAGCGGGCGGAGGTGTGGCTGGACGAGCTGGTGGCACGGCTTTTTCTCCCTCTCTCCAAGTTCCAAGAAAAGCCTTGAAAGGGGGAAGAAGAAAGGTTTGAAGTGATGGCCACTTTTTGGGAGCAAAAGTGCACCCTACACTTGTCAAAATCCCCTCCACTTTGGCCCTACCATGACCTCACATGACCTCACTTCCCACTCACTCAAATCTTCCACAACAACCTTCCAATGGGTCCAATTTGCCTCTTGCACCATGGCATACGAATTTTGCATGTTGTACATCACATTCTTTCAATTTCATTCAATTCCCTTCCAATTGAGCTAAATTGAAGTCCATAAAATTAATCCAATGTCACCACACTTCAATTCACTTATTCACTTGACCACAAAACCATCTTAGATCCCAAAAGTATGACCAAAAGCGGGCCTACTAATTTTCCCGAACCAAATTAACCATACTTTGATTATTTTGCCGAAAAACTCAGTTTGTATGAAAAATCTTCTGAAGATGAGTCAACGTTCCTAAAATGATCTGTGACACACCGGGACTTCCAATTTCTGAATTCGGTCTCAATTTCACGGTTAATTTCACTCCAGCATGATACTAGCACGTCCTGATCTAACGGGTAGCTTTTAGAAATTTTCATGCATTTGACCTGTGGTTGATCTTTTCAAGCCACAATGTACATCTTTGACACATTGGCAACTCTTGGTTGTCATAGTAATCTCAAGGTTTCAATTACGGGCACAAGGTACCCAAACGACAGAAAAGCCAATCTAGTGCCGATCGACAATAATTGTGCGATCTAGTGGAATCACCTACACTTGATCACATGCCTCTGTCAAGTCGACCTATCTCCGGTTTCTAATCGATTTTTAGTTGTGCCGTAATGACCATTGCAAATTAGCTTGGTCAAAAGGTCGGTTCCTAGTCAAATTCTCGAGTTTGATGCATTAAAATCTCTTAACGGCTTCACTTGATAAACTAGTTTTCACATGAGTGGCCGATTTAAGGAAAAGAACTATATGTGCGAAGATGAAATGCCCGTCTCATTTTATTAAAAACAGAATTGGAAAATTAGGATTTCACAACTCTTTCCCTCTTATAAAAGTTTCGTCCTCGAAATTTAAACCGTTACAATTCTTAAGCAAAAAGGTGAAGGTATAGTTGTCTCATCGACTCTTAAGTTTCCCAAGTTGCTCATTCAGTGCCGTGGTGTTGCTAGACCACTTTGACCAATGGGATGGTCTTGGTGCGCAGAACCTGCTCCTGACGATCCACAATCTAAACCGGGCTTTCAACGTACGACACCTTGTCGTCCACGTCTAATTCTTCGAAATTTAGAACGTGTGTCGGATCAGGCTCATACTTCCTTAACATCGACACATGAAAGACGTCATGCACTTGTGCCAACCTCGACGGTAGTGCAAGATGATACGCAAGAGTCCCTATTCTTTCCAAAATCTCAAAGGGACCTACGTACCTCGGACTCAGTTTCCCCTTCCTGCCGAAGCGTGAAGTACCCCTCATCGGTGACACCTTCAGAAAGACGTGTTCACCAACTTGGAATTCCAATGGTCTCCGACGCTTATCGGCATAACTCTTCTGGCGGCTCTGAGCGGTCTTTAATCTGTCTCTAATAACTGCAACTGTCTCCACTGACTGCTGAACCAACTCTGGGCCTATGATCTTTCTTTCCCCGACTTCATCCCAACATACTGGCGTTCTGCATGCTCTGCTATACAATGCTTCAAAAGGGGCCATCTGAATACTCTGTTGGTAGTTGTTGTTGTAGGCAAACTCGACCAAATGAAGCTATTCCTCCCAACTTCCTTTGAAGTCTAAAACGCAAGCTCGCAGCATGTCTTCAAGGGTTTGAATAGTCCTCTTAGACTGGCCATCCGTCTGAGGATGATAGGCCGTACTGTACTGCAGCTTCGTTCCCAAAGCACTCTGCAAGCTTTTCCAAAAAGTGACAGTAAACCTTGGGTCTCTATTTGAAGTTATCGTAACCGGCACTCCATGCATATGAACTATTTGGCGCACATACAGATATGCGTGTCTATCCAAACTGAGGTCCTTTCGCACTGTAATGAAGTGAGCCGACTTTGTCAGTCTGTCGACTACTACCCAAATTGAATCATTCCCTCTCTGGCTCCTCGGTAGTCGAGTCACGAAATCCATCGTGATATGCTCCCATTTCCATTTTGGAATCTCGAGAGGTTGTAGAAGTCCTCCCGGCTTACAATACTGACCCTTGACCTGTTGACATGTCAAACACCTAGCGACATGCTTGGCGATGTCCGCTTTCATACCTGACCACCAATAGTGTTGACACAGATTCTGATACATTTGCTTACTACCCAGAATGAATGCTGTAACTGCTATGATGTGCTTTTGATAAAATTTCCTTTCTAAGCTCCACATCGTCAAGTACAACCAATCGTCCTCGAAATTTCAATGTTCCATCTTCAGAAATCTGAAAAGTCAGCTTTCCTTTTCTCTTTATCCTTTTGCAGGATTTTTTGAACATCCGGATTTGTCGTTGAAAGTGCTCGATTTCGACCGCACTTCCGGCTCACCCCGAGGGTGGCCATAAGATTCGAAAGGTGGCCTACCTTAAATTTGAAACCTGAATCTCGTGCTCTCTTGAGTAGACTCCATTCTTTGAGTACCATCTGCGCAACTAAAGACTTCCTACTCAGTGCATCAGCGACCTTGTTCGCCATTCCAAGGTGATACAAAATCTCACAATCATAGTCCTTCAGGAGTTCCATCCATCGACGCTATCTCATATTCAACTCCTTCTGAGAGAATAAGTACTTGAGACTCTGATGGTCAGTGAAGATCTGGAATCTTTCTCCACACAGATAATGCCTCCAAATCTTTAGGCCAAAGATGATCGCTGCAAGTTCTAAATCATGCGTCGGATAATTTAACTCGTGAGGTCTCAACTGACGAGACGCATATGCAATAACCCTACCATGCTGCATCAAAACGCAACCCAATCCTTTAAACGACGCATCACTGTAGATCTCAAACCCTCTTAGACTAGATGGAATAGTAAGCACAGGTGCAGTAGTTAGCTTCTGCTTAAACTCTTGGAAACTACTCTCGCACTTGTCTGACCACACAAACTTTCCTTCCTTCTTCAGAAGTTTTGTCAATGGCGATGCTAACACTAAAAACCCTTCTACAAACTATTTGTAGTACCCTACTAAACCCATAAAACTTCTAATCTCTGTCACTGTAGTCGGTCTTGGCCATTTGATCACTGCTTCAATCTTGGCTGGGTCCACTGAGATCCCTTCTCCGAAGATGATGTGACCTAGGAAAGCCACATGAGTTAGCCAAAACTCGCACTTACTGAACTTGGCATACAGCTCGTGATCCCTCAAAGTCTGGAACACTATCCTTAAGTGCCTTTCATGATCCTCAGTACTCCTTGAGTATACTAGGATGTCGTCGATGAAAACAATTATGAACTGATCCAAATACTCCCTGAACACACAGTTCATCAGATCCATGAAAGTTGCTGGGACATTTGTCAACCCAAACGGCATTACAGTAAACTCATAATGGCCGTATCGAGTGCAAAACGCCGTCTTCGGTATGTCTTCCTTCTTGATCCTTAGCTGATGATACCCCGTCCTCAAATCGATCTTAAAAAATATCAACGCTCCTTAAAGTTGGTCAAACAAGTCATCGATCCTCGGCAACGGATACTTGTTTTTGATCGTCACCTAATTGAGTTGTCGATAATCGATGCATAAGTGCAATGAACCATCCTTCCTCTTCACGAACAGAACTGGTGCTCTCCAAGGTGATGCACTAGGACGGATAAATCTTTTATCCAACAACTCCTGCATCTGCACCTTCAATTCCTTAAGTTCTAACAAGGCCATATGGTAAGGAGCTTTAGAGATTAGCTCAGTCCCGGAGGCTAACTCAATCACAAACTCTATCTCTCTCTCTGGCGACAACCCTGGTAATTCTTTCAGGAACACGTCTGGGAACTCTTGCACCACCGCGATGTCTTCTATCTTCAACTCCTCTACTGTCGTGTCCACGACAATCGCTAGGTAACCTTGACAACCCTCGTCTAGTAAATGAGTTATCTTGAGCGATGAGATTAAGGAAATGGAGAGTCCTCCTTGACTCCCAACAAACTCGAAACTCTCACCCCTGAACGGGTTGAACTGAATCGCCTTGCGATAATAGTCCATCTTAGCTCGTTGCTTGGTGAGCCAGTCCATGCCAATTATCACATCAAAATCATACATGGCTAGGACTATCAAGTCTATCCTCCCCTCTCGCTCACCAATCACTAACTTGCAACCAAGACAACCCACTGAAGCTAACACTTTATCTTTCAATGGCGTAGATATGCTAATCACTAACTCCAACAACTCAGGGATCAATTCTACCAACTTAACATATCTTTCAACTATAAAAGAATGCGTAGCTCCAGGATCAAATAAAGCATAAGCAGGTTGGTCATTCAACAAGACCATACCTGTGATCACGTTAGGCGCATCCTCCGCCTGCCCTCTGGTGATCGCATACGTCCTTCCTTGAGCTGGAGGTCAGACCAATCCACCCTACGGCATGTTCGGTGGTGCAATTCCTCTGTTCTGACCCAACAGTGGTGGTGGCGGCGGCAACTGACGCTGTCCCATCAGTCTCTTGGGACAATTCCTAGCTATGTGACCCTGTTGGCCACACTCATAACAGGCACCCGTCCTAAAGGGACACGAGGCTGAACCATGTCGTCTTCCACATGAACGACACACTCCATTGAAGCTCGACGACGACTTTCCTATCCCACCCTTCCTGTTGGGTGGAATGGGATACCTTCCTCCAGACATTGGTCTCTTCCTAAACCAATTACCTTCTCTGTTCACATAAAACCGCGACCCAAATGCGGCAGCTCTCTCATTCTGGTCTTTCTCAATCAGCTGGGCCCGTTTATAAAGGTCTTTGTACTCCTTCAGATCTAATGGCACCAACAAACTCTTCACATCCGGTCGGAGCCCGTCTCTAAACCGTCGAGCTCAGTTTGACGGTCTTTAGACTAGATTAGGGGCATACTGCGACAGTTTAGCGAACTTCGCTTCGTACTGCTCGACCGTCATCGTACCTTGGCGAAGGCGCTGAAACTCCGCCATCTTCATCTCTCTAGCGCAATCAGAAAAGTACTTCTCATTGAAGACCTCGAGAAAGGCATTCCACTCTGGAACCATGCCTTCAGGGAACGCTATCCCTTTAGTAGTCTTCCACCATGTACCTGCGATCCCTTTCAACTGATAGGCTGCCAGGACAACCTTCTCTGTCTCGGTGCACATCAGCAAATCAAAGGCATTCTCTAACTCCTGAATCCACAATGCTGCAACTTCGAGGTCTCCTGCTCCCATGAACGTCAGCGGATTTAACTTCAGGAATTACTTTACCAACTTATGCATAGGCCTCCCAATAGCCACGTTCCCAGGTGGAACTTCCTCATGTGCTACCTCAGGTTTGGCGACCGGTGCGGCAGCAAGGGCAGCAGCGACTGTAGCAGCAGTAGCATTGGCGACGTTAGCAGCATTGGTGGCAGCGGCGGTAGCAGCGGCCTGTTGATCCATTTTGTCACCCATCAACTCAAGCATCCTCATAATCCCTGCAAACCTTGGATCCTCAGGGGCTACTACCCCAGCATCGACTAAAGGCGATGCTGCACCACTTGCGCTGGTCTCGGCCTGTGCTCTACCTAGGGCACCTCGGGCACCTCGGGCACTGACTCTCGTTGGCTGCCCAACCCGAAACATAGGGCCTGCCCTCTTCCTAGCAGTACTCTGCTCCTGGTCACTATAGATGCCTGTATTCAAATTCCAATACCACATTAGAATCTGAGTGACCTCACCAACATGTTAACAAACAGCTATCATCCACATGCATCAGCATATTAAAAGCCTTTCCTACCAACTATCCTACAACTCCCTCGCACCTTATCACTCCATACATAGACCATACTCTGATACCACTTAAAAGGGGTTGTCACGCCCCGAACCCCAAGCACGCGAACAACCCGCCATGGTCATGCAAATGCGACATTCCCAGGTAGTGTTGTCGACCCCATTCATTTTATATGCGCATGCGGAACGTATTATAAAACCCCTGACAAGACTTACGGGATAGGAAAGCATGAACCAACTCATTCAAAAAACAAACATAGTTTCATATATAATCACACCAAAGTTTACATACACCAAAATGGGTCAGTCTACAAAAAAGGATCGATCCACCAAAAAGAAGGAACGGTCCTATGACCACTAGTCGGACTTGTTCGTCGATCCCACTTCTGACTGAACAGCCTTCGGAGACAATGGGTCCTCCACTCCACCATCAGGAGGGTCAGCTACGCCCTCCCTTAGAATGGCCTCCAACACAACAGGTGGAATATCAAAACCACTAAGAGGGCTGACCCTGAAACCAATGGGCCCAAAACGGAACCACGTCCTATATCGATGAGGCACCCTGACAAACATGGCCTCCTCGATCCAGACCGTAGCCATAACAAGCTCATAGATCCAATGACTTCCAGGATCGGGAAACTCTGCACCTGCTTGGTAATCTGCACGGGGATACCATAACGCTCCGGGGGTAACGCCATCTACGATCCTGTAATTTGGCCCACAACGAGGTGAGACATTGTCTCAACAAGTTCACCCCCTAAACCCTTATTAGAAAGAAAATACACCCAAGAGCGGCCTAGCCACAGAAGACTTACCTCACCTTATTTCCTTCCTGCAGGTTAGTACAGCTCATATTATTCAATCACGGGTAGTAATAATAACTTAAACAACTAGAAGGCAATCATTTTCACATAATCAACAATCACACTTAGCACGCGTTCCAATTTTCATTTATTACCACACATGAACATAGCCTACTCGCAGTTTAGCTATCTACTGGCATATAGCCAGGCATCGTCTCCCCACCTTGGAGCACGGCTTCGTCATTACGTAGACAGCGTTCCCGAAGGAGCATGGGCCCAGAATCTACTACAACCCGCATCCGTTGTAAGAGGCATCCCATATAGGGGCAAGTTCGGCTCAACAGCTCAGGACAATTTCCTCTTGATTATCATACAATAAATTCATACTCAGCCCATGACACTTTGCATTTCACTTAATGCTTCCAATTAAAATAATGATCTCGGCCTCTTTTCTTCATATTAAAAATGTCTAAGAAATTATTCACGTGGGTGGGGGCACGTTAATTTTGAACCAGAAAACTAATACCTCACTTTTTCAAAACCATTTAATATGATCCTTAAAATCCAATTTTGGTATCAAAACCCGACACCTAGGATTTTCTAAATAAAATCCCTATTTTTCACAATCAACACCCAATTTGCAATATCCACTCATCAAATTCATAATCTAAATACATAGCAACAATCACGCGAAATTCTGAGAATTTAAGGTCCCGAAAATAATTATCGGAATTATTAAATAATTAAATTTATTCCAAAAATTAATTAAATAATAATATTTTAATAATTTATATAATATAAATTATTATTAAATAATTAAATAATTTCGAAATATTTATTTATTAAAAAATAATCAATTAAGGCTAAATCATTCTTATACTAACATAAACATCTATTTAACCTTAATTAAACATACACTAAACTAATCACACCCTTAATCTAATCCACACTTAACTAAACTAATCTAACCACCTAAACTTACTTAACTTAAACTAAGAATACCTAAAGCATCATTAACCCTCTAATCAAGGTTTAAGAGGCTAAACTCACTGAAATCGCTTTCCGATGAGTTCCCGGCAAAGACAACGGCAAGGCGGTCGACAAACCTCCATGGGGCGGCACCAAAAGAGGACCGGAAGGCACCCAAAACGGGCCTTGAAGGTCCGGACTTGAGCTAGAACTCCGGCTACTGACCTTGGCTGGAGGAGGTGCGCCGGTTACTGGTTGAGCGCGAAACCGGTGAAGAAGGACGGCAGTAGCTCGGGTGAGTGGAAGCGGTGGCTTCGGCGGCTAGGTGGGACCTCTGGCGACAATGAGCAACTGCTGGTGACGGCTTGGATGGTCGGATGAGGGCGGAGTAGTAGGGACACACAGCAGAGTAGCTCATGCGAGCGAGCAAGCTATGGCGGGTGATGGCGACCTTGGCTGCTCCGGGGACGAGACGGCGGTGGTGCGGCTTCGACAGCTTCTTGGGGGCTCCGGAGGACGGCGAGACGGCACGGGACCGGCAGCTGGGCGCGAGGACGGTGCGCGATGGGCGCGCGACGCGAGCGGGCACGAGCAGCCAAGGAGCGGCCACCGGTAGGCATGTGAGCAGCTGGTCGAGCGGGCGGAGGTGTGGCCGGATGAGCTAGTCGCACAGCTTTGGGAGCAAAAGTGCACCCTACACTTGTCAAAATCCCCTCCACTTTGGCCCTACCATGACCTCACATGACCTCACTTCCCACTCACTCAAATCTTCCAAAACAACCTTCCAATGGGTCCAATTTGCCTCTTGCACCATGGCATACGAATTTTGCATGTTGTACATCACATTCTTTCAATTTCATTCAATTCCCTTCCAATTGAGCCAAATTGAAGTCCATAAAATTAATCCAATGTCACCACACTTCAATTCACATATTCACTTGACCATAGAACCATCTTAGATCCCAAAAGTACGACCAAAAGCGGGCCTACTAATTTTTCCGAACCAAATTAACCATACTTTGATTATTTTGCCGAAAAACTCAGTTTATATGAAAAATCTTCTGAAGATGAGTCAACATTCCTAAAATGATTTGTGACACACCGGGACTTCCAATTTCTAAATTTAGTCTCAATTTCATGGTTAATTTCACTCCGACACGATACTAGCACGTCTTGATCTATCGGGTAGCTTTTAGAAATTTTCATGCATTTGACTTTTGGTTGATCTTTTCAAGCCACAATGTACATTTTTGACACATTGGCGACTCTTGGTTGTCGTGGTAATCTCAAGATTTCAAATACGGACACAGGGTACCCAAACGACAGAAAAGCCGGTCCAATGTGAATCGACAAGAATTGTGCGATCTAGTGGAATCACCCACATTTGATCACATGCCTCTGTCGAGTCGACTTATCTCCGATTTCTAATTGATTTTTAACTGTACCATAATGACCATTGCAGATTAGCTTGGTCGAAAGGTCGCTTCCTAGTCAAATTCTCGAGTCTGATGCATTAGAATCTCTTAACGGATTCACCTGATAGACTAATTTTCACATGAGTTGCGGACTCAGGGAAAAGAACTATATGTGCGAAGATGAAATGCCCGTCTCATTTTATTAAAAACAGAATTGGAAAATCAGGATGTCACAACATTGGTCCGAGCTTGCATTTTATGACTGAGACTTTTACTTTATTAATATTCATATTTTTCACGTGGCTAAATATAAGTTATGGTAAGTGAATTGTAGCAACAAGTGACAATCATTAACAGTAATAATTCAATTAATAATATAGGTGGAACTTGGTAAACTCTAGAATCGATCATAGAACCTGTGACAATAGGTTTCATGTCCCAAAAAATGATGAACTTGTTCTAATGGGTAGGTTCCAAGTTCCAGGTGGAACCTGTATGGAACCTGGAACCGCTCAGTCCTAATAATGTGGCAAAGCCTAGAAATTTTAATTAATTAACTTTTTTTTTCTCACTTAAATATAGCAATAATGAAGCTTTCTATTGTCATTTTTCTTCGAAATATTTTTTTGAATATATTTTCTTAGAGTTTGTAGAAAGTCAAAAGATTAAAAAAAAAAAAAAGTTTTATATGGAGGAAATATGTCTTAGTATATTTAATGACTTTCAATTGAATCATTTTGGTAAAAATGTGGCTAGAAATATTATTATTTACCCTTTTCCTACTGAAGTATAGCAACGTCGAAGCTTCTAAGGTTATTAAAAAAATGTTTTTGAATTTTCCTTTTAGAGTTTGTGGAAAATTAAAAAGAGAAAAGAAAGTTCGATAGTAAAACATGTGTCGAAAGTAAAGACGACCACACGGCAAGTTAGATTTGGACGTCGTTGTCTCTCTCCCCGTTTTTCCGAGAGCCTTCTTTGTGCTAGCCAAGATTTAACATGGTCAGTTTGATTGGTCATCTTACACGATTTCCACACCAATTTCATATTTAGGACTCGGTTATTGTTTAGCAGAAATGATAAAGACATCTTCTTCTTTTTTTTCTCTGTTAATCGTAGGAAGTTTGATAATTATAGGGCCATCCGAAAAGGGTGACTTCCTATGCGACCAAAATACGAAAGGGTTAGAAAGGTCAGGATTTATTTAACTCCTCTATCACAAGGGCTATCCAAAATGTGACTCCGTTTCACTTAAAAGATGGGTGAAGGTGCATGATGGCTGAGCATATTTGTGAATTAAATTGGAGATTGATTATACTAATAAGATATGTGCTTTGATTCTATTATCCTAGTTGCTTGATAGTTGGAGTACTATAATTCCACTATGTATATAATAAAGTTATACATGCTTGTTGAAAGGCACAATTTTTGTACAATTACGCTTATTTTTTATTTCGCATTTTGTGTATGTTTTTTCCTTTTACTTTCAATTTCTACTAATTCTGCAAATTGGGCTAGACAGTTGAAACACCGAGTTCGACATGATTTTTACGTTTCGTGGGTGTATAGACCTAACACTACGGAGAAAAAGGGGATATTGGCAAAGACCCTTGATAGTGTTATTTACGTGAAAGAAGGGATTGAAATTTCAAGTACTGTACCCATTATTTCATTAGACAGCTGTTGCTTTCTTGTATCTGCTTGGGATCCTTCCTTGATGATAGAAAGATCAAAGCTCCAAAGGTAGGCGACGCCAATTCAAGCAGCACGAGCGCGACTTTTCCCATTGTCGTGGCCAGAACTTTGTCCTCATGTTTTCTCACGAGAAAAGACTGGGAGTATTACCAAGATGAATTAAAATGATTTATAGCGGGTGGACTTGGACTTTTGATGGCCCCACTCTCGTATTCCTACTACTTTTCTTCTCCTTTTAGAAAAAAGAAAACCATTTTCCACACCAAAAATGTCTTTTTAAATGGCGAAATCATTCAATAAATTTGGACTATGACGACCAAGACGACTTTCTTTTTCTCTCTCGACGAATGAAATGGCTGGGCATCTTTTTGATCTACAAAGGTGAAACCAAAAATCACTTTACTAAAGCAAAAGTGTTTTCCTCTTGACTTGTTTAATAGTAGTGGGTGTGCGTGTACCACGGTCTCTCCCCAATTATTGAAGCAGAATTCATTTTATTGTTCCTAGTCTAACGCTTTTCGTGCTCAAGCAATCAATAAAAGCACTTCGGAATGCTATTTTGGCCCCACAAAAGAGGAAAAAAGATGTATGTGAATCATGAGAGAAGTCTTTTGCTTCTACAATGAAAGAGATTCCGCCCATCATGCAACAGAATTGAATAAAGCTAAATGCAATTCTTGCTTTAAACTAGTCTTATCAATTTGCTAACGCTCTTGATCATGCTACAAAAAGTATGCTGAACTATTGGCACAGTTTTATTTTATTTTTTTCAGTAAAAACAAATATAACAAACTATTTATGGTACCGACGAGAGGAGAGAGACTATAGAGCCGATTGTTTTGGGGAAAAAAACCAGTTAGGTCCAAAGAAATTGCTAGACCAATATCCAAAATAAGTTCAGTCAGAAAAAGTTATGCATTTTTATCATGCGCAGTCTTCCCCAAAGGAAGGACAGTACCAATGGGGCATCGCGTGTGAATATCTAATTGGCTTTAGTATCTGAGATTTGCTGGTTTAACTTCATACATAAGAAGAGAATTTGAAACACCGAGTTCGATATAGTTTTCAGGTTCCGCCTAAACCTTTGGAGAAAAGGAACAGGGTTTGAGTCCCATAATCCTGTTGATTAAATGAAAGAAGGGAAGAATTTTTCGTGTGATGTACTTGCAGATGTATTTTTGGATCATGCGTCTGTTCATAACTTGAGATATGCTCGAGCTTGATTACTTTAATAAAGTAGACTCCATCATGTTTCTGAAACTGAAATCAAATCGCAGCTCTTTTCAGCACCGAAAACTAACCGGCGAATCGAGCTGGCCGAAGGTTGATACAAACAGGATGCTTGTTCCATAAGAGTACGTGTGCAACTCCAATGTATTCCTCAAAATTCCATCTTGTTGACTAGTCAGAAACAGTATGTTCCCCTCAATTTGTTGCCTAGGCCATGAGGTTTCTTCTCTCGTCCCCTCCTCACCAAAGAGATTGGGTTGTGTCCCATAAAGAGTTCAACAAGAACCACCACAAAATTGTACACATTGTTAGGATTCAGTTGCACAACCACAAGAAAAAAAAAGAGTAAAAACGAGAAAGAGAATTTGAGACACAAGATTTATCCTGGCTCATTTTAAACTAGGGCGATGTCCATAGAATTCTATTATAATTAGCACGTTGCACCTCTCTATTACATTCCTCAATCACAGAGAAAGAGCGTGAGTCCCGTGCTATCTTGTCAATAGGGAGTACGAACTAGCCCAACACATATCTCTTTTTGTTAGTGAATTGATGGGTTTGGAAATAATCACGGGCCTGTTCATGTATAGCTAGAGATTCTTCTCGGGGGATGATGCTAGAAAGGACCGCCTTCGCTATGGTTCCCGATGTGAATGGCCGCAAATCTGAAAATGTTGCTACATGCCGGTCCACATGATAAGATTTCATTGATCATAGAAATGCAAAGTTTGAGCATATCAAGTCCCATCAATACGGAACCGATGGATGACTTGTTGACAGTGGCCCCTGTGGTCTTCAATAACGTTATCACCTGTGAACATTTATCAGGCGGACCATTGATTTAAAGTCTTCGACGGTGATAAAATAGAGAGATGATCAATCCTTTTCTAGCTGTTACACCGAAGATGACTTTCCTTGGCCCACGAGCTTCAAGTTGGCAGGCCATAATTAAACTTGGCTACGTCATTAGTCTTGTGTCCACTTATTTTCCAAGGCATCAAAAGTTATCGTTATGCAATCATCAAGGCTCTAACAAACTTTGTGCTCGTGGGCACTGCTACCCCTATGGACAAAATTATGGACTACTGACGCGTCAAGTGGGCTATATCTAGGGTCTCGGATGGTGCTGAGTAGCTGTAACTCACATGTAATTTTTTGTAGTGGATGCTTGGCTGCTCGACCCTTCTGTTCTTCTGATCATGGTTCCGTAACTTCCGAGTTAACACAAGCACTTTCCCCATCTGCTATGATAAGAGCTTGTGAAGTGCTTGTGAATTGGAAATGAAGATGTATCTTGCAGATGGCCTATTGTTAAAAATCCTCAGAAAAAATATCACAACAGTGGACTAGTACAAGGAATGGAGTAGCGTGTCATTTGGGCCTAATAGAATGCGTAGCAAATCAGTGCCATTTCCGGGATTTTATCCAGTGAAACAATACAATTTTCGATCATAAGATTTTGATCGACAGTTCGTATTTCAACTTGAGGTTTTTGTTCCTGATTATGCCTTTTGGGCGGGAAAGCTTTGCCAATTCCTTTTCTTCGGCGTTTCTAGTCCAGGCGAATGGACGTGGGCTTGAGGGGGCCCTGGCTGCAAGAGGCCCAATTAGGTGGATAGTGAACTATTCTGGGGAGAAGATTTGGGTTTCAGACAAGTATACTATAGGGATGTAAATGGTTCAGTTCGGTTCAATTTTTAATGAAACTGAACCAAGCCAAAATCCTGGTTCAGTTTGGTTCAGCTCGGTTCAGTTTTTCAATTTTTACGTTTGTTTTTGTTTTTGTTTTGTTTTTTTACTACACCCCTTTGAATAATTAAAAAAATTCAATTTTTAATTTTTTTAGTTTTTCCTTTTCTTTATTTTTCTTTTCTTTTTCTTTTTCTTTATTTTTCTTCTTCTTCATTGGCCGGTTGCTAGCGACAAGCCGAGGCAAGCTAGAGCCTCGCCTAGTTGGGTGAGGCCGAGCTCGAGCCCGCCAAATCTAGAGAGTTAGGCGAGGCTCAAGCCTCGCTGTAGGCCGCTAGAGCCTCACCAACGTTTGTCGACCTATGGCAAGGCTCAAGCCCCACCCAGGTGGCCAGATCTAGCGGGGCTTGAGCTCCCTGGCTTAGGCGAGCTCGGCCTCGCTTGACCAGGCGAGGCGAAGTCTCGCCATATAGGCCGACGAGACTCAACCTCATCGAAATCAAGCAAGCTCAAGCCTTGCTAGAGCCTTGCTAGAGCCTTACAAGCCGTGGCGAGTCTCCGGCTTGCCTCGGCCGATCGCCGGCCGCCACCGTGGCAAGTGACCGGCCAATGAAGGAGAAGAACAAAAAGAAAGAAAAAAAAGAAAAAGGAAATCAAAAATCAAAAAAATGATTTTAAAAAATTAGATTTTATTGGTTTGGTTCCGTGAACCGAACTAGTTAAAAAGTTTCGTTTTTTATTGACAACCAAACTGAACTGGAAAAAACCGAACTTTTCAGTTCGATTCGGTTCGGTTTTTGGCACCCCTAGTATACTACGAGTAGTGTGACCATTTATGAAACTTTCCATTATAAAAAATGTTCCAAACTTATGGAAAATAAAGGATTCCCACAGAAAAAACAGTTGTTAAATTGAAAAAAAAAAAATATCGAAAAAGAGAAGACGATGTTGGCCATGATCCCATTTTCTCACTTGTAGTTTTGGAGGTAATTATCAAATAAACATAGAATCTATAATCAATTAAATAGAAAAGTGGATAAATATTGAAAAATCACAATTATTGATGTTTTTCAGCGAACATATTTAATGCCCATGTGAAAATACAATCATCTGAATAGAAAAGTTCTTACTCTTGTGTGAAGTTCAAGACAAAAATGCAAGAATTATACAACTCATGGAGCACATCTAAGGAAATCTTATGTTGTTGAAAAGCAGTGGTCAAGAAAGTCTTAACTACAAAAAAAAATCCGTAGTTTAAATTCCACGATTTTGGGCTCAATTTATAATTCAATGTTGAAGACATAAAACTAATTCAATCTTGTGCTCAATTTATATACGATTAATTTTTAGTGGTTTTGATTTGCTATTGAGAATTGCCAAGTAAGGTTCGCAAGGAGGGGGAGAGATAATGCTGTAGCTACTGGGGTGCTTTGATGTTGATATAGTTGTTCGGTGGTGAGCTTTAATACATCAGGTAGTGAGCCGGGCAACAATCCATCTGTCATCAGCAATTTAGTGTGATCTTCAGGAAAGAGCCAGGCAAGGAAGGCGGATGCAAATTCGCCTTCTTTTCTTGAAGGGAAACGTCTATCTTGTTTTTTTTTCCCCAAGCGACAATCTAATTGAATCGCGAAGGCTGGTGCACCATGTGACTAATGTAAGTTCTGCAACAATCGAATTGATAGCAAGCATTCAAGGATCCCAAGATGAACTAAAATCAATACATCATGCTCGAGCTAGATTATTGCAAAATCAGCCCATACACGCTAAGATAATGCCTAGCCAATTCAAGGATTGGTATGATTTCACAATTTATTGATCCCTAGCATCGAGAAAAAGTTCATTACCAATAAGCAATAAATAACTGACCAAAATCCTCCGATTAGTAAACTAACAAGATTTCATTTCTTTCTCTCTTTTCTCTTTCTTTTGCTTTGAAGACCGATTTCCATGACAAACGCAGCAACGTGACTCATAAGAATGAGAGGCAGAACAGATCTTCACCAAATTGCACGAGGAAAAAGTGGCAGCACATCTGAAAATGTAGTGACATCCGCATTGATGTTTGACTTGCTAGGTCTAAAAGCAGTAGTGTAAGATTCAGTTGCCTCACGGTCCTCTTGATTTTGCTGAGTACCCAAAGGATATTGGAGCTTCCTTATCCCCTCCAACTCCATTGCCACTTCTTTCATTGTAGGCCGGTTCCTCCCATTCAAGTTCAAACATCTTTTCGCAAGGTTAGCAATTGATCCAATCTCTTCCTTCTTACCTTCTTTCAAAACTTGAATTTTGACAAGTGATTCTCGTCCATCAAAATTACGAAATAGGTTACAAGGCTTCTTCCTTCTTGTTCCCGTAGCAACAGGATTGGCTTTTGTCTTGTTAAGAATTCAATAAGGACAATTCCAAAGTTGTAGACATCACTTTTGTCTATAAATTGACTTGATTGGAAATACTCCAAATCTAAGTAGCTGAAACTCCCCTACACCAATGTGGCCACATGAGTTTGATCGAGGGAAACTGTGACATCCTAAAATTTGCCCCGTTTCGAATATATGAAATGGTTGTTTCGTCGACGCGCCTATAGTCATTTTACTCTGAGCTGGCCACTCACGAGTTAACTAATTTATTAGATGAGGCCATTAAGGGATATAAACGCAACAAACTAGAGAATTCAAACGGAAATTGACCGCTCGACCATAAAAATCGGCAAGGGTCAATACGACACCATTATAAATCGATTAGCAAACGGATATAGGTCGATTCGACGGAAGTACGTAGTCGAATTGCTGGTGATTCCGCACGATTGCGATATTCGCGTCAAACAACAGTAAACTAATTTTCTATCGACATTATACTCGGGACACGTGATTGAAACCTCGCGATTTTATGACAATCGAGAGTCATCTATGATTTGGAGATGCACAAACGGGAATAAAAAATTATCGACCATGGGTCAAACACGCTAAAATCTCTAAAAGTTACTTGATAGGTTAGGTCGTACTAAAATCATGTTTGGTCGATTTTAACCACGAAATTGAACTCGGTTTTGGGAATCGGACGTTCGAGCATGTCACAATTCATTTATAGGACGTCGTCTCATCTTTCAGCGAAATTTCGTTGAGTCCAGAATTTTTGTGGAAAATCGATTTTCGGACAAATAAGAAAGTGAAATTCGGATGGGTTGAAGAATGACATTTTTCTACCTCCAAAATGGCTTTATTTGGGGGAAATTGAAGTTAATTTGGGATTGGTTGGCCAATTGACTTTGAAGGATGAAGACTTTGAGGCTTTTGTAATGATTGTTTAGATATTTTAGCTAGGCTTGTGATTGGCTTACCATTACCCCATTTTTTTCTTTTTTAGTTTCACTCAATTCATCTATTTTTCTTAATCCAAACAATTGAATTGGGTTTCTTTTGGAAAGTTCTTTTATTATTCCTAGATCTTTTTTTTTGTTGGATGCCATAATTCCTCCATTTTGGGAAATTTTAAGAAAAAAAGACCTTTTTTGATCCATTTTATCAATTATTTGATAATTATTAAACCCAGTCTTAGTATTTTTACTACCATTGGTATCGATATCAATCCAGGACTCAATATTGACTTTACTTCCATTCCCTCTCCTCTCTCCCATTTCTTTCCTTCATTTCATGCATTACCCCTCAGCCGACCACCTCCCCTCTGCTTCTTCTTCTTAATTCTTCCTTCTTCTTTCTTTTCCACCAACCGAACAGCTTATCTCCTCTCTTCTCTTGCTCAGCTAGCCATCCACCTCCGTAGCTACCACCACATGCTGTCACCTCATCATCATCATCCATCCACCATCAACACTCCCCATTCAACGCCCGCAACATAGCTCCACGCCAACAGCCACTGAACAGCCCCCTCCACTTCCAGCGTCTAGCACCACAGCCGCCTCACCCTCACCATCCGACTACACCGCACCACCACCAGCAACCTCAGCCGTGTCCAGTCGAGCTGACGTCCGCCCAGCTCCTTCATTGAGACCCTAGCAGCCGTTGTCCACCACTGCCCAGCAAGTAGCCCCATGCCGTGAGCTTCACCTTGCCGTAACAGCCACCGTTGAGCTCCGTTCGAGACGCGGTAGTCTCAGGTTTTCACCACCATCGCGTTGCCATTGCCGTGAGCCCGCCACCATCCTAATCTAGTGAGTTAACTCTCTAATATTTTATTAGGCCGTTAATTGCGCTTAGGGGCTGTTTATATTAGTGCTAATCATGGTTAGATTAGTGCTAAGATGGATTAGTGTTAATTAAGCATAGTTAGGTTAGTTTACCTTGGTTAGGTTAGTTAACCATGGTTAGGTTAGTTAACCGTGGTTAGGTTAATTAATCATGGTTAAGTTAATTAACCATGGTTAAGTTACTTAAGTTGGTTTACTAGATTTCTCTTCAGAGTAGTTTACTAGACCGTCATTGTTTGCTATTTTCGTGGGTTAAAATGTGCTATGATTTTGGGGTTACTTCATTGTTAAAAAATTTTCTAAACATTTTCATTTATGACATATATTTTACTCAAGATTTTATGGATTTAAAAGAACAAGATTTTAGCTTCGTTGCATGCAAAGCAGAATCTCGGTTTGTGCTGGAACTAGTGACCTTTCGGCGTTTAAAGGATTTTTATCAACTCTTAGGGTTCGATTTTCGAAAGAGTTTCTTCATGAAAGTTTTTCATCACATCTTAATGTTTAACATAGTCAAATTTCAGAGCAAACGGATGAGTTTTAGATCTCGATCCAAGCTGGTTTTGGAAAACAAAATTTCTGGACAGGGACACTGTTTTGGTAACGGTTTGAGCGATTTACTGCTCTTATTCTAGAAATATCTGGGTCAAGGTGTCTTTATAAAAAGTGTTTTTTTAAGTGTCCTTTATAACATATTTAAATTTGAGAATTTTCTGAACTCGTTTGGTTATGTTTCTAGAATTAATCTTGGAGACGTGCGAGTGGTCTCGGTTTCTGCCGGTGAGGGCTGGTTGTAGTCTTGTGGTTGTTCTTGGTGTCTTGCTTGTTGGGAAATGCATATTTGGTAATTTGGTTGATTTTTGGTATGCTAAGAACTTATGCGTGATATTATGAGATTGGTTGCTCTATGGTTGGTTCCGATTTTTATGTCAAAAGATGGCTTTATAAGCTGTTAAATAGAAAAACAATGAGGTGTCGAGTCTGGACATTAAAACTTATTTGCTCAATAAAACAATGAGGTTTTAAACTAGGTGCGTGCAAAGTTTGACGGATTAATTTTGAGTACGAGAGCACCTACGAATTTCTTTCCAAAAGTTTTAAAGAAAAAAAAAAGGGATTACTCAAGTTTAGTTCCAAAAAGGGGTGGTTGGAAAGGAAAACAACAAATAAATGAGGTGTTGGGTTTGGATGCCAATTTTTATGTGCTCAATAAAACGAGGAGGTTTTATAGTAGAAGTGTACAAAGTTTGACGAGTTGATTTTGAGTACGTGACCGCATATGACTTTATTTCGAAATGTTTTGAACAAAAAAAGGGGGGGGGGGTTGCAAGGTTTATTATTGAAAATGGATTTTTGGTGTTCTTGGCTAATGAGGAAGATAACAATGGACTTGAGTGATGGTATGCTAGTATGATCACCTAAATACCCTGATGCGTATGATTATGCGGGACAATGCCCAATTAATTTTGGATGCCCCCACGTCAACGGGATGCCGAGTCGCGGTTGAGGCCGAACCGATGCTCCTTATTAGAATGTTGTCCTGATGCGTATGAATATGCGGGATAATGCCATGCCCAATGGGGCGAGATGATGCCCGATTACACCGGATGACTGCTGACTCTTGTGTTGGCCGTGGCCTGAGGGGTCGTAATAATCAAAACACGCCTAAATGGTTGTGATATTTGCACTTGATTATGGGGCAAATTTGAGTGACATCGTATGGGACATGTTATAATAGTTTTACCTTATAATCGGGACTCATGTGAATGTTTGGAGAGTGAGTACTTTGTGTTCTGGTTATTAATTATGCTTGTTGCATGTATAATGGTATATGTGATACACTAATGTGTAGGGACGTGCCGAGGCGAGGTGAGTTTGTTTGTGGTGCCTGTTTAGGCTGCCTCCGAGGCGAATTTGCATCCTAGACGGGGCTTAGGGTTTAACTCGTTGAGATTTTTTCTCACCCTATAGTGGTTAATTTTTTTTTCAAGGTCGTAGCGTGGAGATCTGCTAAGTGCGGATTTGGTGGTTGCAAGATGCAACACCTTTTGGCTGGCCCCGTCATTAGTGAAGTTAGGTTAACCCTAGTCCCTGAAGGTTTTTGAGAGGGTTGATAGGAAGTGGCCGTGGAAAGGCTTGTAAGTATTAAACTTCCTAGGGTTAACAGTTGATAAATGAATTTGGTGTTCTCGACAATGTTTGCCGTGTTTTACTATCCCTATGATTTGTTTATTGGCTGGGGTTTTATTTAATTTGCTTCCGCATGTGCTTAATTGAAAGATAAAAAGAATGGGTCGGCAACGCGTCCTAGGACGTTGTGTTTTTAATCGACTGTCGAGGGATGTGCGCGTACCTAGGGTTCGGGGCATGACAAAAACAGACTTAGAAATGCCAAAATTTGCCACTTTTGCTCGATATTTCTCATCTAAGAGGATGTGGGTGGACTTGATGTCTCAATGATATATCGGAATAAAGGCTATTGAATGTAAGTAGAATAAGACTTCAGTTGCAGTTTGTAGATACATGTCTCACAATACAAGAAACTCTGCATTCGGGCCATGCAGATATTGGTATAGAGTTCCGTTTGGTATGAACTCTTATGCTAAAAGTAGGCTTCTGTCTCCAAGCAACACTCCAATAATTCGACCACATTTATATGGTTAATTTGTGAGAGATTGAGGACTTCATTTAGGAACTGCTCCACTTTTCCTTTGTCTATTGCTTTAGATTTGTTAATCGTAACTATTTTTCCATCTATTAAAATTCCCTTGTAAACAATACCTTGTCTACCTTGCCCAAGAATCTATTGTCATTGAAATTGTGAGTGGCCTTCTCTAAATCCTTGGAATTGAACAATTTGCTTTTCTCAATGTTGCCTTTTGGTGAAGATATCTCACTTTTCAACAAACTTCACCAAAAAGTTGCCATTGCGTTTGAAGTACTTCTCTTTGAGCTTGATTTCTTTTCTCTTCTTGATGTATTCATACACCCTCCATATGGAAAGACATAAAAATAGTGCCCCACGGCCTACCTCAACCCCTGCATTGCAAAAGTTTAGGGTGCATAAGTGAGAAAATTATACCAACTTGTCAAGAAATCTATTAAAGGTACTTATCACCAAAGCTTAATACCTTTCATGCGGAGTTTTTCAATAACCATGAAAAATTAATTTGTCTTTTGTTTAAGTTCCATCCAACGAAATTTTTATACATATATCTGCAACGTACAATTGGTCTCCCTAGCAAGGAATTTAGGACTCCACTGATAAAAGTGAAAAAGTTCATAGCAGCATTCACTTTTACTGTGATTGTAATAATTGTAACTCAAATATACCAAAATAAGTGGGAATATGGGATATCTATTCATAGATATGAAGCAGAGACATTAGAAAAGCCCAAGCATTTTCTTATCTATTGAAGTATTAAGCTTTGTTCATTTCACATAAAGTAACTTCCATGAAAATGTTTTTCGGATTTTCCAGTAGTCATTTCATGAAAAATGAATTAGTCAAGGAAAACATTTCATGCTATTGGAAAAACCAATTTCAAAAGTGAGAAAAATGTTGCCCACTTTTGAGCTCCATTTGTTTCACAGAAAATAACTTTCGGGAAAACGTTTTCGAATTTTCCATCATTCGTTGTAGGGAAAATGTATTGGTGTAGGAAAACATTTTCCATAAAGAGAAAAAAAGTCATAAGATAAAGGAATTTTTTTCCACTTTTGAGAAATATGAAAAAACATTTTCTATACTTCTTTTACATCACTTTCCTTTGTCAAATACCTTTTCCTTTTATGTTTTTTTAAAATGCATTTTTAAATTATTTTTATTCCTTTTCTTTTCTTTTCTTTTTTTGTTTCCTTTTCTTTCTTTTTCTTCTTCTTCTTCATTGGCCAATCGCTAACCATTGCAACGGCTGGCAACCGGCTAGAGGTGAGCTAGAGTCTCACTTAATCAGGAAAGGCCGAGCTTACCTGATGCCAGCAAATTCAAGCCTCACCAAATCCAACCTCATGGGCGGGGCTCGAGCCTCACCAAGGGTCGCTAGACATCGGTGAGGCTTTGGTTGTCATGCCTCGATCCTCGAGTGCGTGCCCATCCCTCGGTGGACAATGTAACTGCGATATCCCAGTACGCGTTGCCGACCCAATCATTTTATTACACATGAGGAAACGAATAAATATCCCCTGACAATAACCGCATGGGATAGAAAAGTAGGAAAATAGATTCACAAACAAAACACGCCTTTATATATACACTGAGTCATATACAAAAGTCAGCAACCAAAAGTCTACAAAAGACTGGTTCTCCAAAAAGAAGTTGCCCTAATTGACCTACACCTCATATCCCCTCAACCCGGCTCCAGATCCTCCACTCTACGGTCCTGAAAAGAATTGAGCCCACGATGAGGTGAGATATAAATCTCAGCGAGTTCACACTCTAAACCCCGATTAGGATGGTAATACGCCTAAAGGCGTCCTAACCACACAACCACACAACCATAGAGACTTACCTCATCTCAAATCCACCCTACAAGTAAGCACAATTCATATTACAGACATGAGCAATAAACAAGCTCAAATAACTTGAACGCCACACTCAATCTCAAACGACCACAAAGGTCCTAATTATAGGGCCAAATTGTTATGACACGTCCCATACCGTGCCACACAATTTTGTCCAATAATCTGGCGCATTCAACTCAATTTATCATGCGTTCCTAATTTTGATCTCGGCCCCACCGGCACGGCTTACTTGACGTTCGGTGGTCTTCTGGCGTAGTCAGGCGTCGTCTCACCCCATTGAGCATGGCAACATCTCTACTAGATGGCTTTCCCGAAGGAGAATAGGTCCAGAATCTACTACGACAGGCTTCCGTTGTCCAGGGGTATCCTATATAGGGGCACGTCCAGCTCAACAACTCAGGACGGGTTCTTTTAACCAACACACAACCATTCAATCTCGGCCCAAGATACCGTGCATTACACTCAAATGTCTCAATTAAAATGGTGAACTTGGCCTATTTCCTTCATATTAAAAATACACGGTAAAATAATCGTGTGTGGGTACACGATCAATTCGGACTAGAAAAATTGATACCCTTCTTTTTAAAATCTCACTATTTGATATAGTCTTTAAAACCATTTTTGGTGTCAAAACCCGACACTTGGGATTTTCTGAATAAATATCAAAATTCACAAATTTTGGGATAAATGACCAAAATTCCAATCAGTACTCAATTTGCACAAAATAACACTCAATTAAGTAAACCAAGCATACCATTGCAATCAGCACAAAATTCTGGTCACTTTGGTTATCCCGGTATAATTTTCGTAAAATAATAAATAATTAAATAATTACCAAAATTAATTAAATAAATGCATTTAATTACCATAAATAGAGACTTAGGCTGGAAAAGCCTAATTAAACACCAAAACGGGCCCGAAAAAATTACTAACCTATCTAGATAAATAGGACAACTTATCTAGTCTTTAATTAAGCCGTTCTAACCACCTAACATACAAAAACGAATAATTAAATCACTAATCTGTTCTAACTAACCACCTAAATCATACTTAGCCTAAACTAATCAACCCTTAAGCATCATTAACTCCCTAAGCAGATTTTAGTGAGTAAACTCATCAGTTTTGCGATCCGGTGAGTCCACAATGATGGCAATGCGGAGACGGGCGACAAACTCCAAAACGGCAACACCAAACAAGGCCCGGAAGGACTCGAAAAAGCCACACGAAGCTCTCAGCCGAGTTGAGAGGTTCGGCCCGCTCTTGGCGAGAAAGGCTAGACCGGTGGTTGGAAACAGCAAGGCTAGACGGCGGGACCTCCGGCGGCTTGGACAGCCACGTACGGTGGCTGGCGAAGCTGGACGGTGGCTCAAGAGAAGCGGCATGGCAATGAAATAAGCAGGATGAGAGGCTAGGTGTGGCTGGCTCGCGTGGGGGCGTGACGGCGACGTGGCGAGGTCGAGGGTCCGGCGGGCGTGCGACGGCTAAAGGGGGTGGCTGGCTCGGTTTCTCTGCAACTTCTAAGCTCCAAGGGGTCTGAAAATGGAGAAAGTAGCTTGTTGGAGAAGAAGGGGACAACAGAAGGTTAGGGGGTCCCTCTTTGGCCCCAAAGTCTTCCTTCTAACCCCTTTGTCCCTTGGAGAGGCCCCACCAGCTCTTGGCTGTCATCTATGGCTATTTTGCAGCCCTCAAGCTTCCCTTAGAAGCTTTATTGATGTCTCAAATGTTGCACACCATGGGGGCTACGAATTTTGGAACATTTTCCCCAAAATTGAACCAAATCCTCTCCAATTGAATTCAATTCGGTCCCCATAAATTCCACCAAGATGTCCTCAACCAAATTAAAATTTTTCCTCTCTAATAGAACCAACTTGCATCCCAAAAACGCAATAAAAAACAGTCCCCTGAATTTTTCGGAAAAAAAAATGGCCCTATATGGAATTTTTGCCAAAAATCTCGATTTGCAGAAAAATCTTCGGAGGATGAGTTGAAGTTTTTAAAATTAATCGTGACATGATAGAGCTTTCAATTTCTGAAATCGGGTTCAAATTCACGATTAATTTCAATCTGGCACGATTTTAGCGTGCCCTAGCCTACCGGGTAGCTTTTAGGAATTTTTAGCACATTTGACCTGTGGTCAAATATTTTCGAGCCATATTGTGCATCTTTGACACATTGGCGACTCTCGATTGTCATGAAAATCTCGAGGTTTCAAATACGAACACAGGGTACAGAAATGACAAAAGAATCGATCTAATGCCGTTCGACAGAAATTTTGCAATCAGGTGAAATCACTCCCACACTAATCACATATCTCTATCAAATCGATCTGGTTATTTTTCTAGTTCCAACTAAACGAATGAAAATATAGTTATTTTCTTGGAAAATGACTTCCTAAAAAATATTTTTCAAAAACACCATATTTTCCATGAAACGAATAAAACCTTAGTGTTTAAAGAAAGTTTCAAGGTTGTTTTAATAGATACTATTGATTGAAACTTATCTATAATCATCATCAAGTGAATGGACAATCTTGCTAGAATGAAGAGTAAGGTAAAATTTATTGTGAATGTAATTCATGCTATGTTGTTCTTTTTCCAACATGATGATGAAGGTTAAAAGATCTACTTACTGATACGAATAAATTTTGCTATCTTTCTACCATCGATGCAATCATATTCGCCTAGTTTGTTCACACGGGTCCCGGGCACACATTTGAGTCTTCAAATTCATTAATATCTTATGACAAATATAGAATGAGCATATTAGCAGTGAAACACATCTCCTTGGGTAAAAGTAGCGAGACTAGTGTCGCATTTCCAAATAAATTGTTAATTCCACGGCTAAAATAAGATACGAAAAGACTGTCATTTTCAATAAATTCTTATCGACATGATCAATTTTATTTAAAATTGCATTCACTTTGTATTATCTCGCATAGAAAAATAAGAAAAGGAAGGCTGAAAAGCATGTATGTGATTGTCGCGACCCAATCTCATCACTCTCGATCCCTCACCATGAGGAGATGAAAGGGGAAAAGGTTGGATTTATGGGTACTTAATCACAAGAGTTCTCTCACGACTTGTGTTCCGAAAGACGTCATTAACTCACCTTTTAGGTCAAACCTCTCGTGAGTTCCCTCCACGAAATCGTGAGTTCTTCCAAACTCGTACCTCGTGTGATATGAATATCGGATTTAAGGGTACCTTTACCATGGTAACTATCTTGATAGTACCCTTCGTCCATAAGGATGGTATCACTTCATCTTTTGGGGTACTGCCACATCGAGTATGTTAAACCATAGTGAGTTTCATCGAAAATCGTACCCTATGCGACAAGTTCATTTATATGATCTAGTTGTTTATGACAACCTAAAAATAAGACGGGAGTCGCCACTAGCCTTGTTTCAGGGGTCAGCTAGAAAACTTAATCGAAGGTCTGGAGTATTTCCTCGATTCCTACGCAACCAAATATCTAGGTTTGGGGACTTGGGTTACGCTAATATTTCTATTAGCTCTCTTTCGGTACCTAAATAATATGTTGTGTTTACCTAACATGTCCATGCATTTCTTCTTACATTTTCGGGATCATTAGTCTTAAACTAAGTGATAATGCGTGGTTGGTCATTTTCATACTATAATATTTCTAGAAAACAAGAAAAGAAAGTAATCAATTGAATTGAAATTACGAGATAGTAAGTAAACAATCAAAGAAAGTAGTAAATCTACCATGCAATCCTAGAAAATACAAAATAGAAACACAATTGAAAAAGATAAGAGGAAAGGAAAAAACCCGAAACTCGTCGAGCTTTATACAACAAATGAAACTCAAGATATATGTCGAGGAAATGAATAGTACATGATAATGGTCAGAATGGACATCAACCTCCACCATCTTCGCGCTTTCTCCATCTTCGAGATCCTAATCTACATCTAATCTAGAAGCCTATAACTAGGTACACACAATGGAAAGAAACAAGCATACACATTATAACAATAAAAAACATGACATCATGTCAAGATTAATCATTTAAAGAAAGTTCAATGCGAAAATCTGATATGGGGCCTCAGGGTCGGCCTTTGTCTTCCATGCGAGGGTCCCACTAAGACACCTATCCACTTCATTTTTGTGACTTATAGCAATTATTGACCAATTGTGTTCTCGCATAGCTTATAACGCTTATAAGTCTTCTAACCAAGCGATCTATGTGATCCTAGGGTTTTCCCTCAATATTATGCATTGACCTTACTATTCATCTAAAAGTCACATGTCACGCCTCGAACCCCGAGCACGCGAACATCCCTCAGCGGTCGATTAAAAATGTGATGTCCCAGGACGCGTCGCCGACCCATTCTTTTTATTTTTAATCTTTCGATTAAACGCATGCGGAAGCGAATTAAATAAACCCTCGGTCAAAAACAAACAATAGGGATAGTAAAACACAACAAACAACGTCGAAAACAACATCTTCATTTATCAACTGTTAACCTTAAGAAATCTGATATTTACAAACCTTTCTACTGCCACTTCCTATCAACCCTCTCAAAAATCTTTAGGGACTAGTATTAACCTAAACTTCACTAGCGACAGGGCTAGCCAAAAGGTGTCGCATCTCGCACCCACCACATCCGCACTCAGCAGATCTCCACACTACGACCCTGAAAACATTTAACCACGATAGGGTGAGATAATTCTTAGTGAGTCAAAACCCTAAGCCTCGACTAGGACGCAAATTCGCCTTAGAGGCAGCCTAAACAGGCACCACAAACAAACTCACCTCGCCTCGGCACATCCCTGCATATTAGCACGTCACATATGCCATTATAAATACAACAAGCATAATCAATAACCGGAACACAAAGTTCTCATTCTTCAAGCACTCACACGGGTCTCGATTATAACATAAAACCATTTTTGCACGTCCCATACCATGCCTAACAAATTTTCCCCATAATCAAGTGTAATACAACACAATCATTCACATGTGTTCCGATTATTACAACCCCTTGGGCCACGGCCAACACAAGTGTCGGCGATCTTCCGGCATAATTGGGCATCGTCCCGCCCCATCGGGCACGGCAACATCTAGAACCCTCGCCTAGACGGCATTCAATAAAGGAGCATCGGTTCGGCCTCAACCGCGACTTGGCTTCCGAATCCCTGCCGGGCATCCAATAAAAATCAGGCATCGCCCCCAAACTCCCGTTAGGTGATGGGATCCATTAAGTGACCATGCAAGCACGTCATTAGTCAAACCAACTTTTATTTCCATTATTTAGCCAAGAAAACCAAAATCCCTTTTCAAAAAATAAACCTTGCAACTCTTTTTTGAAATCAACCCGTCAAACTTTGCACGCATCTAGTTTGAAACCTCACGGTTTTATTGAGCACATAAAACTTGGTATCCAAACCCGACAGCATATTTCTTTTCTATTTCTTTGTTCAACCACCCTTTTTTTGGAAACAATCTTTGGTAACCCCCCTTTTTTTTTTCTTTAAAACTTTTGGAAAGAAATTCGTAGGTGCTCACGTACTCAAAATTAACCCGTCAAACTTTGCACGCACTTAGTTTAAAATCTTATTGTTTTATTGAGAAAATAAGTTTTGATGTCTAAACCCAACACCTAAATTTTCTTTCTATTTAAATGCCCATAAAACCATCTTTTGCAATAATAATGGATCATTATCATAAAACAACCAATCACATAATATTGTACTTGCAGCACTCAAATTCACGCATAAGTTCTCAGATTGCCAAAAATCAACCAAATCACAAAATATACATTTTCCAGCAAGCATGACTCCAAGAACAACCACAAGACCACAACCGGCCCTCACCGACAGAAACCGAGTCCACTCGCACATCTCCAAGATTAATTCCAGAATCATAACCAAACCAGTTCAGAAAATTCTCAAATTTAAATATGTTATAAAGGACACTTAAACGAACACTTTTTATGAAGAAACCTTGACCTAGATCTTTTTAGAATAGGAGTAATAAATCGCTCAAATCGTTACCAAAATTGTGTCCATGTCCAAAAATTATGTTTTCCAAAACTAGCTTGGTTTGAGGTCCAAAACTTGTCTGTTTGCTTTGAAATTTGACTATGTTAAACTTCAAGATGTGATGAAAAACTTTTGTGAATCAACTCTTTCGAAAATCGAACCTTAAGAGTTGATGAAAATCCTTTAAACACCAAAAGGTCATGAGTTCCAGCACCAGACGAGATTCTGCCTTACATGCAACAAAGCTGAAATCTTGTTCTTTTAAATCCAGAAAATCTTGAGTAAAATATATGTCATAAATGAAGATGCTTAAAACATTTTTCAAGAAGGAAGCAACGTCAAAATCATAGCACATTTTAACCCACGAAAATAGCAAACAACGAGTGTCTAGTAAATAGCAAGTGTTCAACTTAATTAACCTAACCATGGTTAATTAACCTAGCCATGATTACTTAACCAAACCATGGTTAACTAACCTAACCAAGGTTAACTAACCAAACCATGCTCAGTTAACACTAATCTAGGATTAACTAAACTAATTCTCATTAGCACTAATCTAACCATGATTAACACTAATCTAAACACCCCATAAGTGCAATTAACGGACTAATTAAAGATTAGGGAGTTAAATCACAGTTTTCAATGGCGGCGGGCTCACGGTGACAGCGACGCGACGGCGAAGAAAACTCGAAACAACCGCAGCTCGCATGGAGGCTTGACGATGGCGGGGTCAACCCTATAAGTATTCGGCCAAGGAGGGAGGTTCGGCTCGGCTTGGTCTAGTCAGTGGCTCAGCTAGACGGTACAATGTTACTGGAGCTACGGTAGGGATGGGTGGCTTCTCGGTATGGAGATGCGGTAGCAATAATAATGGAAGGGGATGATGGGTGGTGCGGTGAAGATGACGGTAGATGTGGAGCTAGATGGTGGAAGATGGTGTTGAATGATGAGGGATGGTGCCGATGGATGGGGTGACATTGGCGGATGATGAGAAGTGATGAAGGCGTGAGATGCTGCTGCTGGTGGCATGGAGGAAGATGGAGCAGCGAGTGGCAACTGAATTGAAAAGGAACGGAGACCAAAGTGGAGAGGACAATGAAGCTGAGGGAAAAATGAAATGGAGAAAGTGGTTGGTCGGCAGCAAGGGGGGGTTTACGCATGGAAAGAGAGAGGAAAGAGAGAGAGAGAAAGAAAAGAAAGAAAGAAAAGGACGGGCTAACCAATCAAAAACCTTGGAAAATATCCTAATTCACTCATCACACTTGCCACAAAAGTCCTATGCCCATCTTCACTCCACCAATCACAAAATTCCTCCAATTTCTCACAAATAAATCCTCTTTGGGCAACAAATTCCCCTTTTTCCTCTTAATCCGAATTTCCTTTAATTTTCTTGTTTGTCCGAAAATCGTTTTTCCGCAAAATTTTCAGACTCGATGAAAATTCGTCGAAAGATGAGACAATGTCCAATAAATGAATCATGACACGCTCGAACGTCTGATTCCAGAAACTAAATTCAATTTCATGGTTAAATTCGATCGAACTTTTAGTACGACTTAACCTATCGGGTAACTTTTAGGGATTTTAGAGCGTTTGACCCGTGGTCGATAATTTTCGACCCATGTTTGTGCATCTTCAAATCGTAGACGACCATTGGTTGTCATAAAATCGCAAGGGTTCAATCATGTGTCCCGAGTATAATATAGACAAAAAATCGGGTTATAGTCGTTCAACATGAATATCGCAATCGTGCAGAACCACCCACAATTCGACTACGTACTTCTATCGAATCGGCTTGCATCCGTTCGCTAATCAATTTATAACGGTGTCGTATTGACCCCTGCCGATTATTATGGTTGTGCGGTCGGTTTCCGATCGAGTTCTCTAGTCTGTCGTGTTATATCTCTTAACGGTCTCACCTAATAGATTAGTTAACTCGTGAGTGATCAGTTCCGAGTAAATTAACCATAAGCACGTCAACGAAACAACCATTTCATATATTCAAATTAGGGGCCAAATTTCGAGATGTCACATCACATGCATTGCAAAAATTTAAAAATGTGTGCAAATCTTTTGGACATTGTTTCTCAACCAATCAAATAGATGAATCAGCCATCGGCATATCACTTATTACCAAAGTCATGCGCCAATCACAAACACGTACGTTTCTAATGAATGGCGTGATTATATGTATGAGGGGAACATGTGATATTTCGAAGACATATTTCGAAATCATCCATGAAAAGTTTTGAGACAAAGTGATGTCTTAGCTATGAAAGGCATTTAATTGTCAAGGCTAGCCCAGGGCTCGCATAAATGCACTTACAAGCGTCGCCAGCATTTTGCATACAATTCAAACTGTGACTTTCACAATGTCAAATTAGGATTTTAAAAACGTTTGAAAATATTTAGTGTTGAGGAATATCTAGCCTATGGAACACTTTCAATTACCAAGGCTAGCCCAGGGCTAACATAAATGCACTCATAAGTGTCGCAGGCATTTTGAATATGGTCCAAACCACAATTTTTCCTTAAGCCAAATCGAGTTTTGGAAAAGAACTTTCTAACCAAAATTTTTTGGGAAACATCACATGTACCAAATTATTTTTTAATTTGGTTTGAAAAGAAAATTCGTCAAAAATCATTCAACAATGAATATCGAGGTGTTTAAAGCAATTTTCATGAAGATGGAATGACCTAAGTTCATACACAAACTAAACTAAAAGGTATAACTAAACAAACACAACCGAAGGTTCATATTTGGAAATTTCAACACAAGCATGTAAAAACAGCAAAATTGGGCAATGTTTAATGACAATTTGGCAATGAAAATATTCCCTAACATGCACAACAGGATAACAAACATCTTTTATGAAGAAAGTGTTCATAATGGAGCTACACATGATTTTACAAAAATCGAACAACAATCAACAGCAAGTTAGAAAGTTGTCAAATCAACAAGACCCTCAGCCAATATCACAAGGATTTGTCCTATCAAAACAAATCTAGAATTCACTAAATTTTCACACAACATAGCCAACATGTTGACAAACACGTTTCGTTAAGAGATTAATACAAAATCCTAATAGAAAAAAATGGAAAAAAAATATCAAAGGTCTATCTAAATAGGGGTTAGAACAGGGGTCCGAATTTGATCCCATGTCCAAATTTTGATCTAGTTTTGAAAAAATAGAAAATAGTCCAAACGATGAGCGATTTGCATAAAATCAGTGGCATCAGAAACCTCTAAGTGTGCCTTATGACTTCCTAGAAAAGCTTGAGTCCAAAATTAGGTCAATTAAGTGCTCTAAGATCAAGATCTCTAAAGATGTGCGCGTTAATAATTAAAAATCAGAACACAAACATGCACCAATAAATCTCAAAACCATTCAAGTAATGCATAAATGGCATAAAAAAATCACATGCGACATATAATTAGAGGCGGCAAACAATTGAGGTGATCATCTAACCCTAAATCGGCATGAGAAAATGTCATACAATTCGATGACAAAATGAGATGACTCACAATTCATGATGAAATGCTTGAGGGTTTCTAGGTAAACATACGCTCTTACATCACATATTAATCATGCAAAATGATTCTCAAATGCAATGACGTGAACATGTACTCAACCTTGTAACTTGAATTTTAAGTGTCAAGAAGACATTATCACAAAATTTAGACTTTAAATAACTCAAACAAACATGGTAAGATGCGTGTACGGTAAGATTTGGTTTTAGCATTAGCCTCACAAAACGCACACAATTTCAGACTTCTCAAGATGTGCAAAAATCTTACAGAAAATTTTACATATAAACATATAATGATAAACATTTCTTGTTAAGAGTTCAAAACCTAAATGTGGTCGCATGAATCACAGTAAAAATGACACAACAAAGATGCACATTTAAACTATGTATCGATGCAGCATGTTTTAACCTTAACTCATGCAAATTGACTCCCTTGCAAACGTCAAGACTTTGCAAAGCATGCATCAATTGAACATATGTATAATATATTTCAACATTCATGAGGATTTGAGGCCAAATAAGTGCATTTGTATACTCAATTTCATCACAACAGAATTCGGACCAATGTAGGACAAACTATTGTTTGTTCAGATCTAAGCGATTTTGACCTAATTCAACTCATCCAAAAATCATGAAAAAAAATTACAGGATGTTCTCCACACAATTTTGAGCAATTCATGGAGCAAAATTCTTCCAGAAATCAACACAAAAATCAGCATAAAAATGACAAAATCAGATATTAATACATAACAAACTGACCTAGGCTTAAATCTGAGTAGATTTGACCTAGTTAAACACATCAAAAAATCATTAAAAAATTACAGGACATAAACAAAACGATTTGAGACAAAATTTATGAAGGCAAGATTGTCCATAAATCATCATAAAAAAAACTATACAAAAATAGTAAAGTCACATTTCGGAGCAAAGACAAAATCAAAAATCCAACTGAACTATAGTAGAATTGCTCACCTTTGGAGATGTTTTTCGAGGATCAAATGATACTCAATTAGGGCGTGTAACCTATCATTTCGAAGTACAAGATGTCTATTATATAAGCCTAAGAGAACTCGAGTTGAAACGAGGTCATTTCGACCTTGTTTTGGCTAAATCAGTCCTACAACTATGATAATGCAGCTTTAAGTAAAATCAAGCACAATCATTCAAGTTTAAACTTCAGCAACTCATCAATGATAAGCATATATCCCTAATATTGAACCCTAGCCCCAGCCGACTAATCTGACCTTGCTTCACGAGGTTCGAGATCGAGAAATTACATTTTCATGCATTTTTTCTCAATTTTAGTCACGATCGAGTGATTCACGAGCCTCCAGATCAATTTTCAATCTTCAAAGATGCAAATCAGATCGCCATGGATCGTTAAGAAGCTAACTAGACTACCAATCCAGCAATTAAAACTAGAACCGATTCAGATTTGGGCCGGCCTTAAACCGCTGGTGAGGATTAAGGTCACCGGAGCTATTTCGATGACAGATCTACTTTGTTTGGGCCACCAGCGAGTCGATGAAGGCTTGAAGGACAGATTGGACTAGATCCGGTGGTAGCTACATCACCGATTGCCAGTGATCTTGCTTGGATTCACTATTGATTCGGCTAGACCAGTCTTTGACTGCCACAGAAGAAATCAACCATTAGTGGGGCTCCGGTGGTGGATCCACTAATCCCCAACCACAATGAGGTCAAGGATCCTTCAAGGAGTCAATCGAGATGACTCGATCGCCAAGAGGACCGATGATTAGCGCCAATTGAATTGGACTGGCTGATCGGGAGGAAAACTGGCTTAATTGCCTGTCTTTGATGCAGCGATAGAAGGGCTACCGGACGGGGAGCTAGGGCCGCTGCTCCGGTGACCTAATCTTGCGATCAGGGACACGATAAGTTGAGGAACTCCTCGGCTGGTGGCTCCGACCAAGCAATCGTCGGTGAGGGGCGAAACCGGCGTCAACCGTGAGAGAGAGAGAGAGAGAGAGAGAGAGAGAGATTTTGTGCTAAAGATGAACCCTCTTAAAATGGAGGGAAAACTTCACTTATATATTCCCCAAGTTAAGTAATTCAGCCATCTATTTGATCCGACGATTGAAGTTTCAATCCAACAATCAAAAATCGATCTTAAGGTGTCGGATAATTAATCTAGTGGGTTTGATTTACAAAAACCCAATGCAAAATCTGGAATTGCGTCAAAATGTCCGACTAGAGGGTTAGTTTGCAATTTGATGAATTTCAAGGATTAATTTGTAAAATTTTTGGAAACTAAAGGTACAAAAGTGAAATTGGCATTGAGAGGTTCCCAAAACCAGTTACCGAGAGGTCGGGAATCGACCGGCAAGGGGTTGAACGGCCGGCTCCGCCGATAACCGGTCGACCGGTTAAGTCCTATTTGGTCGGTTCTTGACCGGTTTGGTCCGGTTCTTAACATTTCATCCACTTAGGGTCCCTATCGATCCAAAATTTATGCAATTTGGTCCCTAAGTAACCAAATTGAAAATGAAATTTCTCATATTTAAGAAGAAATTGGCCAATTACGGTACAATTAAGCTAATCAAACCTTATGAATATGATCTAGGGGTCTCCTATTGATCTAATTGAATGATTATCGTGAAAAATAACTTGTCAAAACCATAGGTACTTTGATCTGGGCTTAAAGGGTTAAAATGGTTAAATTTACAATTTAAGGGGCAAAATTGCAAATTAGCTAAAATTGAATTCAATTAGTATCATAATTGCCCTATCTCTTGAACTACCTATATGCAGGATCACTTATCGCATTCAAACTGACCTTGAATTGAAGCACTTGAGCCTAGGTCAAAAATGGATCTAAGCCTAATATTAAAATTGGATCTAGATTTATGAAATTAACAACTTGGAAAATATCTAAGTTAGAAGGCCATCTCATTGGGTCGGAGTTAATCGAGTGTAATCACAATCGACTACCTTATTTAGCCCGAGGTTCATGCCTAAGCCATGATTGGACAAAGTTGGATGCAGCCGGGCTCAATAAGCGAGACTGAGTTCAGACTTCTGCTTTACCGTGTAAAAGGCTTGAGACTGGGTCCAAGGGCTAGACCTCAGGCCAGTCAGCAGTCCTCTAGCAAGTCCGCTATGTCACACCCCAATCCTCTGAGCGCTCGCCCATCCCTCTGCGGTCGATTAAATAGCGACGAACTAGGACGAATCGCCGACCCATTCATTTTAATACGCATGCGGAAATGAATAAATAATCCCTAGACAACAATCAGATGGGATAGGAAAGTAGGGCCACAATTTTTCAAACCAACAACACACTTATATATACATAACATAACCAGTCATGTCATATATAATGCAAGTTGTTCTATTTACAAGTCTACCAAAATAAGGGGTTCACAAAACTACGGATCTTCACCCTCCTCCTCATCTTCATCCACATCCCAATTGGAGCCTTCAGTTGAATACACCGGGGACTCAAGTTCCGACAGGTTGGGGTCCCAATCCACCACCGAACTGCCTGGAGGATCAACAGTACCATTTCCAAGGGCTACCTCCAGCACATAAAAAGGAACCTTGGATTTTGGTATGGGCCCTTCTCTCTGGCCATTTTGCTCATGGCGATACCATGCTCTGTATTGATGGGACACCTTTTTAGGTAGACCCGCATCGACCCAGACTATGGATTTCACCAACTCATACACTCATCCCCTAGGGCTCCCATGCAACAAGATGAAGCACTTCTGCTTTGTCACATTCTTAGGTTGACCAAAATGCTCAGGAGGAGTTGCCATCTAAAGACCTGAAATGTTATCCCACAATGGGGTGAGACGACGTCTCAGCAAGTTCACCCCCTAATACCCGAATAAGAAGAAAATACGCCCTGAGGGCTGCCTAAGCATAACACAAATCAGAAGACTGACCTTCGTCTCAGTTCCTGCTTGCAAGTCAATATAATTGAAACAATTATCCGATCATTTCAACCAATCAGATCGAACCATCGATCAATCGACTCAGTTGATTCCATGTCAATAAGACTATTCCCCGGCTATTTCAATCACTCATTCCAACTATTAATTACGGCCATACTCGGGCACGACCTACTAAATGTTTGCTAGTGAATTCAACCCAATGGGCACAGCCTGTTCCAAGTTCAGCGGTAAATTACGGTCCAATGGGCACGTCCATATTTTGACAGTTAATTACGGCCCAATGGGCACAGCCATACTTCGATGGTTAATTACGGCCCAACGGGCACGGCCATACTTCGGCGGTTTTCTTGATCTAACTCGATATCACGCACAACAAGCGTCATCTCAGCTTTCGATAGTCATCTTCCAACGACTATAAACCACTACACGATTATTCACCCATGGCCAAGAACGTGGTATACTACCCTTCAACTCCTCAATTAACATAATATCTTGGCCTATTTTCCTCGTGTTAAAGATACTCGATAAAAATAATCGTGTGTGGGTACACGATCGGTCTGAGCTAAAAATATAATATATTTACTTTCAAAATTCCCACCATTTATATAGTCGATAAAAACACATTTGGCGGTATAAACCGACGCCTGGTAATTTTCTAATTAATTACTGAAATTATAAAATCTTGGGATAAATACCCAAAATTACAAATCACACTCAATTCACACAAAATAATAGTGAATTAAATAAACAGATCACACCACTACAATCAGTATAAAATTCTGATCACCGACTATCCTGGCATAATTTCCAAAAAATAATTAATTAATTCAATAATTACGGAAAATATTTATTAAATGCAAAAAATAGCAACTTAGATTGGAAAAGCCTAATTAAAAGCCGAGACGGGCCCGGAAAATTTCCGAACCACTCTAGATAAATACTAAAGCTTGTCTAGGCTCTAATTACACTACTCTAACCACCTAACATGGAATAACGATTAATTAAATTGCTAATCTACTCTAACTATCTACCTAATCCATAATTAGTCTAAACTAATCAACCCTTAAACGTCATTAACTTACTAAGCAATGATTAGTTAGTTAAACTCACTTGATTGACGATCCGCTCAGACCAAAACGACGGGGACGCGAAGGGGGACCACAAACTCTAAAGCGGGACCGCTAAATGAGGTCGGGAAAGCCACCGAAATGAGCCAAACAGTGGTTGGAAGACCCACTTGCTTCGGCTTCTATCCTTGGCGAGAGAGTTGGAACCAATGGCTGGCTAAGGTGGAAACAAGCAGGGACAGGCAGAGGGGTTGAAGTGGGTCTAGGCGGAGGCAAGTGGCGGCTTCGGCGACCATGGCGGTGACAGATAGTAGTTTGGCAATCTGCTGGACGCGCGAGCTGAGCGTGAACAACGCAGCTCTGGACGGTGGAATGGGGACGGCTTGCGCGGGACTCACGGGTGAGCGCGGACACGCGACGACGGCCGTTCGGGCTTCGACGGGCGGCGGGGGGGTTCGGCGGGCTTCGACAAGCAAGTGGGGCTGTTGGTTCAGTTTTTTTTTTTTTTTTTCTGGAAATTTTGGAACTTTAAGGAGCTGGAGAGGGATGGTGATCGACGGCAGCAAGGAGAAAGGATAGAGGGGGAACAACTTGGCTTTGGTGGGACCATTTGGCCTTCATTCTCATCTTCTTGGTCTCTTTGGTGAGCTCCACCACAATCTAGCTGGATTCCTCTGCCATTTCCAGCCACAAACCCTTTTCTAGAAGCCTTAGAGGGGTCCAATTGTTGGGTCCAAGGGGGGCATACGAATTTGCACAACATTTTCCCTCAATTGGATTCAATTCCTCCTTGAATTAATCTAATATGGCTCTAAAAAATTCAACCATCATATCATCGATCAAGTTGGCATTTTTCCTCACCAATTGAACCCACAAGCATCCCAATTTCATGATAAAAAACGGTCCTCTGAATTTCCCAGTCGAAAACGGCCCTATGTCGACTTTTCGCCAAAAATCTCGGTTTGCAGAAAAATCTTCGGAGACTGAGTCGATGTTCCTAAAATGACTCGTGACATGATAGAACTTTCAATTTTTGAAATCAGATTCAAATTTGTGGTTAATTTCAATCGGGCATGATTTTAGCGCGACCTAGTCTCGGGTAGCTTTCAGAAATTTTTAATGCAAATGACCCGGGGTCGATTCTCTTCAAGCTACAATGAACCCATTCGACACATTGGCGACTCTCGGTGGTCGTGAAAATTTCGAGGTTTCGATTACAGACACTGGGTACCAAAAAGACAGAAAAATCAATCTAGTGCCGGTCGACAAGAATTTTGCAATTTAGTGGAATCACCCACGTTTAGCCACACATCTCAGTCGAACCAACCTATCTCCGATCCCTCGATCAATTTTTAGCGTGCCATAATGACCTATGCAGATGAGCACGGTCGAGTAGCTGATTCTTAGATGATTCTTGGTCGATTCTCAAGTCTATTGCATTAAAATCCTTAGTGACTTCCCCAGATAGTCTAGTTATCTCGAGAGTGATCAGCTCTGAGAACAGAACTATAAGCGTATCGATGAAAGGCCTGATTAATTTAATTGAAAGTAGAACTAAAAAATCTAGGATGTCACAACTCTTCCCCTCTTATAAAAATTTCGTTCTCTTAATTTAAACCATTACAAAACTTTAAGCAAAAAGGTGGGGGTACAATCATCTCATCAACCCTTCAGTCTCCCAGGTTGCTCCTTCAGTGCCATGGTGTTGCCAGACCACTTTGACCAATGGAATGGTCTTTGTACGTAGAACTTGCTCTTTTCGATCCACGATCTGAACCGGGCTTTCAACATATGACACTTTGTCATCCACGTCCAATTCTTCAAAATTAAGCACGTGGGTCGGGTCAGGCTCATACTTCCTCAACATCAACACGTGAAAGACATCGTGCACTTGCGCCAATCTCGGCGGCAACGCAAGACGATACGCCAGGGTCCCGATTCTTTCAAGAATCTCAAATGGACCTACATACCTCGCACTCAGTTTTCCCTTCTTGCCAAAGTGCAAAGTACCCCTCATCGGTGACACCTTCAAAAAAATGTGATCACCAATTTGGAATTCTAATGGTCCTCGGCGCTTATTTGCGTAACTTTTATGTCGGCTTTGAGTGTTCTTTAGTCTACCTCTGATAACTGCAACTACATCCACTAACATCTGAACCAACTCTGGACCTGTGATATTTCTCTCCCCGACTTCATCCCAACAAACCGGCGTACTGGATGCTCTACCATACAACGCTTCAAAAGGAGCGATCTGAATGCTCTGCTAATAACTGTTGTTGTAGGCAAACTCGACAAGATGAAGTTGTTCTTCCTAACTTCCCTTGAAATCCCGTACGCAAGCTCGTAGCATGTCCTCGAGGGTTTGAATTGTCCTCTCAAGTTGGCCATCCGCCTGGGGATGATATGTCGTACTGTACTACAGCTTCGTACCTAAAGCACTCTGCAAACTCTTCTGGAAAGCAGTTGTGAATCTCGGGTCTCGGTCTGAAGTGATCGTAACCGGCACTCCATGTAGACGAATGATCTGACACACGTATGACTCAACATGTCTATCCAAATCAAGGTCCTTTCGAACTGCAATGAAGTGAGCCGACTTTGTCAGTCTGTCGACCACTACCCAAATCAAATCGTTCCTTCTCTGACTCCTCGGTAAACCGGTCATGAAATCCATCGTGATGTGCTCTCATTTCCACTCTGGGATCTCGAGAGTTTGCAAAAGTCCTCCTGGCTTGCAATGCTGAGCCTTCACTTGCTAACACGTCAAACATTTGGTGACGTGTTTGGCAATGTCTGCCTTCATACTAGACCACCAATAGTGTTGACGCAGATTTTGATATTTTTTTGTACTACCAAGATGAATGCTGTAACTGCTACGATGAGCTTCTGACAAGATCTCCTCTCTAAGCTCTACATCATTAGGTATAACCAATCGTCCTCGGAACCTTAGTGTTCCATCATTAGAAATCTGAAAGTCAGCCTTTCTTTTATCGGTGTCCTCTTGCAGAATCTTTTGAACGTCTTGGTCCATTGGCTGAAGTAATTTGATCCTAATCTAGACATCTGGCTCAATTCTTAGGGTGGCCATAAGATTCGAAAGGTGGCCTACCTCAAATTTGAACACCGAATCTCGAGCTCTCTCGATTAAATTCCACTCCATAATCAGTATATGTGCGACTAAAGACTTCCGACTTAAAGCGTCGGTGACCTTATTCACCTAGGAATTATTCACCTTTCCTAGGTGATATAAGATATCACAATCGTAGTCCTTTAGAAGTTCCATCCAACGGCGCTGTCTCATATTCAACTCCTTATAAGAAAATAAGTACTTGAGACTTTGATGGTCCGTGAAAATATGGAATCTTTCTCCACACAAATAATGTCTCCAAATCTTCAAAGAGAAAATGATAGCTGCGAGTTCTAAGTCATGCATCGGGTAATTCTGTTCATGAAGTCTCAACTGACGGGAGGCGTATCCAATAACCCTACCATGTTGCATCAGTACGCAGCCTAATCCTTTGAATAACGCATCATTGTAAATCTCGTACCCTCCAAGAACCAATGAAATGATTAGCACAAGTGCGGTAGTCAGCTTCTGCTTCAACTTTTAGAAACTATGCTCGCACTTGTCTGTCCACACAAACTTCTCTTCCTTCTTCAAGAGTCCAGTTAACGGCAACACTAATGCTAAGAACCCCTCTACAAACCTTTGTAGTAACTTGCCAAACCTAGAAAACTTCTGATCTCTGTCACTGTAGTCGGTCTTGGCCAGTTAACCACTGCTTCAATCTTGGATGGGTCCACGGAGATTCCTTCGCCTGAAATCACGTGACCTAAGAAAGCAACACGAGTCAACAAAACTCGCACTTGCTAAACTTGGCTTATAGTTGATGAACTCTCAGAGTCTGTAGTACTAATCTCAGATGACTCTCATGTTCTTCATCACTCCTTGAATACACCAGAATATCATCGATGAACACGATCACACACTGATCTAGGTATTCCTTGAACACTCGGTTCATCAGATCCATAAAAGTAGTGGGGCATTTGTCGGATCGAACGGCATTACGGTGAACTCGTAATGGCCATATCGAGTACGAAATGTTGACTTTGGAATGTCCTCCTTCCTGATCCTCAACTGATAATATCTTATCCTCAAGTCGATCTTTAAAAATATCGACGCTCATTGTAACTGATCAAACAAGTCGTCGATTCTCGGGAGTGGATACTTATTCTTGATCGTCACCTGATTGAGTTGATGATAGTCGATGCACAAACACAACGAACCATCTTTCTTCTTCACGAATAGAACTGGTGCTCCCCAAGGTGATGCACTAGGACATATGAATCCCTTATCCAACAACCCCTGCATCTGTACTTTCAGTTCTTTTAACTCAGATAACACCATTCGGTAAGGAGCCTTAGAGATTGGCTCTGTCTCGGGTGCTAACTCAATCACGAACTTAATCTCTCTCTCTGGTGGTAAACCTGGCAATTCCTTCGGGAATACATCTGGAAATTGTTGCACCACTGCAATGTCTTCGATTTTCAGCTCCTCAACTGTCGTATCCACGACAGTCGTCAGGTAACCTTAACAACCCCGCCTATCAAATGGGTTGCCTCTTGCGACGAGATTAGGGTAATCGAGGGTCCTCCTGGATTCTCGACAAACTCGAAGCTCTCACCCCCTAACGAGTTAAATGAATCACTTTACGATAACAGTCCATTTTAGCTCGTTGCTTGGTGAGCCAATCTATGCCAATTATCAAATCAAAGTCATACATTGCTAGGAGTAATAAGCCTATTTTCCCCAATCGCTAACTTGCAACTAGAACAACCTAAGGCAGCTAACACCTTATCCTTCAACGGTGTCAATATGCGAACCACTAACTCCAATAATACAAGACTTAATCCTATCAACTTAACATATTGCTCGATAATAAAAGAATGAGTTGGTCCTGGGTCGAATAAAGCATAAGTAGGATGGTCGTTCAACGAAACCATACCCGTAATCACATTAGGCGCGTCCTCTACCTGACCTCTAGTGATGGCATAAACTGTGCCCTAAGATGGGGGCCTGAGCTGTCCACTTTGCGGTGCGTTCTGTGGTGCGTACCCTCTGATCTAACACATCGGTGGTGACGGTGGTAATTGCTGGGGTCTCCCCTGTCTTTTGGGACAGTTCCTGGCTATGTGACTTGGCTGGCCACACCCAAAACAAGTACTCAGCCTAGATTGGCATGGGGCTGATCCGTGTCGCCTTCCACACAAGTGACACACGCCATTCTGGCTAGGTCCTGACTTCCCAATTCCACCATTCCCGTTGGGTGATACTTGAAATTTTCCTCCGGTCACGAGTCTCTTCTCATGTCGGATCCCTTCCTTATGCAAACTAAACCTCGATCCAGATGAGGTTGCTTGCTCATTCAAACTCCTCTCCAGTAGCTAGGCTCGATGGTACACCTCACGATAATTCTTCAGGTCCAACGGTACTAGCAGTTGCTTCAGCTCTAGCTGAAGGCCATTCGTGAACCTTCAAGCTTTTTCCTTCAAATCTTCTATCAACCTCGGAGCATATTGAGAAAGCTCCGCGAATTTGACCTTGTACTAGTCAACCGTCATCATTCCTTGGCAGAGACGTTGAAATTCCTCCATCTTTTACTCTTGGGCGCTACCCGAGAAGTATTTATTGTTGAACGCTCTAAGGAAAGCGTTCCACAGCGGGACTACTCTTCCTGAAAATACTATCTCTCTAGCAGCTCTCCACCAAGTATTGGCATTACCCTATAGTTGATAGACTGCCGGGACTACTTTCTCCTCCTCATTGCACCTCAGGAGTGCAAACACCTTATCCAAATCCTATATCCAAAGAGAGGCAGTCTCAGGATCTCCAGTACCAGTGAACCTCGACGGGTTCAGCTTTAGAAATTGCTCCACCAACTTGTGGATCGGTTTCTCTCTATCCACGACTATGTTCCCAGCTGGAACTTCGACAGGTGTGGCGGCAGATGTGGCAGCAGCAGCAATGGCAACAGTAGCGGCAGCTTGATCGGCGGCTGCAACAGCAGCGGTAAAGGCGGCAGCTTGGTTCTAGGCCTATTGCCTTATCATCTCTCTCATTGCATCCAACGCCTGCATGATCTCGACAGTTCTCGGATCACCAGGGGCTGCTACCCCAGCACCAACATGAGGTGGTGCTACTCTACTAGCGTTAGCCTATGCTGGCGCTTTACCTCAGCCTTCTCGGGTACCAACCCTCTTTGGTGTCCTACCCCGAGTCACAGGCCCTATAGTATGCTTCCTAGGAGTACTCTGCTCCTGATCGCTCATTCTGAAGGTTTTTTAAAGAAGTCTGCTTCCAATTCTACATAGAATTAGAAGTTGAGCAATCCACACAACAAACAATTTTATCAATCAACTATCACAGACATGCACTAACATGAATTAAAGGCATTTCCTACTAACTATCCCATAGACCATCGCACCTTATCACTTCAATGTCTAAACCATGCTCTGATACCACTTAAGCGGGGTTGTCATGCCCCGATCCTCCGAGTACGTGCCCATCCCTCTGCGATCGATTAAATAACGACGTCCTAAGACGAATCGCTGACCCATTCATTTTAACATGCATGCGGAAACGAATAACTAATCCCCATACAACAATCAGATGGGATAGGAAAGTAGGGCAACAATTTTTTAAACCAATAACACACTTATATATACATAACATAACCAGTCATGTCATATATAATACAAGCTGTCCTATTTACAAGTCTACCAAAACATGGGGGGTTCACAAAACTACGAATCTTTGCCCTCCTCCTCATCTTCATCCACATCCCAATTGGAGCCTTCAGCTGAATACATCCGGGACTCAAGTTCCGACAGGTTGGGGTCCCGGTCCACCATCGAACCGCCTGGAGGATCAGTAGTACCCTTTCCAAGGGCTACCTCTAGCACGTAAAAAGGAACCTCGGACTCTGGTATGGGCCCTTCTTTCTGGCCATTTCGCTCATGGTGATACCATGCTCTGTATTGATGGGGCACCTTTTTGGGTAGACCCGCATTGACCTAGACTATGAATTTCACCAACTCATACACCCATCCCCTAGGGCTCCTATGCAACGAGATGAAGCACTTCTACTCTGTCACCTTCTTAGGCTGACCAAAATGCTCAGGAGGAGCTGTCATCTAGGGACTTGAAATGTTATCCCACAACGGGATGAGACATCGTCTCAGCAAGTTCACCCCCTAAGACTTGACTAGGAAGAAAATATGCCCTGAGGCCTGCCTAAGCACAACACAAATTAGAGGACTTACCTTTGCCTCAGTTCCTGCCTACAAGTCAATATAATTGAAACAATTATCTGATCATTTCAACCAATCAGATCGAACCATTGATCAATCGACTCAGTCGATTCCATGTCAACAAGACCATTCCCCGGTCATTTCAATCACTCATTCCAACTATTAATTATGGCCACACTCAAGCACGGCCTACTAAATATTTGGCGGTGAATTACAGCCCAACGGGCACAGCCTGTTCCAAGTTCGGCGGTAAATTACGGCCCAATGGGCACGGCCATATTTTGGTGGTTAATTACGGCCCAATGGGCATAGCCATACTTCGGCGGTTAATTATGGCCCAACGGGCACGGCCATACTTCGGCGGTTTTCTTGATCTAACTCGACATCACGCACAACATGCGTCATCTTAGCTTTCGATAGTCATCTTCCCACGACTATAAACCACTACACGATTATTCACCCACGGCCAAGTACGTGGTATTCCACCCTTCAACTCCCCAATTAACATAATATCTTGGCCTATTTTCCTCGTGTTAAAGATACCCGATAAAAATAATCGTGTGTGGGTACATGGTCGGTCTAAGCAAAAAATGTAATATCTTTACTTTCAAAATTCCCCCCATTTATATAGTCGATAAAAACATTTTTGACGTTGTAAACCGACGCCTAATGATTTTCTAATTAATTACTGAAATTATAAAATCTTGGGATAAATACCTAGAATTACAAATCACACTCAATTCACAAAAAATAATAGTCAATTAAATAAACAGATCACACCTGCGCAATCAGCATAAAATTCCGGTCACCGGCTATGCCGGTCTAACTTCCGGAATATAAATAATTAATTAAATAATTATGGAAAATAATTATTAAGTGCCAAAAATAGCAACTTAGGCCGGAAAAGCCTAATTAAAAGCCAAGATGAGCACGAAAAATTTCAAAACCACTCTAGATAAATACAAGAGCTTGTCTAGGCTCTAATTACACTACTCTAACCACCTAACATGCAATAACGGTTAATTAAATTGCTAATCTACTCTAACTATCCACCTAATCCATACTTAGTCTAAACTAATCAACCCTTAAACATCATTAACTTACTAAGCAGGGATTCGTGAGTTAAACTCACTTGATTGACGATTCACTTGGACCAAAATGACGGGGACGCAAAGGGGGACGACAAACTCCAAAGTGGGACCGCCAAGCGGTGTGACACCCCTTGACGGCCCCCAAATCGTTAGGGTCGCCACAGTTCGATTACCATTCTCTTGCTTGACCTAAAGGTCTATCAATCCTGGGGGTTTATATCCTTTAGGTCGGTCCCTGCGCAATTTATATGGCGGAAGCATATCCAACAACTCCCTTCCCGATATTCAGAAAACGATGCACACCAACTAAGCAGATGGACATCTTTCGTCGGTACATCAAAATGCCAAGGTCTTCTATATTCAGCTATACTTCAAAAGATGACCGACATCTTTTCCAACAGTCGTATACTTAAAGTCCATCGTTCAGTGTCGACGTCCAAAAGTTCCTTCCTTTGCTATCCTCCTCCTCATGGTCATATGCAAACACTCGATCCATCTACCGGTGGCAGTGGCAGCAGAGGTATCTTGTCTAGTCTGAAATGTTAGTCCCCAAAAGGGGCGAGTACAACCACTTAGCAGTAAAGATCCACCAAACTACACGATGCATCATATAGAACAATCAAGGTATCACAAATAAGGCACATATCATCCATGCAAACAAGCATACATCTCCATGCAGTCATGTATATATCACCATGCAATCGTGCATACATCTCTATGCAATCATACATAAATCACCATGCCATCTCGCATATACCACCATGCGGTCATGTTTGTATTTCCATGAGATTCTTTCCATGCCATATGCACGCACATACGCATGATTCATATCATCCGCACAATCATGTGTATATCCCCATGAGATCCATTCAAGCCTTCATGAGCGCATTCTCAATGTCATATAGTATCAAATTACTTTCATAAGCAGATCATGCATCATGCCATATGCACACACCCATGCGCATGATTCAATTTCCAATTTTTATCTTTCAAAAGGATCTCATCATTTTTCGTCCCAGGGACCAGTGTTTGCATCCCTCATTTATCGCTTGCACCCAACCTGGCATCACGAGGAGCCTCCAGCACACACCTCTGAGCATCTCGCATCCCACCACGGCATCACGAGGAATCGCCGGGGCTCGCCATGAAAATGGTTACCCCTGCCTTTCGAAATTACGTACCGACATATCACCATGCATCCCCTGGAATTACGTACCGATATACCACCAGGCATCCCGAAACTCCCGAGGATATCCGGCACACACCTCCGGGCATCCCAACACTCCCGGGGCATCGTCGGCTCACACCTCCGATGGTATTATCATCATCACAATGCATATTCACATATATATCTCATTTTCAAATTAGCATTTGATGCAACAATATCAGAGGCCTAAACCAGCCCTTTTAATATCATATGATATGCCAAATGTCACCATATATGCAGTACAAATAACACCCAAGATATCACACTTCATAAAGCAATTCATTTGTTCTTGAAAATGAAGCAAATTTTCGGATAAAGCAGAATACACTCCTTTAATTAAAATTCTGGAAAAATTCGTAAACGATCTCAATAAATTCTGAAAATTTAACATGTTATAAACAAGATCTAGAGAAAAGGTTTCATGAAGAACACCATGTCAAAAGAGCTTCGTATGAGTCGCTACAGTCCATGCAACACAGCTTAAAGTTTCGGAACATCACCATTGCACAGTTTTAATCATGAATTCGGTATAAACCCTAAATCAACTCAGAGAATTCTGAAATTTTGATATATTATAGTCAAGACCTAGAAGTTAAAGTCCCATGAAGAAATAGCAGTCGAATTCTTTCTGGATTAAAAGCGATAATTATTATAACTCTCCCTAACTCTCGGTTCAACCTCCAGATTTATCCCTTTTAAAGAAAAATCGTTTCCCGAATCAATACTTGTCCGTTTATTCTTATATTTCAGTATGTTGTTCCTCACTGTGTCATCTACAATTCTTATCAAGGACATGAGATCAAATTCGGACTGGATAATTTTACAAAATTCACAGAATTGCAAGGGATCAACATAGCAGTTTTCCAGATCTAGTATCTTTGAAGAAAAATGGTTTCACCATCCAATACTTGTCCATTTCATCTCAAATTTTAGTATGTTAATCTTCAAGACGTCCTCTACAACTTTCATCAAGAAGTCAAAGTGAGATTCCGGCTAGAACATTTGCATGCAGCTCACGAAATCATCAAAGGTCGACATAATAGTTTCCAGATCTAGTCTCTTCAAAGAAAAATCATTTCACCAACCAATACTTGTCCGTTTCATCTCAATTTTTATTATGTTAAACTTCAAGAAGTCCTCTACAACTTTCATCAAGAAGTCGAAGTGAGATTCCGGCTAGAAAATCGCATGCATCTCACGAAATCATCAAAGGTCGGACTGTTTTTCCAGAAAACAGATTACTAGACTAAGGCACTACTCCCATAACTTCGAAAATTCTCACCTCCACCACCTCCGAAATTCATCATACAACACACACAATTACAACAAGCAACGTGTAGATCAATGGACTCTACTTGCCTTAGATCCGACGAAATCAAGCAAGCAACGGCGACTCGGGGACTTCGAACACAGCACGGTCGACGGCGAAGCTAGGCGCACGCACGGTGGGGCTTGGTCTTCCTCTTCCCTCGCCGAAGCACCCACGAACCCTCTCTCTCTCCCTCGGCTTTCTCTCTTTCTCTCTTTCTCTCCTTCTCTCTCGAATTCTCCCTCTCTCGCACGATCACTCCCCTCATGCAATCCGCCCCTTCTCTCTCCCTTTTTCTTCCTTTCACCCTCATGATTAACTAGTAATCATGAGGTTTGCATGGCAATGGACACTTAGTAAGTTCCTATCGCCACTTGTAGCACCCTTCACGCCACTTGTTGATCTTCATGCAAGGCTAATGGGCCTTATTTGGGTCGGGCTGGGTCGACCAAATGGGGGGAAACGGTGGGCTGGTTTTTGGGCTGGTTTGGCCTTAAGAAAATCAGCCCAAACCTTTTCCTATTTTTCCATTTAATCCTCACTTATATAAATACATAATTGCAAATTTATATGGCCATAAAACTTTGTAACATAAATCAATAAAAATCCAACTTATAAAGCTCATGGCCAAGAACGAATTTCCTTATCAATTTGTCCTTTAATACAATCCTTAGTCACACATGGACATAGGATGCATTTCCAACAAATGATTGTCCATTAAAATGCTCGACCTTAGTCTATTGAAATCCATTGGTCTAATGGCCATAATAAAATCCGATGCCGCTTCCATCACCTATCCATGGTTCATGGTATATTCAGGAGTTGCTATGAAATTTCAGGATGCCACAAGCGGGGTCGGGAAAGGCACCGAAATAGGCCAAACAGCGGCTGGAAGACCCACTTGCTTCGGCTTCTGTCCTTGACCGAGAGAGCTGGAATCGGTGACTGGCTGAGGCGGAAACAAGCAAGGACGGGTGGAGGGGCTAAAGCGGGTCTAGGCAGAGGCAGGCGGTGTCTCCGGCAACCACGGCGGCAACGGACAGCAATTTGGCAACCTGCTCGACGCGCGAGCTGGGCGAGAATGACGCAGCTTTGGACGGCGGAACGGGGACGGCTTGCGTAGGACTTGTGGGCAAGCGCGGACGTGCGACGGCGGTTGTTTGGGCTCCGGCGGGTGGTAGGGGGTCCGGCGGGCTTTTGACGGGCAAGAGGGGGCCCCGGTTCAGTTTTTTCTTGAAATTTTGGAACTTCAAGGAGCTAGAGAGGGATGGTGGTCGACGGCAGCGAGGAGGAAGGAGAGAGGGGGAATAACTTGGCTTTGGTGGGACCACTTGGCCTTCATTCTCATCTTCTTGGTCTCCTTAGTGAGGTCCACCACAACCCAGCTGGATTCCTCTGCCATTTCCAGCCACAAACCCTCTTCGCCTTGGAGGGATCCAATTGTTGGGTCCAAGGGGGGCATACGAACTTGCACAACATTTTCCCTCAATTGGATTCAATTCCTCCTTGAATTAATCTAATATGGCTCTAAAAAATTCAACCATCATATCATTGATCAAGTTGGCATTTTTCCTCGCCAATTGAACCCACAAGCATCCCAATTTCGTGATAAAAAACGATCCTTTGAATTTCCCGGTTGAAAACAGCCCTATGTCGACTTTTCGCCAAAAATCTCGATTTGTAGAAAAAACTTCGGAGACCGAGTCGATGTTCCTAAAATGACTTGTGACATGACGAACTTTCAATTTTTGAAATCGGATTCAAATTCGCAGTTAATTTCAATCTAGCGCGATTTTAGCGTGACTTAGTCTACCAGGTAGCTTTTAGAAATTTCTAGTGCAAATGACCCGTGGTCAATTTTCTTCGAGCCACAATGAACCCATTCGACACATTGGCGACTCTCGGTGATCAAGAAAATCTCGAGATTTCAATTACGAACACAGGGTACCAAAAAGATAGAAAAATCAGTCTAGTGCCGGTTGACGAGAATTTTGCAATTTAGTGGAATCACCCATGTTTAGCCACACATCTCAGTCGAACCGACCTATCTCTGATCCTTGATCCATTTTTAACTGTGCCATAATGACCTTTGTTGATGAGCATGGTCGAGTAGCCGATTCCTAGTCGAATTCTCAAGTCTATTGCGTTGAAATCCCTTAGTGACTTCCTTAGATAGTCTAGTTATCTCGAGAGTGATTAGCTCTGAGAATAGCACTATAGGCGCGCTGATGAAAGGCCCGATTAATTTAATTGAAAGCAGAACTGAAAAATCCAGGATGTCACACGCTGGCCAGTCGTCTGGTCGGCCATGTGACTAGTCCTTGGTCCATAACTGACCCTTGGGTTGATTCATGGCCTTATCCCACCATTAGTGTACCAAAGCCTGTAAACGCTGATTTTGTCAAGAAATATTATCCATAAATAAAGTGAAAGGCCTTTGAGCCGCTTTTGGATTGAATCCGAGTCACTTGAGGATATTTGCATCATACATCTCATGCATACATAGCACATTTGCATGTTTTTTTCAATTTTGCAGGTACCAAAGGATCTCCAAGAAGGACTTATCAATCCTTAAGAGACTGATCTCAGGAAAGCAAAACTCTAATGGTTTAGTTGCCTTCCTTAGAATTTTGGAAAGGTTCAGTCAATTGGAACACTCAAGTAGTGAATTCTTTAGCAAACAAAACCAATTTTGTTTCCATAATCTTCCCTAAAAGAGTCAAGAGAACATATCCTTTAAGAAACATTTGGCACATCTTAATTCCCCAAGGAATGGACTTTAACTTTGTGTTTTGAAAAACTTCAAAAACGATTGTTAAATATGCCAAGTGGTAGTGCCTATGATGATGAGAGGTAAGCGTTTGACCAAACACATCTCTACACACACTTTGAGAGAGTTGAGTGAAAAAAACCGTGTCTTAGGGTGTAGGGTTTGTTCACAGTGGATACATGGATTGAAATGATAAAGGCGTTTCATTCTCAATCCTAAACACTATTAAATAGGGAATTTTTGTAAAATAACCCCGTCAGGAACAACTCCATATTGGGGCAAAATACATGGGTTTTAGTTGAAAATAATGGAACAAAAGATCAAGATTTTATTGCCTTCACTTGCATCAATCTTCTTGTGTTAGCTCCAGATGAACTCTTGTGGAAGCTTGAAGCATCCCAAAGTGACGAAGAGTATTTAGTTCACTACCCTAAATACAATTACCCTTTGCTTAGCCAAATTGAGCCTTATGCAATTCGTTTGAAACCTTGAGTGATGATTATCTCCCCACACTAGGGCAGAACATATGATTTACCAACAAAAATCGAGAACGTTGGTCACATTTGTAAAAGCACTCAAAAGTCCAAGATACTCGAAAGAAAGTGAAAACTATGGCATGAAAAAGCAATGTGCACTGGTAAAAGCAAGGTCGATGCCCATAAAAAATTCATTGTGAGAAAAACAAGATCAATGATCACGTAAAAGATTGCTCATTAAAGAGATGCTTCACAAAGCATGTGTATTACAAGCAATGTTATTAGAAAAGAGAGTAAAGCTCTCATGTCTCAAGACAAAATAGTTAGATAGATTCTCGAGATAGATAAAATTTCAAGAGTCATGATCTTCCAAAAGTTGTGTGATGGTAATGATGCCAAGATAATCATTCACTTTTATATCCTTGATATATGAAAAGTTTCAAGCCTTTCAAGCTTCACCCAAACCAACATTACAACCCTTATATGAAGTCCTTTCGATTGGTATGGTTCGAGTTAATGTAAGAATTTCACATAGAGCTACCACTATAAGAAGTGGAACCAATCCCACCTTATTTTGTCTTCAAGGTTCTTGACTTGTAAGCTCGATGAAGATATTGATTGAATATTCCTTTTCTTGGGCTCAAAGTGACCAACCCTTTGTGTAAGCCCATACCCAAGCCTACATTACGATCCTCCCAAAGACATTTTTGATCAATGAATTTGTATTGACTATGAACGTTTCCGAAGACCTTTGACATAGGATATGTGGGAAATCTCCAGTGAGAATAGAGTAGCTTCCCCACATCAAAGGATGGGGATAAAACCCTTTTTGAGAGCCAATGTGTAAGACCTTCTTGGATTAGGTTATTTCCAGTTTGTCATATTTAATCTAACCCTTAGCTGGTTAATCAAACTTCATTTTATTAAAATTCTCTCCAAGGAATTTGACAATTAGTATCACTTACCAAGACATGTTTGAATGATTTCACAAGATTAGCTCTCAAGTAATCTCGAAATCCTTTCTTAAAATATATGTTCCCTAATGAGTCGATTTTGTACAACTTAAACCATATCCTTTGTCTTTAATTTTTGATCAGCCTAAACCATACCCTTTGTTCTTAGGTTTTTGGTCATCCTAAACCATACCCTTTGTCTTAGGTTTTTGATAAGTCTAAACCATACCCCTTTGTCTTCAGTTTGTGATCAGTCTAAATCATACCCCTTGTCTCTTAGGTTCCCCATAAACCTAAAATGTCACAACCCTGACTCCATCTCTAGGGTCTTCGGCAGCAGGAGTTATTTTCGCGACGTCCCATTTCTTTTTATCTTTTCATTAAGCACATGCGGAATCATACATACAACCCTCAGACAACAAGTAGTCAGGAAAACAACCACTTGCAAACACAATTACATTAGTTATATGTCATGCCCCGATCCTCGAGCGTGTGCCCATCCCTCGGTGGTCGATTAAATTGCGACGTCTCAGGATGCGTTGCCGAGCAATTCATTTTAATGCACATGCGGAAGCGAAACAAAACCCCTGACAACAAACAACACGAAATAGAAAAGCAGGAAACACATTCACAACCAAAACACGCCTTTATAAACGCCCCGGTTTATATACAAAACTCGTCTAGCCAAAAGTCTGTACAGACAGAAAAGCCTACAATCCTCTAGGCATTCGAATCCACAAATGAAAACTTCGAGGTCTCCTGGGGATTTAGGTCCACCATTGCACCACCAGGAGGGTCAGCTGTTCCCTCGCCAAAAGCGACTTCTAACATTGATACAGGGACCTCAAAATCATGTAGGGGACCCTCTCTAGGTCCATTGAGCCTGCTACGATACCACGCTCTGAATCGATGAGGTACCCTCTGAGGTAGGCCGGCATCGACCCAGACGGTGTTCCTCAAAAGTTCGTAAACCCAGACTCCTAGGACCCCAGGAACAGGGATATCTGTGAACTGCTCGGTGATCCTCTTGGGTTGACCAGAACGTTCAGGAGGAACTACCATCTAAGGACCTGAAAAGGTTAAGCCCACGACGGAGTGAGACAATGTCTCAGCAAGTTCACCTCCTAAACTTTGACTAGGAAGGGAATACGCCTAGAGGCGTGCTAACCACACAACCAAAGAGACTTATCTCGTTTCAAATCCTTCCTGCACGTTAGTACAGTTTAACAATCAATTGTACAAGCTAACCACACCATTGAAATCAACACAAAATTCTAACAACCGATTATCTCGGTATAATTTCCGGAAAATATTAAATCATTAAATAAATTCTGAAAAATAAATAAATATAAAATAATTAAATAAATGCACAATAATTAAATAAATGCAAAATAATTAAACAAATACATAATTAAGCTTACACTAATCTAACCTCCTAATTAGGCTAATTAATCAACCTACTAAACTAATTAAATCACCTAATCTAATTAGCCTTCAACTAAACTAATCTAAAAACCTAAACCATACTTAGCCTAATCTAAACACCCCTTAAGCATAATTAACTCCCTAAGCAGAGTTTAGTAAGTAAATTCACCAGTTTAGCGATCCGGTGAGTCCACGACGATGGCGATGTGGAGGCAAGCAACAACCAAGCCTACGGTGACACCAAGGGAGGCCAGGAAAGGCCTAGAAAAGCCTCACGAAGCCTCACGGCTAGGCTGGCTTCCGATTTTGATCTGCTGGTCGAGGGAGCTGGACCGAGTGGCTCGGTTGGCTGGAACGGCTAAGGCAAGTGGTTACGAGCGAGCAGGGGTGACGGTGGTTGGACGACGACGGTGGCTCGGCTTTCAGACGAGCTCGACGGTCGAGCAGCACGAGACGGCGAGGACGAAAGCAGGAGGGCTCAGACGTAGGCGGACAATGCGCGGACGTGCGACTGGCGCGCGATGGGCAGCGACGGGCTCAGGCGGCTTCGGGTGGTGCTTGGTTGGCTCGAACGGTGGCTGGCTGACCTCCTTTGGTTCTCTCAAGCTTTCTCAAGGCCTCTATAATGGATAAGATGGCCCCAAGCTTCAAGAAGAAGCTGCTGAAGAGAGGGGGACCCTAAATGGCTTCCAAGCCTTCAACATTTGTCCAATTCACTCATTGCTTGCCCCCACCATGCACAGCCATCCACAACAACCCTTAGCCCTCCAAAGCTTCCTCAACAAGCTTGCCAAAGGGTTCAACATGTTACCTCCCCCATGGCCTACGAATTTTGTACCAGACTCCCCCAAATTGAATCAATTCCCCTCTAATTTGATCCAATTTGATGTCCATAAATCCCACCAAGGTGCCCACACTTAAATTCACATTTTTCCTCATCACTTGAACCCACTTGATGGCTAAAATTGCGATAAAAAATGGTCCTCTGATTTTCCCGGTAAAAAACGGCCCTACTTTGAATTTACACCAAAAATCTCGGTTTGTAGATTAAATCTTCGGAGGGTGAGTTGACAGTCCAAAAATGAATTGTGACATGACAGAACTTTCAATTTCTGAAATCAAATTTAAATTCGCGGTTAATTTCAATCTGGCAAGATTTAGCACGTCCTAGCCTATCAGGTAGCTTTTAGGAATTTTCGGTACAATTAACCCATCATCGATTATTTTCGAGCCATATTGTACATTTTTGACACATTTGCGACTCTTGGTTATGGTGAAAACGTCGATATTTCAAATACGGGCACAGGGTACAGAAATGACAGAAGAATCAGTTTAATGCCGTTCGGTGAGAATTTTACAATTAGGTGGCATCACCCACACTTTAATCATATATCTCTGTCGAACCAACCTATCTCTGATCTTTGATCGATTTTGACAGTGCCGTAATGACTTTTGCAGATTAGCACGGTTAAGCAGTTGGTTTCTGGTCAAATTCTCAAGTCCGTTGCGTTAAAATCCCTTAACGGCTTCACTTGATAGACTAGTTATCATGTGAGTATTTAGTTCAGGGAAAAGAACTATAGGCGCGCCGATGAAAAGCCCCATTCATTCAATTGAAAACATAACTTGAAATTCAGGATGTCACATTATATTTACAAGCCCTTTTGTCATAGGCCGTTATATTTACAACCATTATATGTTCTATGCTAAAAAAAAACTAGGGTAAATCTTAGCTCCTCTATCGAGATTGCAACTCCTCCATATCTATAATTCTGAAAAACAACGGGGTGAGTCATGGACTTAGTAAATAAAACCCCTAATTCTCTATTAGGAGGACACATCATCATCAAAATCTAGCAGGTACAACACTCGTACTACAATGTTTACGGCAGATCAATGATAAACTTTTTGCTACACCTCGACTACATGCAGATGTCCATTACCTCAAACTTCAATGCATGCTTACCTTCAGCATATCAATGAACACATCAACATATCATGCTCATGCATATATCGGCACTGATATCATGATTCTTTGATCGTCGTCCTGGCTTGATCAGGCCCTCTCGGCTCGACCGAGGCTTCCAGCTTCATGCTGAGCTTCCTAGCTCAACCAGGGCATCCCGGCTCAACCGAGGCATCCTGGTGCTAGATCACGAAAGCATCCGGGCTCAACCAAGACATCCTAGGGCTAGCTTACCTGAGGCATCCGGGCTCAAACCTAGGCATCTTGACTCAACCAGAGCATTTCGTTCAATGAACGAGGCATCGCCGCCAATACTATATGGCAACGGACGCTTTTTCCTCTTTAAGTGCATAATAAAAGTGCATCACACAGGGGCGATGCTTCTCGAGCTACTGTTCACGCTTTCTCTCAAAGAGGGCGTCTTTTTCCTATTCATCTGCTTTTGCTCGTTTACTCGATCCGGCCAATTTAGTCATCCGTTGGCCGCGATTTTTGGAGGTTTTCCTCCTCTTGGATCACTCAAAGTCCTCACCGAACGATTTCGTCTCCTTCTTCCCCATTGTGGAGATCTTGAGTACCCTAGGTGCAGCAAATTCGCCTGACCAGTCACCACCTCTGTTCGTGTGTGCTGCTCGCATGGGTCTGGAAGCTCGGTTTGGGCTTTGGGTTGGTGAGGAAGCCCTATCCGCCCTTCGCCCTTGCAGTAAGGCCCTGGTATGGATCTCTCCCTCCTAGCTTGTCTATAGAGGTCTATTGGGCTGGTTATGGGGTTTTCTGTGCTGGATGGTGTCGTCTTCGGGCGAGACTCGTCCAGGTGATGGGAAAGGGAAAGGCACGACCTCCCCGTCTCGTCTAGTTGATGAGCGGCTTGCTGGTAAACCACCTCAGGCACCCCAACATCAGGGGGGTGGTGACGCGGGCACGAATGGCTCCATTCGTAGGCCAAATGATAGGCCTACTCGTGGTGAAAGTTTAAGGGGTCGTAGCCATTCTCGGGCCCCTCGTGCTAAACCCCAAGGGAAGCATTCAAGCCCTTCTAGGCCCCCCCAAGCCAGGTCTTGGGCCAATGTGGTGAGGCTGGCCGCGAAGGGGTACGAGCTGTCCTACATTCCCTCGGCTGTGGTCGGGGAGAGAGTTGTGGTAAACTTGTCCGCCGAGGTGCTGCAGGCAGCTGACCCAAAGTGGAATGAATTCTTGGTGGGTTATTTTGTAGGGGAAGCGGCTTCCCTTTCAGCTCACCGAAGATGTACTTAAGAGTACTTGGGGCCCAAAACTTGTAGATGTTTTGGCAAATGACCAAGGCTTCTATTTCTTTCATGTGCAGGACCCGGTATTCAGGATGAAGATACTAGAGGAGGGACCGCTAACTGTTGTTAGGGTCCCTCTTATTTTGCAGCAATGGAAGCCCCTAATGGAGTTAAAGAAGAGCAAGCAAGCTTCTATCCCGGTGTGGATAAGGCTCAAAAACCTCCCCCTTGACCTTTGGTCCGCACTGGCGATTAGTGCCATTGCTAGTTCCATTGGGAAGCCTCTACATGTTGATCAACACACCAAAGGCAAGAGAATGATCTCCTATGCTAGAGTGTGTGTTGAAATCCAAGCTATCCATCCAAGAGTCTCTACGGTGGAAGTCAATGTGGAAGGTGTAGCTAGATCCATAGATGTGGAGTACGAATGGAAGCCCGTGGAATGCCTCAAGTGCGGGGTATTTGGCCACAATTGCGATGCCGCCTCCAAGGCCTCTCGGCCCACTACAGCCCAAAAGGGCAAGTTGCTGTTCATGCTGCTTCAACTCCTGATGTGGCAATTGATTCCATCCCAGAAGCTCCTGTGACTACCAAACAAGGCTGGAGGCAAGTTAAAAACAAGAAGAAGAAGTCTCACCTCGTTGTAGAGGGAAGTCCATCAGTATCGGCTATGTGTGATACACATAAGGCCCCTAAGGAAGGCCCTTCTACCTCAGGGCTGATTGGCAATGCTTCCTCTCCTCTAGATGAGATAGTCAGCCCCTCGGATACCGACATCCCTACTTTGGCTTGTTCAGCCGAGGGCGAGGGTGCAACGGACATCTTAGCTTCTTCAGATGACGATCTCCTTTCCTCATGCCCCTCGCCAAAGGCTACCTTGGAGGATAGAAGGCTAGCTCTAGTGCCAGACCCTCCTCCTTCGACCATGCAAGAAAAGTTGCTAGCCTTGGCGCCAGACCCTCCTCCTCCTGTGACAAGGCCAGCCCCGCCTTCCACTAGGAGTAAATTCTCCAAAAGAAGGTAAGTTACTTTCTCATCTTGTAAATATGTAAATATGTACATAGGATACTGGAATATCAGGGGGTTGTCGCCCCTCTTAAGCAAGCGGAAGTGAGAAACCTCGTCTTGGCGAATCACTTATCCTTGGTGGGGGTTGTTGAGACTAAGGTTCCTCATAACCGGTTTGTTGACATCTTTAGTAATCTGCTAAGCAACTGGTGCTGGATAGCTAACCTGGAGTACTCAAATAGGGGTAGAATTTGGGTTGGCTGGGATCCTTCTGTGGTTTCTTTTGAACCTTTATCCATCTCGGATCAGGTTGTTCATGGAAAGCTTCAGTGGGTGGAATCTGGCTTGACATGTGTGGTTTCTATCGTTTATGCTGAGCACTCGTTCACCGCACCGTCGGTTATGAGGGGACCTAGTAGCTAGAAGTTTCGCTTTGTAGGAGGAACCTTGGCTGGTAATGGGCGACTTTAATGCTATTAGAGACCCCTCGGATAGACTAGGTGGTTTGGATCGTTGGCTGCCAAGTTTCGATGAGTTCGGCCAGTGCCTTGACTAGGCGGAGCTGGATGACTTAAGGTACGTGGGGTTCAGGTACACTTGGTCTACCTCTTCAGGGTCTTTACACAAGGAAAGAAAGATTGATAGAGTGCTGGTTAACACCTGTTGGAGTCACATCTTCTCTTATTCGGAGGCCTCTTTTCTATCATCTGGGATTTCTGATCACTGTCCTATGGTGGTTAAGGTCCAAAACCCAGTTCATAGGAGAAGGCCTTTTAAGTTCTTTGATTTTTGGATGCGTCACCCGGACTTCGACTCACTTGTGAAGCAAGTTTGGGACGCTCCAAGCTTAGGGGTGCCGATGTTTAGACTTGTAAGCAAACTGAAGGCCCTCAAAAGTCGTCTCAAGCAACTGAATAAAGATTCATTTGCTAATATCTCTGTCAAAGCTACCGAAGCAAGGGAAGCGCTGAAGCAAACTCAAGTTCAACTTTCCCAGGATCCGACTAATGCAATTCTAGCAGACTTAGAGAGAGTGCAAAGACTTTCATTAGTCGAGCTCCGATCTCATGAAGAGTCCTTCTTTAGACAGAAGGCTAGAATAAGATGGTTAAAGGAAGGTGATCGAAACACGAAATTCTTTCACCATTATGTTAAAAAGAGACAGTTGAGGAATAGGATCCTCTCGGTGACGGATGCTTCAGGAGTCCAAATTAATGAGCCTTGGCTAGTTCAGCAGCACTTTGTGGATTACTTCCACAACCTTCTTATGCCTCGACTAGAGTAGGAGTCCCTTACGGCCGCTGACGTTAGGGAGGTTCTTCAGTCCTGTCTGAGTGATGACTAGATTATTGTCCTTGATAGGCCCATTTCTGACCAGGAGGTTCGGGACACCTTTTTCTCCCTCGCTTGGGGGAAGGCACCTAGTCCGGATGGCTTCACGGTGGAGTTCTTCAAGGACAACTGGGATACGGTGGGTCAGCTGGTTACGAAAGCGGTAAAGGACTTTTTTTATTTCAGGGAGGATCCTCAAAGAAATTAATAGCACCATTTTGGTGATGGTCCCAAAGGTGCCCAATGCAACTACGGTTGATGATTATAGACCCATCGCCTGTTGCAATACGACTTACAAGGTCATCACTAAAGTGCTGGCGAATAGGGTTGCATGTGTACTTCAGGACTTGGTAAGCAGTTCCCAAAGCACTTTTATCAAGGGACGCCGTATTAGGGACAATATCCTTTTGGCTCAGGAGTTGTTTGTGGGGTTTCATGTGGAGCCTTACACTCCTAAATGTGCTATCAAGGTTGACTTCAGGAAGGCCTACGACACCGTGGATTGGCAGTTCCTCGAGAATGTCCTCTTGGCCTTCGGATTTCCTGACTGACCGGTTCATCTCATCACGACGTGTGTGAGGACTCCTCGATTTTCCATCGCGTTGAATGGGGAGCTTCATGGTTTCTTTCCCAGTGGGAGAGGACTGCGCCAGGGGGATCCTATATCTCCTTATTTATTTACACTGGTTATGGAGGTGTTTTTTGGAATTCTTCAGAGGTGCTCCAATCAATCTGACTTTAGATTCTATTGGAGGTGCAAGGCCACTAGACTCTCGCACCTTTTCTTTGCAGATGATGTGTTCCTGTTCTGTGAAGGTCACTTGCCTTCTATTTTGCTTCTCAAAGAGGGTCTGCAGCGGTTCTCTTCTTGGAGTGGCCTTATTCCAAATCAGAGGAAAAGTGAGGTATTCCTTTTTCTGGCGGCTTTTCGCTATTACGAGAACATATCTTACAGGAACTTGGCTTCCAGGAGGGATCCCTCCCAGTTCGCTATTTGGGTGTGCCAATCATCACGTCGAGATTGGGAAAGGCGGATTGTGCGGCTCTCATTAGGCGCATAACCACCAGGGTTGAATCCTGGACTCATCGGTTCCTTTCTGCTGCTGGATGTCTTCAATTGATAAGGTCAGTCCTTCATGCCATTCAAGCCTACTGGGCTAGTGTCTTTATTCTGCCTACAGAAGTGATGGATAAGATTGAACGGATCCTGAGACAATTCCTATGGAAGGGACCCAAACTCGGTAGAGGAGGTGCCAAAGTTTCATGGGAGGATGTATGCCTACCCAAGATCGAAGGGGGTCTTGGTATACGAAGGTTGCGTAAGTGCAATAAGGCGGCTATGCTCAAACACATCTAGATTTTATTTTCAGATAAGGAGGCCCTCTAGTGCAAATGGATCCACTCTACCTTCTTAAAAAGAGGGAATTTTTGGGAGGCAAAGAAGCCAACCTGTTGTTCTTGGGCTTGGAAAAAACTCCTTCAACTAAGGACAGAATTTCGGATCCGCTTCGACTGGAGAATAGGTGACGGACGCTCCATGTCGCTCTGGTTTGATAATTGGCACCCCAAGGGTCCCTTAAATCTCTTCTTCTCATATTTTCTCATCTATAGCTCTGGCTTATCTAGGCAGGCTAAGGTGGCGAATCTCTTCACTAATGACGGTCAAGCTATTAGATTGGTGATCGAAGCTTGGGATTCGCTGCTCCCCTCTTTGACGAACGCTCAAGATCGTTTTTGCTAGTCGGAGGCTTCATCGGGTAAGTTTTCGGTGGCCTCGACTTGGGAGCTTGTTAGGCGGAAAAAGAATCAAGTCGGGTGGGATGGCTTCATCTGGAACAATGCTATCCTTCCTCGATACCAACTCAACCTATGGCTCATTACCAAGTGAAGGCTACCAACCCAGTCCCTTCTCATGTCCTATGGCAGGATTGAAGCTGCCTTCTGTCTGTTTTGTAATGAGGTGCCAGACTCGGTTAATCATTTATTTTTTGGATGCCATGTTACCTCGGGTGTTGCCTCCTTTTGGGCGACTCAGTGTGGTCTTCCCTGGAGAAACAAGACTTGGGAGGACAACCTTACCTGGGCTTCGACCTTGCTTTCGGTTAAGGCCTTTCATAGTTGTATCGGCCGGTTATCTTTTGGCACTCTGTGCCACATTGTGTGGAAGAATAGGAATGATATGCTCTTCAGGGGGGTGTAGAGCTCTACATCCAGCATGAAGAAGCATCTTATGAAGGTAGTCCAAGACAAGGCTTGCACCTTAAGAATGTGGAGGATTCCCCAAAGAATAGGAGATTGCAACGATCCTGGGAGTTAGACCCCTCTATTTTTGTCTAGGGTTGGTGCTGAGGGCATTGTGTCTAGGCATTGTTTGCTTTACTCCGCCTGGTTTTGTACGGCTTCCTTCCACTCTTTTGAGCCAATTCTTTAGAGTGTAAGTTTTTGAAGCCGGTTCTTTGTACTTTTTGACCTCCCCTTATAATACTTACGTCTTCACCAAAAAAAAAAAAGTGCATCACACAAGCTGGTTCTTACTTTTCTTCTTAGTCCATTCATACATGGCCCGAAGGCGTGCTCATTCAAGTGAGTGTGCCATAGATCTTAACATCATACTATATGATATGCCGGGCACGATTCTTGGTTCGTGGCTTGAGCCACACGCATTGGCCGATGTTTGCGCCAAGCATGACTTGGAACTAGCACGCTTCAATGCCGATCTAAGGCCTCGCGGCTTAGGCCACTGTGATTTGACGTCAATTCCAAGCTGAGTGTAGTGACCAATATTTCGAGTGCACCACCTAAAATTAGGCTAATGGATTACTAAGTCTCACTTAGCTCGGGCTCTCCCAAACCCATACCAATTCGCAACTTAGGTTCAAATATTTCGCATACAAAAGGGAGTCGCCACTAATCGGTTCACGGTAGGTCGATTAGACAACTAAGTAAAATAATGAGAGAATTATTTTACTTCTACGAACCAGAGACTTTGGGTATGGGGACTTGGTTACACTAGACTTTTTTAATGCCCTTTCGGTACCTTTCCCTTTTTATTTCGAAAAAATGTTTTACAAGCAACTTGAATTAATCTTAATTCACTTCCCTAACATGTGAGGTGATAATGCGGGTGTGCAAACCACCAATTTAACACCCAATAAAGTAATGAATAAATTGCAAAACTTACCTCATAGCAATGAAAGCATCTGCAATGTTAGATCAGAATTCAATCGACAACCCTAAATATGATTTCTAATTAACACGCAATTTCTTTTTTTGTTTGTTTTCACTTATTTAATGAGAATCATGCTTTATGCAATGCATGCCACTAATCTAATATGAAATGATATGACATGACAATATGACCTAAACTATATGACATAAATAAGCATGCAGTCTATCCTAAAGAATGTAATTCATTTATTCTAAAACAATTTTTGTATTTTCCACAAAATTCTAAATCAAAAGTTGCCCAATGATTAAATGTGCAATCTAAATTAAACAAATGACCTAATTCTAATGATGGGCAATTTCTAATTAAATGAACCTAACAACAATCACCAAATGACGTGTATTACATGACCCTAATACTATATGACATGCGTATGATTTTTTGTACTTTTTTATAAAAATTCGTAATTAAAAATTGCTAAAAAATAAAAATCTAATTACAGTGAGATATTATTTATTTTATGTTAGGAATAGACTAATCTGAATCCTATCTTAACTTAGAAAATTACCTCATCATGCAATTTAATTCAAAAGATATTATCTAACCTAGACACCTTTTAAACATGCATTTAAAAAAAAAAAAATCTAGCTAACCTATCATGCAATTAATTCTAATCTACATGGAATGCAAATGCAATTTTTTTTTTTGTATTTTTAGGATAAATGAAGCAATTAAACGATAAGACCAAATCATTCACGGTCATCAAAGATATTATCTATCGTTCGAATTTGGGAAAAATATCTAATCAAACTTGATTATTTCGCTAATAAAATCAATAAATTGATCTTAGGCCTTAAAGATCAAAATATCAATTTTATTCCCACGTGATTAATTATTCCATCTAAAGCCTTATAGATGGAATAAAAAATTGACGTGCGGTTGCGAATTAGGCAATAAAATATCCAAATCGAATTTAGATAAGATAATTACCTAATTTCGCAAATAATGTTACCAAATTTGAACCGAACGGAATCCGCTCGACAGATGACTGGTAAAGGGTTGCGGCACTCAATGGTGGAGGTTGGTGAGCAGCGATGCGGGTGGGTTTCAGCCAATGAACCACTCAGAATTATCCAAGCAAGATTATGATAACTCTTTTTGATCGTGGACTTCAAGCTCACAAGTGGTGGCCGCCTCATCTCTTCCTCTCTCGATGTGTTGTCGTGTCTATTATGTAGCCCCCTATCTTTTTGACTATTGACCTCTGAACATGAAGACTTTCCCACGTGTATTGGCCCTCTGTTCTTACGATTTATCTTTCCTTCGTGTACTCTCTCTACTTCTTCACGTGTCACTCACGAATCACACAAGACTAAAGGGTTGCGGCAAGGGCGCTTGGCGATGTTCGACAAGGCAGTAGTTTCTCGGCTTCGTTAGGTAGCAGCGAATGGCAGCGTTCGGGTAACAGTCAAGGGTGAAGCTGCAGTGACGTTGTCGATGAAGGGGCTACGGTGGCGTCGTCAACAACGTGATGAGCAGCGGCGACACAGTGGAGCGGCAAGCTCTGTTATCGTCGGCTCAGGCTGTGGATCAAGAATAGCAACGACTTGGGCTTGTGGCAGTGGTGCGAGTGGTAAATTGGCAACAAGGTCTCATAGCGTTGCGTATGCGTGAAGCTTCTGGCGAAAAAAACCTTCCTACACCCTCTCTCTCCATCTCTCTTTCTATTCAACTCTCAATGTGGCTGTATGTGTATTCTGTGAAGCCCCTCAACATGGTCATGTGTTTTAATTGTGCGGTCCCCAAAACCCTACGCGAACAACCTATTTATAGGCCACCGATTAGGATTTTTAATTTTTCCGAACGCAATATTTGCTTTTCCGAACGCAATATTTGCTTTACACTTGACCTATCCGAAGATATTTAAAAAAATCCCAACATATCCCAGAAAAATTTCAAATCTCTATTTTTCACGAGATAATTTTCGATCATTAAAAAAAAGGGGCTTGAGCCAATTTGCTCGCTTCGTGGGCTTAGTTCGGCCTGCCAAGTTAAAGCTTAGAATGACTAATTCGAACCCATCCGTCACCACTCCAATAAATAAATGCAAGAAATTTAAATTAAAAATAAATGCACCTAAAATTATATGCTATGCAATTTATTAATTTTTTTAGGGGTTAAAAATTAATCCTTAATTTTATGCAATAAATAAATGACCGGATCGCCAAAATTTATGTGTCAACACTGAGCGAACCTCGACCTCGTCTCGGGGCATGAATACACTCAAGCATGCAAACATGAGCAAACTATACAAAAGAACATTACAAAATACACACAGTTTACACGAGTGAGCACACCACTAAATTCAATGACGTAGGCTATCACCCTACCCAAGAGTTAGAAATTCTACTTACCTTTGATAGACCTCGATAAACTATAGGTGGTTTTACCAAGAGAAGGTCATCTTGTGAGGTGGTGGGTGAGTAAGTCCGAGAGAGGGAGAGGGGCGATGGTGAGAGACCGTGAGAGAAAAAGAGAGAGCAAGTGAGGGAGAGGAGATGGGGGTGGTGTGTATGGTGTCGAATTGAGAGGGAAATGCATCTATTTATAGGTAAATCCCTCTTAATTTCCCTTCCAAGTGGACCAATCACATTACTTTAGGTGGACAACCTAGTATGAAAAGGTGGCGAGCTAAATAGATGGGCAAGCCTAGTTCCTAGGGGGCACACTTGCTCCTCTTTTCATTGGTCCACTTAAAGGATTGAGTCATCATGGAATAATTTCATGTAATGATTGTGGGGACACCTAAACCATATGACTCACCTTTTCCTTATATACATGTAATCTTTAGAGAGACACCTAAGCATATGACTCACCTCTCTCATTAATTGCCAAGATTTTATGCAATCATTAGGTTTAGATGTGTTCACATCACCCAATTTGCTCTCCAAGTTTCTTCTCTTTAATACACTAAGGTCCAAAAGAATTTAATGCAATCTTATATTCAAGCCAAGAAGTCTCTAGACTGGCTTACTCCTCAAGTTGGGTGTGTAGCCCCCTTCCCTTCCAAGTTGGGCATGTGACCCTCTTGGGGTGAAAAATAGTTTCGAGTAATTCCCGAAATCGTCACCGTTACCTTATCAAATAGGCTCAAAAAATTATAGAATTTTGATATGTTATAGAGAAAATCTTAAACAACATTTTTCATGGAGGAAGCCTAGACAAATTTGTTTTTCATGGAAAGAGCAATAAATCATTGAACAAAACCCAAAAATTCATCCATCGAGTAGGTTCAATGGTCGGAGAGAAAGACCCATTTTAAAACCCAAACTTTCACAAAACTCTGTGAAATTTTCATATGTTGTAGACATGGATGTCCTTTAAAACTTTTATGAAGGAAGGATGTCTAAATTCGAAAGGAAAAATTTTATAAAAATCGAGAAGGCAACCCAGTCACTACTTTTACTACACTGGGCAGGTTCCAACTAGTAAATGATCGGGCCCTCGTCCCAACCATTTCACCTTAGAAAAATATGAAATTTAAGTATGTTGTAGGCCAAAATATTTTGAACAACTTTCATGAAGGAAGTTTCTCCAAATTCGAACACAAAGAGCTCTATAAAATTGGAAAACAGGAAAGGTCCAATAGTTTTGAAAAACTGAGAAGTCAAAACCTATGAAACTCAAGGTGGCAAGTCTATGAAGGAGAGGTGGTGTCCTACTAGGCTTGCAAGATCACTTGCCATAATTCTTTTAGGCCATGAGTCATCGCCTTTTATTAATTACTTGAGACACCTAAGCCTCCATATTGATTAACCCCAATTAATGCATTTGACTCTTGATCTAAGAGAACATTGCCCTATCTAGCTTAAACTCCAAGTCTTCTTACTAGACCTATGACTCACCCTTTCTTAATGTATAAATCCAAAGTTTAATGATTACCTCCCAAGGGTAAGACCATTTGTGCCAAGTGTCCTACTTAGTCAACAAGCATTAATTAACTACCTTCCAAGAGCATTAAATGTACCAAAGGAAATATCTAAGTTTGAAGGCCATCTCATTGGGTGGGAGTTAATCAAGTTTAACCGTGATCGACTACTTTATTTGGCCCGAGATTCACGCGTAAGCCATGACCAAACGACGCCGGATGCAACCGGGCTCAGTTGCCAAAACCGAGCTTAAGCTCTCCTTTACCGAGTCAAAGGAGCTCGTGATTGGGTCCACTGGCCAGTCCTCGGGCCGATCGATCGGTCCCGTAGCCGATTTTATGGCCTACTAGTCAGGATCAAAGTAAGGGTCGAAATTGATGATGTTACATAAAACCTCATCTCTTAGATTCTTGGTAAACCTTAAACTTCATCCCTTAGGTTCTAGGTTATCTTCATAAACCTTGACTTTAAGTTCGAAGTTATCCTCATAAGCCTTGACTTTAGCTTCTAGGTTATCCTTAAATCTTGTCCTTAGGTTAGTGGTCATCCTTAAACCATTCCTCTTCCTTAATAATCTCATTTCATTCATTCCATTCCACGAGAGAGATGGAGAGAAAGATCCCAAACGTGAGCCAAACATTTTCAACAAATGAAGGTAAGTATCTAGGTATGTCCTTAACCAAATGCCATTTTCCTTTTGTTATTTCATTTTCTCCAAATGGAGTCAACTAAAAATTGCAAGTATCAATTTATCTTTGAATGGAATCTCCTTGAACTTCTACTCAAAAAGGGGATAGTTGTTTTTTTTTTTTTTTTTTTTGGTAAAAGGTAATTGTATAAAGCTTAGAATCAATAATTACAAGAGAAACGGCACCAAACATACACTCAAGATGAACAAAGGCATAAAGAGTGGAAAGGTGCTGAAGAAAGAAAAGAAAAGCCAACAACGGTAACCAAGCAACACGACACTAGCCAGTACAACAAGTGCACAGCCAGAAGAACCAACCAGTAAAAGAAGGCAACCAGCCAGCCAAACAACAGCCACCCAAGCCCCAAAAAAACCCCAAGCTATGGTGGCAGCAGTTGGAAGAAGCCGCAACCGGGAAGCGAATCACGACTACATGAAACACCAGACATGAACCACCGCAGTCACACCTGAACCGAAGCCGTAAGCCACCGCATCAAAAAGGACCCAGAACGAAGAAACAACTTCGCCAACGGAAACACTACAAATCAACAGAATGGGAGGAGAAAATGCAAGGATCTATCCCCCAGCTACATTGGAGTCTTCTATTCCTGAAGCTATCTTCCACATTTCTGAAAGTTAAGGCCTTATCCTTGACAACCTTAATAAGGTGGTTCTTCATGGCTGAAACGCCAAAACATGATCCCTAAAAAGAATTTCATTCCTATACTTCCAAATAAGGTAGCAAAGAGCCCCAAACGAGAAATGTGTAATGGAACGGTAGAAATCATTACCGGCAAGAAACTTCAATGCCCAACGAAGATTCTCTAACCACGCCCTGTTGCGTCAAGGGAGGTTGCATCTAGCAGCCCAAAAGAACGCAAGCGAGGCAGTGATACGACAGGCAAAAAACAGATGGTTAATAGAGTCCGGCACTAACCTGCAGAAGGCACAAGAAGCCTCCCCAATCTTGCCATAAGAAGCAAGGCCTGAGTGGGAAGACGATTCTTTGTAATGAGCCAAAGATTAAACTAATATCTTGGCACTAAACCATTGTTCCAGATCAAATGAGCCCAAACAACCCAAGGCTTCTTTCTTATGATAGTCTGCCAAGCTAAAGCAACTGAGAATAAACCGGAGGAGCTTTCTAACCAAATAGAACGATCCAGTGCCTGAGACAGAGTAGGAATGGGCTACTCCCAAGACTTTAATACTGTCCTCATGACTTGTCCAGCAGGCGAAAACAAGTCAACAACCGCCGCATGCACGGGAAGCTAGAGCTATAGATCCGAGGGTCGGAGAATAAGAGATGAAGGGGTAAAGAGGGATAGTTGTTGACGCTTGATTTTTTGCGAGTGTCTAAAAAGTTAAAAAATTGAGATTTGGGTTTCCGATCATGAAGGGCCCCTTTTTCAACCAAAATGTGTTGTTTTTCAATTATTTCTGCTCCATTCACTTTTAAGCGATGTCCTATTCATTCCTAAGAAAAACACGAGAAGTCAACCTTGAGTCAAAAGTTGGCTTTTCACCCAAAAAGATGTCAAATGTCTTTAATTTTATTTTTGACAAATCAATTTCTAAAAATTCATGGTTTTGACTCAAAAATCAACATTTTATGAAAAGTTAATCAAAGGGTTGACTTTTGGTCAAAAATTTGACAAAAAAAATGGAAAAAGTAAAAAAATCCTTAAAACACTTTGTTTAGTGTTAATTTGATTTGTGTATTGAAAATTTCACAAAATTTGATTAAGAACCTTATTTTACGAATTTTTTCATTTTTTTTTTTTGGTAAAGTAAGAATAAATTGAGCATTAACCAAATTATAAAAAAGGGGCCCGGCAGAGTTTACACTAAAAATGACAACAAAGCCATAACTAGTGGAAAGGTGTCGGAGAGTACCAAAAATAGCCAAAACAAGGCGCCATCACCAAATTACGGCAAAACAGCCTTGCCAAGTCAACGAAACAACCAAAACAGCGGCAAAACCAGCCAATAGCAGCTCACTTAAGAAGAAAAGGAACCAAAAAACAATCAGCAGCAGCCTTCACGCCATTGCCAGCAACCTCCGAAACCTAACCATAGCTAAAAACCTTCAGCCGCAGGGTTGTCTGCAGCCGAACTAGATGGGAGGGATCGGCATCACAGGACTAAAGATGGATGGGTCAATGCCCTAACTGCGCTGAAGCCTCCTATTTCTAAAAGTGTCCGCCACGTTGTTAAAGGTCAGAGCTTTGTCCTTCACAACTTTGATGAGATGATTCTTCAACTTCGGGATCTCCAACGATTCTTCCCTAAAGAGGATGTTGTTCCTCGTCTTCCAAATCATATTGCAGAGGGCTCCAAAAGAGAATCGAGCAATGCACTTATAGAAATCATTGCCTGAGAGATACTTCAAAGCCCAGTGGAGATTGTCCGACCAAGACCTGTTCCGCCAAGGGAGATTGCATGTCACCACCCAAATAAAGGAAATCCCAGCAGTGATGCAACACCCAAAAAAAAGATGATCTATGGAATCGAGTGTACTATTGCAAAAGGCATAAGACGCACTCTCAATCCTTCCATAGGAGAGCAAAATAACCTGTGTGGGCAGGCGGTTCTTCGCAATAAACCAAAGGATAAATTGATACCGCGGCATGAACTCTTTGTTCCATATAAAACCGTGCCATGGAACCAAGCCCCTCTTCAACCTGACAGCTTCCCATGCAGAGGCTACTGAAAATAAACCAAAAGGGTTTCCGATCCAGCAGAAGCAGTCGTGGTTTCGAGAAGGAACAAGGAGGGGGTGATCCCAAGACTCCAAAATAGCCTTAAGAGCTTGTTCAATGTCAGAGTAAAGATCCGCAACCTTCGCCTGTCTGGAAAGCCCTGAACTATAAATGTGAGAATCTGAGAAATACCTGTTTAGGTGACCTCTCAAGTGCCAATAATCAAACCAAAGAGACACCGAGCGCCCATCCTCGATCCTCCACTAAAAGTAATGCCAAAAGTCCCTCCTTAGATGAAGAATCTTCTTCCAGGCCCAGGAGTAGACAGTTGGTTTCTTGACAATCCAGAATTTTTTCCTTTTCAAAAAGGTTGAACAAATCCATTTGCACCATAAGGACTCTTTATCAGAAAACAGGATCCAGATGTGTTTTAACATGGTTGCCGTATTACAATCACGTGGCCTACGAATACCTAACCCTCCCTCCTCTTTTGGAAGGCATACGTCCTCCCAGGATACTTTCACCCCACCACTTCCCAGTCCGGGGCCTTTCCAAAGGAACTGTCTCAGAACCTGTTCAATACGGTCCAAAACTGCTCTAGGAAGCATAAAAACACTCACCCAGAAGGCTTGAATAGAGTGAAGAACAGACCTGACGAGCTGAAGCCTCCCGACGAAGGAAAGGAGCACTAAGTCCACGATTGAACCCTGGCTAAGATGCGGTTGACAAGAGCAGTACAGTCGGACTTCCCGAGTCGCTTAGTAATGATAGGAACTCTCAAGTACCGAACCAACAAATTCCCTACCTGGAATCCCAAGGCATGAATTAATTGGTTCCGTAGAGAGGTCGTTCCTCCAGCGATGTAAGCCTCACTTTTGTTAATGTTTGGTTTTAGCCCACTCCAAGACGAGAATGTATCAAGGCCTTCTTTAAGGAGGGAAACCGAAGTCATATTACCTTCACAAAAGAGGAATACATCATCGGCAAAGAAAATGTGAGATAAGCAGGTAGCTTTGCATCTCCAAAAGAATCTAAACTCCGATTGCCTAGAGCGAAGGTAGAGAATTCCTAAAAAAACCTCCATAACCAAGGTAAATAGATACGGAGACAAGGGGTCCCCCTGCCGAAGTCCACATCCACTCAAGAAGAAACCATGTAACTCCCCATTCAACGATATGGAAAATTTGGGAGTGCGCACACAAGTCATGATAAGCTGGGTTAGACGATCAAGAAATCCAAATGCATGAAGAACAAGCTCAAGGAAATCCCAATCCACCGTATCATAAGCTTTTTGAAAGTCCACTTTGACTGCACACTTTGGCAAATAAGGATCCAAGTGGAAACCACTGAAGAGTTCCTGGGCCAAGAGAATATTATCCCTGATCCGACGACCCTTGACAAAAGCAGTTTGATAAGGGCTGGTTACGGCTTGAAGAACTGTAGCTACTAGGTTAGCCAAGATCTTAGTGATGCATTTGTAGATTGTGTTACAACAGGCAATGGGTTTGTAGTCCGAAATTGTAGACGCATTGGGAACTTTTGGCACCAAGACGAAAATGGTGTTATTAATCTCCCGAAGCAGCCTACCCAAGATAAAGAAGTCTTTTACCGCTTCAAGGACCAAAGGCCCTACAATCTCCCAATTAAGTTTCAAGAACTCAACACTAAAGCCATCTGGCCCAAGTGCCTTACCCCGAGCTAAGGAAAAGAGGGTATCATGAATCTCTAAGTTAGACACAGGGTGAGAAAGAGAACTAACCTGCTTCGCATTAAGAGGACATCGAATGACCTCCTGAATCACTCGCAGGTTCGATAACTCTGGCTCATCCCGCGACGCCAAAAGATTCTGGAAGTAGGTAATGAAGACCTACTACACCATTCCTTGATCCGTGACTAGATTACCTTCGGGATCCACAACCGAAAGAATCTTGTTCCTCAGCTGTCTTTTATTGATAGAGTGATGAGAGAACTTGGTATTCCTGTCTCCTTCTTTTAGCCATCTGACCCTAGACTTTTGCCTGTAGCAGGACTCTTCTTGACGCCTAAAATCCAAGAAGGTCCGCCATTGAGTCTTCTCCAAATCTGCAAGGACAATACTGTTCGAGTCATGCTGGAGGCCAACCTGGGTGGCCCGTAAAGCAATTCTCGCCTCAGCTATTCTGACAGAGATATTAGAGAAGGATTCCTTATTTAGCTGCTTGAGTCTACCTTCGAGCATCTTTAACATGCTCACTAATCTGAACATGGGAACACCCTCCCCTGGAGCCTCCCACACTTGAGTAACGATAGAGTGAAAGGCCGGGTGTCATGCCTCGAACCTCAAGCATGTGCCTATCCCTCGGTGGTCGATAAAATTTGCAACGTCCCAGGACGCGTCACCGACCCATTCATTTTAATGCACATGCGGAAATGAAACAAGACTCCTGACAACAACCAACACGGGGTAGAAAACCAAGAAGCATATTCACAACCAAAACACTTTATAAACACCCCGGTTTATATACAGAACTAGTCTAGCCAAAAGCCTACACAAACAGAAAAGCCTACAAGCCCTCTAGGCACACGAACCCCTAACTGAAGACTCCGAGGTCTCCTGGGAACTTGGGTCCGGCACTGCACCACTAGGAGGGTGGGCTATACCCTCGCCAAAAGTGACGTCTATCACCAAAGCTGGACCTCACCATTTTGCAAGGGACCCACTCTATATCCATTTAGCCCGCGATAATACCACGCTCTGAATCGATGGCGTACCCTATGAGGTAGGCCCTCATCGACCCAGATAGTGGTCCTCACGAGTTCATAGACCCAAACTCTGTGGCCCCCAGGAACAGGGATGTCAGTAACCTGCTCAGTGACCCTCTTGGGCTGTCCAAAACGTTCCAGAGGAACCGCCATCTAAGAACCTAAAAAGGTTGAGCCCACAACGAGGTGAGACAATGTCTCAGCAAGTTCACCCCCTAAACTCCGACTAAGAAGGATATACGCCTAAAGGCAGTCTATGCACACAAGACAAAGGACTTACCTTACCTTAGTTCCCTCTTGCACGTCAATATAGTTCATAATCTCAACCAATCAATCCAATCCAATCGATCATTCAATCCATTCAATTCGATACAATCGGTACAATCTATACCATTTATCAATTCGATTAATTCGATTACTGCTCCCATAAGCTGAGGTATATTTATGCTTGCACAAGCTGATATAGATATTATAGCTCACCTAAGCTGATATATATTATATTATAGCTCACCCAAACTGATATATATTATAGCTCACACTAGCTGACATATCATTGCTCACACAAGCTGACGTATCATTGCTCACACAAGCTGACAATTCAATGCTCTCACAAACTAAAGTACAATAATGCTCGCACAAGTTGACGATTCAACAATGCTCGCACAAGCTAACGTACAATAAACCAGAAAAATTGATATTCACACTTTTAAAATCCCACGATTCGATCTGGTCCTCAAAACTATTTTCGGTGTCAAAACCCGGCACCCGGGATTTTTCCAATCGAATATCAAAATTTCCTAATTTTGGAATAAATAACAAAAATCACAATTATCACTCAATTTGCACAAATTAACACTCAACTAAATAAACTAAGCACACCATTGCAATCAGCACGAAACTTCGGTCACCGACTATCTTGGTATAATTTCCGAAAAATAATAAATAATTAAATAAATACCAAAAATAATTAAATAAATACAATTAAATACCAAAAACACCAACTTAGGCCGGAAATGCTTAATTAACCACTTAAACGGGCCCAAAAATTTCCGAACCTATCTAGATAAATAGCACAACTTATCTAGTCCTTAATTAATTGAATCTAACCACCTAACATGCACAAACGAATAATTAAATCGCTAATCCATTCTAACTAACCACCTAAACCATAATTAACCTAAACTAAAGAACCCTTAAGCATCATTAACTCCCTAAGCAGAGTTTAGCAACTAAACTCACCGGTTTAGTGTTTCAGTGAGTCCACGACAACAGCGACACGGAGACGGGCGACAACGACCCTGCGGCGACACCAAACGGAGATCGGACGGGCCTGAAAATGGGCCTTGAAGTCTCACGGCCCTTGCTAGCCTTTCAGTTCTGTCCTTGGGTCGAGCAACCTGGAACGGCAGCTGGTTGGCGCTGAAACGGTAAGGAAAGGGCAGCGGTGGCTGCAACAGTCGACGGCGGAGGTGGACGGTGGCTGAACGGCGACGGACAGCGACCTAGTGACCTACGATGGTGGCTTGAGGTGGCTTGGGACGCGGTTGGACGTGAGGCTCAAGCGATTGCTCGGGCGATGCAACGGCAAGGGGGAGGGGCTGCCGACTCTCTCTGGTTTCTCTAAGCTTTCTCAAGCCACAACAATGGATAAAGTGGCCCCTTAAAGAAGAAGAAGCTGCTGAAGATTGAGGGGGACCCAATTGCCCAAAAGTCCACACTTCTATCTTGAATTGATCATTGCAAAGGTCCCACCTGTATTGGCTATCATCCAAGCCAATTTGATGCACAAAATTCCCCCTAGAAGCTTCTCCAAGTGGTCCAAAAGTTGCACCGCAAGGGACCTACGAATTTTGGACACTTTCCCTTCCAATTCCATCAATTCCCCTTCAATTCTCATCCAATTGGACTCAATTGAAGTCCCAAAAATTCAAGCAAGATGCCATCGTCCAATTCAACATTTTCCTCATCAATTAAACCAACTTGAATCCCAAAAACACAATAAAAAACGGCCCCTCGATTTTCCCGATCAAAAACAGCCTTACTTTGAAATTTCGCCAAAAATCTCAGTTTGCAGAAAAATCTTTGAAGGATGAGTCAACGTTCCTAAAATGAATCGTGACATGACAGAATTTTTAATTTTTGAAATCGGGTTCAAATTCGCGGTTAATTTCAATCTGGCGCGATTTTAACGTCACCTAGCCTACCGAGTAGCTTTTAGAAATTTCTAGTGCAATTGACCACGTGGTCGATTATTTTCAAGGCACATTGTACATCTTCGACTCATTGGCGACTCTCGGTTATCGTGAAAATCTCGAGATTTCAAATACGGATACAAGGTACCAAAATGATAGAAAAATTGGTCTAGTACTGATCGACGAGAATTTTGCAATTAAGTGGAATCACCCACACTTAATCACATGGCTCAGTCGAAACGACCTATGTCTAGTGTCTAATCGATTTTTAACTATGCCGTAATGACCCTTACAGATTAGCACAGTTAGGCAGTCGATTCCTGGTCGAATTCTCAACTCTATTGTGTTAAAATCCTTTAACGGCTTCTCCAGATAGACTAATTATCTTGTGAGTGATCAACTCAGATAATAGAACTATAGGCGCGTCGATGAAATGTCCGATTCATTCAATTCAAAATAGAACTGGAAATTCAGAATGTCACAACTCTTCCCCTCTTATAAAAATTTCGTCCTCAAAATTAAACCATTACAAATCTTCACTTTCCTAGGTTTCTCCTTCTATGCCATGGTGTTGCCAGACCACGTTAACCAACGAGATCGTCTTTGTGCGCAGAACCTGCTCCTTCCGATCTACGATCCGAACCGGTCTTTCCACGTACAACACCCTATCATCCACGTCTAATTCTTCAAAATTCAGCACGTGGGTTGAGTCAGGTTCATACTTCCTCAACATCGACACGTGAAAGACGTTATGCACTTGCGCCAACCTCGGCAGCAATGCAAGACGATACGCTAAGGTCCCTATTTCTTCCAGAATCTCAAAGGGACCTACGTACCTCGGACTCAGGTTTCCCTTTTTGCCTAAACGCGAAGTCCCCCTCATTGGTGACACCTTCAGAAAGACATGCTCACCAACTTGGAATTCCAAAGGCCTTCGACGCTTATCAGCGTAGCTTTTCTAGCGGTTTTGAGCGGTCTTTAATATGTCCCTGATAACTGCAACTACATCCACGGACTGCTAAACCAGCTTTGGGCTTGTGATCTTTTGTTCTTTGACTTCATCTCAACACACTGGCGTTCTGCACGCTCTGCCATACAACGCTTCAAAAGGAGCCATCTGAATGCTCTGCTGGTAGCTGTTGTTGTAGGCGAACTCAACGAGATGAAGCTGTTCCTCCCAACTTCCTTTGAAATCTAGCACACATGCTCTTAGCATGTCCTTGAGAGTCTAAATCGTCATTTCAGATTGACCATCCGTCTGAGGATGATAGGCTATACTGTACTGTAGCTTCATTCATAAAGTAGCCTGCAAACTCTTCTAAAAGGCAGCTGTGAACCCGAGAACCTCGGGTCTCGGTTTGATGTAATCGTCACCGGCACTCCATGCAAACGAACTATCTGATGCACATACAACTCTTCATGTCTATCCAAATCAATGTTCTTTCGTACGATGATGAAGTGAACCGACTTCATGAGTCTGTCGACCACTACCCAAATGGAATCATTACTCCTCTGACTCCTTGGTAAGCCTGTTACAAAATCCATTGTGATGTGTTCCCATTTCCACTCTGGAATCTCGATTGGTTGCAGAAGTCCTCCCGACTCACAATGCTGGGCCTTCACTTGCTAACACGTCAGACACTTGGCGACATGCTTGGCGATATCCGCCTTTATACTGGACCACTAATAGTGTTAACGCAAATTCTGATACATTTTCGTACTACCAGGATGAATGCTGTAACTGCTACAATGAGCTTCTAATAACATCTCTTTTTTAAGCCCTACATCGTCAGGTACACACAATCGTCCTCGGAACCTTAGTGTTCCGTCTTCAGAAATTTGAAAGTCAACCTTCCTCTCCTCGGTATCCTCTTGCAGGATCTTCTGAATTTCTGGGTCTTGATTCTGATTTGCATTTCCGGCTCAATTCTGAGGGTAGCCATAAGATTCGAAAGGTGGTCTATCTCAAATTTGAAAACCGAATCTCAAGCTCTCTCGAGTAAAATCCATTCCTTAACCATCATCTGTGCGACTGAAGACTTCCGACTCAGTGCATCCGTGACCTTGTTCGCCTTTTTAAGATGATACAGAATATCACAATCATAGTCCTTCAGAAGTTCCATCCAGCAACGCTGTCTCATATTTAACTCCTTCTGAGATAATAGGTATTTGAGACTTGGATGGTCAGTAAAGATCTAGAATATTTCTCCACACAAATAATGTCTCCAAATCTTCAAAGCGAAAAGTATTGCTGCAAGTTCCAAGTCATATGTCGGGTAATTTAGCTCGTGAGGTCTCAACTAACGGGACGTGTATGCAACAACCCTACCATGTTACATCAACACGCAACCCACTCCTCTAAACAATGCATCACTATAGATCTTGTATCCTCCCAAACCAGATGGAATCGTCAACACGGGTGCGGTAGTTAGCTTCTACTTAAGCTCTTGGAAACTACACTCGCACTTGTCTGTCCACACGAACTTCTCTTCCTTCTTCAATAGTCGAGTCAACAGCGACGCTAACACTGAAAATCCTTCCACAAACCTTCTGTAATAACCTGCCAAACCCAAAAAGCTTCTAATATTTATCACGGTTGTCGATCTTGGCTAGTTGATAACTGCTTGAATCTTGGTTGGGTCCACGGAGATTCTTTCACCTGAAATCACGTGACCTAGAAACGTTACACGAGTTAACCAAAACTTGCACTTACTGAACTTGGCGTACAACTCATGATTCCTCAGTGTCTAAAGTACCATCCTCAAGTGCCTCTCATGTTCCTTTGAACTTCTCAAATACACCAAGATATTGTCGATGAACACAATCACAAACTGATCCAAATACTCTTTGAATACTCGATTCATCGGATCCATAAAAGCAGCTGGAGCGTTTGCCAAACCGAACGGCATTACAATGAATTCATAATGGCCATATCGCGTACGAAACGCTGACTTCGGTATATCCTCATTTCTAATCCTCAGCTGATGTTATCCTGTCCTCAAGTGATCTTTGAAAATATCGACGCTCCTTGCAGCTGGTCAAACAAGTCATTGATCCTCGGTAGCGGATACTTGTTCTTGATCGTCACCTGATTAAGTTGACGATAGTCGATGCACAGACGCAACGAACCATCTTTCTTCTTCACGAACAGAATTGGTGCTCCCCAAGATGATGCACTAGGACGTATGAATCCCTTATCCAACAGCTCCTGCATCTCCACCTTCAGTTCCTTCAACTCAGACAACACCATTCGGTAAGGAGCCTTAGAGATTGGCTTTGTCCTGGGTGCTAACTCAATCACGAACTTTATCTCTCTCTCTCTGGCGACAGGCCTGGCAACTCTTTTGGAAACACGTCCAAAAACTCCTAAACCACTGTGATATCTTCAATCTTCAGCTCCTCAACTGTCGTATCCACAACAGTCGCCAAGTAACCCTGACAACCCCCGTCTAACAAACGGGTTGCCTCAAGCGACGAGATTAAGGAAATTGAGGGTCCTCCTTAATTCCCATTAAACTCAAAACTTCCACCCACTAACGGCTTAAACTGAATCATTTTACGATAGCAGTCCATCTTAGCTCGTTGCTTGGTGAGCCAGTCCATGCCAATTATCACATCAAAATCAAACATGACCAGGACTAACAAATCTATCTTCCATTCTCGCTCACTAATCACTAACTTGTAACCAGGACAATCCATTGTAACTAACACTTTATCCTTTAACGAGTGTAGATATGCTAACCACTAACTCCAACAACTCAAAAATCAATCCTACCAGCTTAACGAATGAGTCGCATCGAGATCAAATAAATCATAAGCAGTGTGGTCGTTCAGTAAAACCGTACCTGCAGTCACATCAAGCGAGTCCTCAGCTTGTCCTCTCGTGATAGCATACATCCTTCCCTGAGTTGGAGGTTTGCTCTATACACCCTGCAGTGCAATCTGCGGCACAAACCCTCTATTCTGACCCATCAGTGGTGGCGGCGGTAACTGCTATAGTCCCCTTGGCCTTCTGAGACAATCTCTGGCCAAGTGACCATGCTGACCACACTCGAAGCAAGCACCCATCCTTAAATGGCACGAGGATCATCCATGTCGCCATCCACAAAAGCGACACGCGCCATTCTGACTTGGCGTTGACTTCCTAACTCCACCCTTCTTGCTGGGTGGGACATAGTACCTTCCTCCGGTCATGGGCTTCTTCCCAAATCGATTCTTGTCTCTGTTCGAACTAAACCTTGAACCAAACGCAGCAGTCTGTTCACTCAGGTTCCTCTCTATCAACTGGGCTCGACCATATACCTTGCTATAATCCTTAAGATCGAACAGCACCAGCGGATTCCTTAGCTCTGGTTGGAGGCCATTCCTGAACCTTTGAGCTTTGTTTTCAGGATCCTCTATCAATCTTGGAGCGTACTGAGAAAACTCAACAAACTTAGCTTCGTACTGATCCACGGTCAGCATCCCTTGCCGAAGGCGTTGGAATTCCTCCATCTTTTGCTCTCGGGCGCTACCCTAAAAATACTTGCTGTTAAAGGCTCTAAGGAAGGTGTTCCATACCGGGACTACGCCTTCTGGGAAAACTGTGCCTCTAGTGGCCCTCCACCAAGTATTCGCGTTACCCTGCAGCTGGTATACTGCCAGGACAACTTTCTCATCCTCAGTGCACATCAAAAGTGCAAAGGCCTTCTCTAGATCTTCGATCCAGAGCGATGCAGTCTCGGAATCTCCTGCGCTAGTGAACCTCGGCTGGTTCAGCTTCAAAAACTGCTCCATGAGCTTGTGAATAGGTCTCTCCCTCTCCACAACTACATTCCCAGGTGGAACTTCGGCAGGTGCGGCAGCGACAACAGCATCAGTAGTGGCGGCGACAGCAGCTGTAGCGACGGCGGCTTGATTCTAGGCTTGTTGCCCCATCAGTGCTCCCAACGTCTCAAGCGCCTGCATGATCCCTTCGATTCTGGGATCACCAAAGGCTTCTACCCCAGCACCAACAGTAGGCGGTGCAACTCCACTAGCACTAGCTTGAACCGACGCTCTACCACGACCCCCTCGAGTACCGACCCTTGTTAGCGTCCTACCCCAAGTAACAGGTCCAATGGTTCTCTTCTTAGGATTCCTCTGCTCTTGATCACTCATGACGCATATTCTATACAGAAACCTGCTTTCCAATTCCACACAGAATTAGAAGCTGAGTGATCCCTACAAAACAATCTACCAAACAGCTGCATGAAATAAAGGCATTTCCTACTAACTATCTCATAAACCATCGCACCTTATCACTCCAACTACCGACCAGCTCTGATACCACTCTAGGCAGGGATGTCACGCCCCGAACTTCGAGCACGTGCCCATCCCTTGGTGGTCGATAAAATTTGTGACGTCCCAGGACGTGTCGCCAAGCCATTCATTTTAATGCACATGCGGAAGCGAAACAAAACCCCTTGCAACAACCAACACGAGATAGAAAAGCAAGAAGCATATTCACAACCAAAACACTTTATAAACACCCTAGTTTATATATAGAACTAGTCTAGCCAAAAGCTTGCACAAACAGAAAAGCCTACAATCCCTCTAGGCACACGAACCCTCAAATGAAGACTCTGAGGTCTCTTGGGAACTTGGGTCCAGCACTGCACCACTAGGAGGGTCGGTTGTACCCTCGTCAAAAGCGACGTCTATCACCGAAGCTGGGACCTCACCATCCTACAAGGGACCCACTCTGTATCCATTGAGCCTGCGATGATACCACGCTCTAAATCGATGGGGTACCCTCTAAGGTAAGCCCTCATTGACCCAGACAGTGGTCCTCACAAGTTCATAGACCCAGACCCTGTGGCCCTCGGGAATAGGGATGTCAGTAACTTGCTCGGTGACCCTCTTGGGCTGCCGAAAACATTCTGGAGGAACCGCCATCTAAGGACCTGAAAAGGTTGAGCTCACGACAGGGTGAGACAATGTCTCAGCAAGTTCACCCCCTAAACTCCGACTATGAACGAAATACGCCTAGAGGCAGTTTATGCACACAAGACAGAGGACTTACCTTGCTTTAATTCCCTCCGGCACGTTAGTAAAATTCATAATCTCAACCAATCAATCCAGTCCAATCGATCATTCAATCCATGTAATTCAATACAATCGGTATGATCTATACCATCTATCAATTCGATTAATTCGATTACTGCTCCCACAAGCTGAGGTATATTTATGCTCGCACAAGCTGATATAGATATTATAGCTCACCCGAGCTGATATATATTATATTATAGCTCACCCAAGCTGATATATATTAGATAGCTCACACAACCTAACCTATCATTGCTCACACAAGCTGACGTATCATTGCTCACACAAGTTGACGATTCAATGCTCTCACAAGCTGACGATTCAATGCTCTCATAAGCTAACGTACAATAATGCGTGCATAAGCTAACAATTCAATAATACTCGCATAAGGCGACATACAATAAACTAGAAAAATCGATATTCACACTTTTAAAATCCCACGATTCGATCGGTCCTCAAAACCATTTTTAGTGTCAAAACCCGATAGCGCGGATTTTTGCAATCGAATATCAAAATTTCCTAATTTTGGAATAACTAACCAAAATCACAATTATCACTCAATTTCCACAAATTAACACTCAACTAAATAAACCAAGCACACCATTGCAATCAGCATGAAATTCCGGTCACCGGCTATCCCGTTATAATTTCCAAAAAATAATAAATAATTAAATAAATACCAAAAATAATTAAATAAATACAATTAAATACCAACTTAGGCCGAAATGCTTAATTAACCACCCAAATGGGCGCAGAAAATTTCTGAACCTATCTAGATAAATAGCACAACTTATCTAGTCCTTAATTAATCGAATCTAACCACCTAACATGCACAAACGAATAATTAAATCGCTAATCCATTCTAACTAACCACCTAAACCATAATTAACCTAAACTAAAAAAACCCTTAAGCATCAATAACTCCCTAAGCAGAGTTTAGCAAGTAAACTCACCAGTTTAGCATTCCGGTGAGTCCACGACGACGGCGACGTGGAGACGGGCGGCGACCTGCAGTGACACCAAACGGAGAGCGGACGGGCCTAAAAATGGGCCTTGAAGTCTCATGGCCCTCGCTGGCTTTTCGGTTATGTCCTTGGGCCGAGCAAGTTGTAATGGCAGTTGGTTGGCGCGGAAACGGCAAGGAAAGGGCGGCAGTGGCTTCGGCGGTTGACAGCGGAGGCGGCCGGCAACTGAACGGCGACGGACGGTGACCTGGTGACCTGTGACAGCAGCCTGAGGAGGCTCTGGATGCGACTGGACGCGAGGTGAGCAGGACAAGCACGCGGGGCTCGGGCGGTGCGACATCGCGGCAAGGGGCTCCGACGGGCGTGCAATGGCAAGGGGGAGGGGCTACAAGCTCTCTCTGGTTTCTCTAAGCTTTCTCAAGCCACAACAATGGATAAAGTGGCCCTTTGAAGAAGAAGAAGCTACTAAAGATTGAGGGGGAACCAATTGCCCAAAAGTCCACACTTTTATCCTCAATTGATCATTGCAAAGGTGCCACTTGTCTTGGCTGTCATCCAAGCCAATTTGCTGCACAAAAGTCCCCCTAGAAGCTTCTCCAAGTGTTCCAAAAGTTGAACCCCAAGGGACCTACGAATTTTGGACACTTTCCCTTCCAATTGCATCAATTTCCCTTCAATTCTCATCCAATTAGACTCAATTGAAGTCCCAAAAATTCAAGCAAGGTGCCATCATCCCATTCAACATTTTTCCTCATCAATTGAACTAACTTGAATCCCAAAAACGCGATAAAAAATGCCCTCTGATTTTCCCGATCAAAAATGGCCCTACTTTGAAATTTCGCCAAAAATCTCGATTTGTAGAAAAATCTTCGAAGGACGAGTCGACGTTCCTAAAATGAATTGCATGATAGAACTTTCAATTTTTGAAATTGGGTTCAAATTCACGGTTAATTTCAATTTGATGTGATTTTAACGTGATCTAGCCTACCAGATAGATTTTAGAAATTTTTAGTGCAATCGACCCATGGTCGATTATTTTCAAGCCACATTGTACATCTTCGACTCATTGACGACTCTCGGTTATCGTGAAAATCTCGAGATTTCAAATACAAACACAGGATAGCAAAACGACAGAAAAATCGGTCTAGTGCCGATCGACGAGAATTTTGCAATTAGGTGGAATCACCCACACTTAATCACATGGCTCAGTCAGAATGACCTATCTCCGATTTCTAATCGATTTTTAACTATGCCGTAATGACCCTTGCAGATTTGCACGATTGAGCAGTCGATTCCTGATCGAATTCTCAAGTCTTTTGCATTAAAATCCTTTAATGGCTTCACCAGATAGACTAGTTATCTCATGAGTGATCAGCTCAGAGAATAGAACTATAGGCACGTCAATGAAAAGCTCGATTCATTCAATTGAAAACAGAACTGGAAATTTAGGATGTCACACTAGGTGCTTCACCCAAAAGTCGAAAAACTTAAAGGGTTTTCTTTGAGGTACAGGGTTCAAAACTCTGACTATCATAAGAGAGTGATCAGATATGCCAAGGGCTAGGAAAAAAGCTTTCAAGAAGGAGAATTCTTGGCTCCACTTAGAATTCATAAGAACCCTATCAATCTTCCTTGATTTCCGGCTAGATCCAGAGGAAGTTGCCCAGGTGAAATGAAAACTAACATACTGCAAATCTTCTAGCTCAACCTAAGTCAAACATTGACTAAACTCATCAAAGTAGGGGATCCAAATGTCTGAGGCCCCAATTCGATCAGACGGGTCCTTAATGGCGTTGAAGTCCCCGGCCACCAGCCAAGCCGAGTCCTGGAAGATGGTACTCCTATGAATAAGATCCGCCCATAGCGGCCGCCGAGAAAGGAAGGTATGTTCAGCGTAGATGACCGAAATACAACAATCCAAGCCCGAACTAAGAAGCTTTAAACTCCCATGAATTGCTTGAGTGTTAGAAGAAGCAACATCAAAGGTAACAAGAGGAGGATTCCAGCCGATTTAAATCCTCCCTCCATGGGAGTGTTCATAATTGGCCACCCAACTCCAACCCGTCAAGAGTCTCGCAGAAATAGAAATAAATAAAGACTCCGGGACTTTAGTCTCCAGTAGACCAACAAAACACAGACCATTAGAGGAAACCAGGTTCCGAACTTCAGCTTGTTTAGTGGGATCATGAAGACCCCTAATATTCCATACTCCTATGTACATATATAAGTATATACAAACGGACAAGGGTTACCTCCTCTTACTCGGCCTTCGCCGGCTGGCCGCCAGACCAAAGGAATCAGTTAGGGGCGGAGCAAGGCAGGGATTCTGAACCTTGTTCTATTTAGTCTCAGCCTGCCTACTAGCAAGAGCATTTTTCAGAGAGGGAGGGCTACGCAAGATCTGGTCTTCCTCATTTGAGTTGCCTACCAAGCTGTCGAAGTCATCCAAGTCGTCCCTAGAGTTGGACAATGCTAAAGAGGAATCACCTACTAGGTCAACTTCCAAAATAGAAGCAGGGCTGGCACGGGAAGTCCCCACCTTCGACTGACCTTTCTGACCCCTCTGGACCTTCCGAGTTAAAGTTGAAGGTAGAGCCTTTCCTGGTTTGGTTTCCTTTAACTCTAGGATCTGTCCAACTCCTCTAGGACAACTCAGAAGAGATGGAGGTCCTTCCTTCAAAGACGTTGGTTGCTTCTTCTTCTTCCTCTCAACCTAACTCCATCCAGGCTCAGGACATCTGGGAATCTCTGTAACCTCAGGAGTAGGAAAAAGAGCCTGGTCACCAGTAGCAGGACTCTCAGAAGTCGGACCTTGCTGAAGGCCTTGCTCAGCATTTGATGGAGTTGCAGGATCCGCACACCTATGTCCAAAAGTACCACATTTGTACACGCCACCAGTTTCCACTCATATTCAACAGCCACCGATCGAGAAACTCCATTGAGGACTACATCAACCGAATGACATCTAGGTTGCTTTGCACTAATCTCCACACACACTCTAGCATATGAGATCATTTTCAATTGTCCAGTGCGTTGATCAACATAAAGAGGTTTCTCAATAGCACTGGCAACAGCACTTATCCCTAGTGTGGACTAAAGATTGAAGGGAAAGTTCTTCAACCGAATCAAAACCGATATAGTGGGATGATTATCCTTCTTCAATTCCATCAGCGATCTCCATTGTTGCAGGATGAGTGGCACTCTAGCAACCAACAGTGGACTATCCTCAACAATCTTCCTACGAAACTCCGCATCTGGGATATGGAATAAGTAAAAGCCTTGGTCATTAGCCAAGACTTCCATCACTTTCGATCCCCAAGCTTGTTTAAGGGGCTATCTCCGTGAGCTTGAACAGGAGTTTCTTCCCAACATAATACTCGACGAGGCACTCGTGCCATTTCGGGTTGGTGGGCTCTAGCACATCCTCAGAGAGATGAATGACCGGCTTGTTGTCAACAAAGGAAGGGGGGACAAACGAAAGATCATACCTCTTAGCTGCCGCTTTAGCAAAGCTAACCCAGGAACGGGCTGGTGGAGGCTTTGAGTTCCTCACTTAGTGGTTCCTAGGCTGGGGCCGCTTAGAGGTGGCCCTATCTTGGTTACGCCCTCGTGATCCATCCGAGCGAAGAGGAGCCTCGGAGGAATCGCGTCGGCGTTCTCTCGGATTCGCAGATCCCGACCTGTGTGAGCCCAATCGACTTGGGTCCCTTGAAGACGGGTTTTTTTTGGGACTGAGAAGAAGGGCTTCTCCCTCTCGTGCCATCCACTCCTACTTGGGCTTTACCCATATGGATTTCCATCTCAGTAGTAGCTGGAGCCATAAAAGTAGCACAGCCAACACACTCGACTGCAAACCCTAGCCCATCCCGAAAAAAACGGCACGGAGAAGGCGTACCTGGTCGAACGCTGCTGGGAGGGTGCAGAGGTAGGTCAGACGAGCAGAGCCACCAAGAATCAGCCCCAACTGTCGACCAAGACTTCTGGAATCGGCGCAACACCAGCATCGCAGGAGCAGTAGCAGAATCGCAGGTCTAGAGAGGTTTTATGGACAGTATATCGAGAATAAACAAATGGTCAGCTCACCTCGAATTTTTACATTTTAGATTCTAAATCAACCAAAAATAAAATTACTGTTGTTTTAATCATAATTAGGTGTAGTTTCTTTTATGACATTTGGTATATGAACTATTTCTAATCCACTTGTTCATTTGATTTTCAGGAATTTTAATGTCGAAAGACGAATTACCATTTGAAGTCCTAATTAGAGGGTCAAAATCGACTCTACTTGATTCGTAAATGGGCGATTGCGTTCAACTCATTTTCTCGAGATATGTCCAAATCCGGTGTCTATTTTGAAAAATTCACTCGAGAGCTTTCCAATTTGAGGAGTTTCTCTCTCTTGGATATAAGAGAGTCAAACAATTAAGTTTCAATTGAAGAAATTTATATTGACCTTTTCAAAACTATGGTTCAATTTTATGGATTAAGGTCGAATTTTCATATTAGACCTCAATTCATTTTTGGCCTAAGTCTCATAACTTTAATTTAAGGTCAATTTAAATGCATTAGGTGATCTTGAACGTGGGTAATTAGTTAAATAGATTTATTGCAATAGTAATTAAGTTCTAAATCAATTAATTTGCAAATTTGGATAATAAATTGCAAAATTGCCCATTTTAGTCCTTAGTGCTCAATTGTGTGTACTCATGGCTTGGATCCATTGTTTTTCACAATAATGGCTTAATTAAGCCAATATAAAACCTATATATTACCCTTATTGGATTTAATTGGCTTAATTGGATTAAAAATGGACAATTTCTCTACAAATCGCGAAAGTCTTATTGTCAACAAATTGCATAAATTTTGAACCCTCGAGGACCATGCATGTGTGAATTGGTAAGAATCGGTTAGAACCAATGAAGAACCGATCAAACCTACGTGAACCGGTTTGACCGGTCGACCGACCACCGGCAAGACGGGCCGGTTCAGCCCCTTGTCGGCCGATTCTAGACCTTTGGCAATCGGTTCCAGAATCCTTTTCTTGTCAATTTTACTCCATTGCCCTCACATTTTCACGATTTTACAGATTATCCCCTGAATTTTGGAAATTTGCGATTTAGCCCCTAATTAGGCCCTTAAGCGCAATTCTTGTTTTAAACTCAAATTTTCACAAATCAAACCCATCTGATCAGTTTAAAAACCCAATTTGGCTATTAGATCAATTTTTTGACCGTTGAATTGAACCAACAGCAAAGATCGGCTGATTTGAGACAAGTATAAAAGGTTTTCCCTCCAATTTTTCAAAGGGGGCTCATTTGTGCAAAAACTTTATCTCGCTAAAACTGATTTTCCCTCTCCTCTCTCTCCTTTTTTTTCCCGCTCTAAACCGAACCGGTCCTCACTAGTTTATTGTTCGCTGGCCCCATTCTGGTGATCCATCGGTTGCCACTTAGGCCCCCGGCGACCTCCTCATCCTGTCTTAACCGCTGGTGGTCAAAAATTAGCTCAGCCTTGATCGGAACTCTTCCAATCAGGCCAAGCTTCAACGGTTCCTCAAATCAATCGGATTTGGACCGGTTTTCTTGATCATTGGACTGACGATCATTGGAGGCCTTAGGCATTATCGATCATTGCAGATCAGCCATAAAGAAGATCCTCGACTTCACCATGGTTAGGGATTGTTGAGTTGGCCATCAGATCATATTTGGCAGCTCCTTTCTTCACCAGCAAGCCAAGGACTGGTCCGATTGGACTAGTTCTGCGTTCATGCCAAACCGGCAGTTCAACCATCTCTAGGCAATCCTTCAGCGATCTGATCTACTCCTTGAAGATATGATTGACCTCCGTTGATGATCGATTCATCCGATCATGGATCAAAATCAATGAAATCACAAAAAGGTAGCTTCTCAAACTTGAATTCGATGAAGCGAGGTTGGCATATCCAACTGGGGCTAGGATTCGCACTTAGAACTACACAAAATATTTAGATCTAATGTTGATAGACTTGATTGATGATTTGCTGAGTTTCAAGTTCATTGAGATTGAACTTGATGTGGTTTGGAAATGATTTGTGCTAATATGCAATTTTCATGAAATAGAACCTATGTTATTGTTTGGCTTGAAATGCAATGCTAGATGACCTTATCTGATTTTGAGGCCTTCTAGACTCAGAAAGAACATTCCAAGACCTTCAATTTGTAGTCGCATGGCTCGTACAGGCATCGTTTGACTCTCGAAAAATACCTCACAATCTGCTCGATTCTGCAGAGATTTTGGTCTACTTTTGGTTTTCTTTTTGTTCTGCCTTCTAACTTTGTTATTTTCGTACTAACTCTTGTGATTGATTTTGGAAAAAAATTTATTCATGAGATTTGTTCCAAATTGTTTCCTGTATGGCATAGGTCCTTTTTTTTTTTTTTTTTTTTGGATTTTTTGGAAATGTAAAGTAGGGCAAAACTGCCTAGATTTGAGCCTAACACAATCTGCCCTACACCAATCCAAAGTGCATTTTAGTGAAAATGAGCATATAGATATGTCCATTTGGTCTTAGGATCTTCATGAAACTTGAAATACACATCATCCGCATTCCAATTATGCATGATTTGCTCATCAATTGGTATGTCATTTGCATGTTCAAATACATATAGGTTCCGCTACAATTAGACATTCCATAGCTTGCATCTGTTTTTGCTATTTTCTTCATGACTTGCGTGATCTCAATTACGTTTTGAGTTCTTAACAAGAAATGTTCATCATTGTATGTTCCATATGTGAGATTTTTTGTTAGATTTTTGCATGTTCTTAGGTGATCGAAATCATGCTTTTTCTGTAATGCTGAGATTAGATTAGGGGTTTTATCATATATGCATTTTACCATGCTTGTTTGGGTCTCTTAGAGACCAAATCTCATGTTAATGCCTTCGCAACTTTTGAAGTGTGCATTACAAGGTTTATGTTCATGCATAGCACATCGTGAATGCTGGCGGGATGTTAATTTAGTGTCTGATGATAGTCGTAATTAACTAGAAAATGCTGCATATATCATTAGCAAGAATCAAAAGAAACTGTCTGGAATAAGAAATTCTTTTACCCCAGATTATTGCCCAACTATGTCTTAAAAGAATTTGCTTGAAAAATTCCTTGTTGAGAAGATTATTATGGCATAACCCCTATTTGTGGTTAATGTGTGATGCAATTGTTCATCTTTCGAGGTGCAAGCAATCACAGTTCATGCAATAAATAACTACTTCATAACAGCATATCTCGATAACACATGGTACTTTTATGAGTTTTCAACTGGTTTATATGTCTTACTCAGGTTTCAGAACTCTCTCTCTCTGACAAGGCGCGAGTGCATGCAATTTTACACGAACATCGACACCAGACATATATTAGTTGTATTATTTGTTATGGTTGTTCAGGAAAAAAAAAATTACTTATAATGATTGAGCAGAAAAAGTGCCAGCCTCCTACTAAAATTGCATTTGCTTTGCACTTACGGTGCTTTTTCAACTCATATATACATATTAACACATATATTATAGTTCAAAAAAAGGCTAATGACTTTTGGTTACATCAGGATGTTTCTCACTTAAATAGTCTAAGAACAGCTTCCCTTAACTTTTAAAATTCATTACCCGAGTATATATGATATTATGAGAACATTGCTTGAAGCTTTAAGATAGTTTTACTGTTGCTGCAATTTTTATTAGGTCATAATGCTGAATTGCTTTTGATTATGAATGGTTTAATTCAGACTAGGCAGATTGCTGATACGGTAATCTTGTGTAGTTATTCTGACTGGAAAAAAAAAAAAACCTTGTGTAGTTACATGGGTAGCACAGCTTGTTTTAAGCATTCTGGAAAGGAGGAAGGCCGAGTTTCTCTTCCTTTGTTTGTATATGTTGTGAGAAACTTAGATGGAGCCTCCGTTCCTGGTGGATATTAGTGCAACTGCTTAATAATAACCTTTGACTAAGACAGTGGCGTTTCTTTTGTTGGAAAAGAGGAACTAACCAATTGCAGTATCAGTACAACATTAATTCAGCCGGTTACCCCTCTGGTTGGAGTTTGATTACCGATGTTTAGTGTACTGTAGACAAGAAAAATTGTACGAGTTATTTGTCTTTCTTCCTGATATCTTGCATGTAGTCACTGCGGCTATAGTAGCATGTAATCTACTCGCTTACATCTCTACTTCATCATCAACGACCATTGAGTCACTTCTCTCTAAGCAGGGGATACTACATGGATCTAGTCACTCCATTTCGTTTGACCTGAACTGTATCTCCTATATTTAATACTAAATATTTTTTCTTCATAAATTCGCCACATCTCGTGCCTTTTATCTCATGTCTTCATCACATCTTCTCACCGACACCTCTGCACAGGTCCAAACCGTGTCAAAAAAATTTCACCCCTATTGTTTTCTCTCATCGCATCCTCAAATGAAGTCACCCCAACTCCTCTTTAGGAATTCACTAAATTCTAAATATTACTTCACCTGAGTACCCGCACATTAACAAGAGCATTTTCATTTCTGCCAAACTTATTTTCAACTATTGTTCCCATATGAATATAAAACTTCTTTTTGTTCTGCACAGTGAAAAGACGTTGCTGCTGGAAGATATTGCTTATTTTATCTTCAGTGATATTTTGTTATTGTAAGAGATACCATATATTGGCTTGTCTGCTGCATGTATTCTCTAGTATGATCGGTGACATTCCCCTTTCTCCTCTTTTTGAAAAATGGTCACAGGATCGCAAAAACAATCAGCTCCTTAATTACTGCTGGTCTCCAATTTTAGCTTTTTCCTTTACTAAATCTGCCTTCCATGAATGGTGCCATTGAACAAGTTTAAATTCTGAAGTAATCATACTTGTGCATCGTCATGAGTTTCATCCATTAACACAGAATCATCTAGCAGAAGCCTATGCTGGGGAATATTATTTTGAATATTCTAGGTAAGCTTGTTCTTTTCCAAGCTAAGATGTAAGGACTTGAAACTAAGCATTGATGTAAGGCTATTGCTACTGGGAAATCCTTTGTTCCTCTCAGTGTTCTAATTGAAGTCACCACCGTTCTATCATTGCTACCCTTTATTGCTCGTATGGAAGGGGAAAAAAACAACCCTTTCCCTTTAGAGACCTCCGAAAACTTCTGTATGAACCATTTCCTTAGCCTTTTCCTGTTGTATGAAAATTCTGGGCAAATCCTATCTTCTTATTTTTCCTTTCATTGATCCGTCATCAATAAGAAACAGTTTAAAAACTGAATATGAGGGCCATTGGAAAATGTCCTAGTTCAGTGGACCTAGCACCAGAAAAAGACTCATGACTTATCTGCCTCATTCTTCTTTCATCTTCGCGTGCCGCCAATTAAAAGAGGTCCTTTTCATTTGGCCTAATTTGTATTTAAGAATGCAACCGTACAACTTTTTGACCTAGTTTACCAAGATCCAGGGGGCCTTCTGTTTGCTTACTATTTTGCTCCTCCCCCACCCATCCTCCAAATCAAAAGAGGTGTTTCCGCTAGAGTTACAATGTGTTGGTTATATATCTGCTTAAAGAAGTTGAGTAACGTGCTATTCCTGAATTCATGTGATTTTAGCTGATGGTAATGCACATCAATGTTTTGAGCACCTAACCGAACTGAATGGTTCACCTAGGTATTGGAAGCTGGTTCAGTTCAGTCTTATTATGTAAAATGTCCAGGTCAAGAACCAGAGTTGACCTGGTTCGACCAGGTTAAGCTGGTTCTACTCGGTAAACCAGCAAATAGGTCAACGTAGGCCTTTGAAAATGGGTTCTTGCTGGGGAGGGATTTGAGCCCCCGACCTTGAGTAACTTCCTGATGCTCAACCCTCAGGGAACCTCTCTTCCTATCTAAATATTGGCAAAGAAGCTATCATTGGAAAAATTATACATATTTAACTCGGTGTTGAGGGGACTCGAGCCCACAAGCCATGGCCTCAATCAGCTGTGATGTCTGTACCGTATCACCTTACACACTTATACTAAATCGGCGGGTTGAACTGGTTGAAACACACTAACTACCAAGGGCTTCATTGTTTCTGACACCTGTTTTTCTTACCAACATTAGTGTATTCCGCAATCGCCCCCTGCCGTGAATTACACGGCATTTGCACTGAAGGATAAATATGCTGCTGGTTTAAATCAAATGGTCAATTATTCAACTTTTTAGTGGCTTTGCATTGTCCAATTTTTTAACTACTTGCTTTGTCAACTCTGTTGTGGAGGTGGTAAGTTAAGATTAATAGAAAATAAAGGCCCAGGCCATATTTTGCCCATTTTGTAAGGTCTAATCCCTTTAAGAGTATTCAGGTTCAGTTCGCACCATCCATGCCCATTTTGGAAAATGAAAAAATATAACACGAAACTAGTGAAGGATGAAAAGTTCATCTATTATATAAACTACATGGGACTCCAATAATTTAGCACGCTACGATTGCAAACAACGGATCTCTACCGATCACTAAGCAGCTCTCCATAAACCCAGCTGCACTTTGAAGGGACAAGGTTCGAGTTCTTTTTCTCTCCCTTTCCTTTATCATAAGATCGCTTCTTTTGGCCCGCTCGCCAGCTCCACCATTTGCTTGAATGGATACTACTGCCACAAAAGCTGCAGCCACAAGGGGAGAGAAGAAAAGCAAAATTCAACCCAATCTTTTCTCCTCGGTTGAAGATTTATATAAGATATGACAATGGACAAGCATCAGCATATGAGATCATGTTGAAACCTAAAAAGGATTCAAATCACCAAAAGCTCTTACATTGAACATCAATGCACACATGCGAAGCCTTATTCCATCTGACTTTTGTCAATTCGCTAAAATCTTAGACCCAACAGTGCAGGAAACACCTATATGGAAACTGAACAAAGATCAAAACAAATAAGAACAGGCAAGCGACGGGTATGGCTGAAGGCAAATAATTCAGTCCACATATGTTCAGACCAAGTGAAGAAAATGTAATACACCTATAACGACAGACCTCAGAACCTATAGTCCGAATGTCAATGGCTTTAATAGATCTTTAACAAAGAAGAAATAAGTACATCTAGTGACTGAAAAGAAAAGAATGCTTTTACTATTGAACAAGCTCAAGCATCATAGCTATGCCATGCCTATGCCTGTGACGATCCAAGAGAATGCATAACGTACACGCTGTTCAGAAAAAAATGATTCACTAACTTCTCAGGACACTTGATCCAAACGTCTTGCGTTTCCTTCAGATAGTTTATTCACTTCGTAGCAACTTGGTGGCGAATTCTTAGGTTTATATTTCCTGAAGAGGAAAATGAGACCGATCCACTTATCCACTAGAGAACCATACAGGGAAAGATCTTGGGGTATGCATACAATGCAATTGGGTCATCAGCTTCTTCTTTGTTAGACAATTGCAATTTAGCACCAACAATTCTGTCATCAATTCAATGCTTTGTGACAACTAAAGCTGATGATCCTAAAAAATTTAATTTGGACAACAATACCATAGAAGCTAATGAAACCAACAGAAAAGAGAGTGATGGCAAAAATATATCTGAAAATAAATATCTAGGTCGCTTTATCATTATCTCATGATGCAGGATGCCTGTAAAAAAATGCCAGAGAATGACTTCCTGTAGCATCTACCTGATTAGATAAAATGGGAGTCCCTAACTAAAACATGGCTTTTTATTAGTGACCGCAGCATCAAGGTCCTCATTAGAAAGTTCAATACCACTCTATAAAAGGAAATGAATCTGCAACACAAAAAACATATGAAATTAACCATAGACTCAATTTATTTCATATTTGTGAAACATCTATATCGTTGCACTATTAAATAGCTAGACAAAACCACATTGCTAACAATCACTCGGACTACCTAATATTTTCTTCTGTCATTAACAAAATGTTCACCAAATCTTTTATCAATATCTGCTCCATTTTTCTCATTATTTAATAAGAGAATGGCATTATGATAAAGATTGAAGCATCACACAGTATGTTATTCATAGAGGCCACAACATATTTAAGTTTGGTACAAGGGATCAAAATTACAATCTATCCAAGAGAACATACATGACCCTGAAACAAGAAGAAATTTTGATGATTGGAAACTCTAAATTTGAAAAAGTAAACTGTCAATTAAGTCTCTTAATCAGTTTTAGTGAGTGTCCTCAGTACAACATTTTTTAAGAAGCCACAACATATTTAAGTTTACATAGGAGGAGAGGAGAAGACCTGTCTCGGATAGAGCAGGGAAAAACTTGATACGAGTCCCCTCTAATTTTACACTGGCAACTTGATATTTAAGTTATTTTAGTTAGCAGGGCAAAGCACAAAATATTTAAGTTATTTCCCAAAATAGCTGGCACTATAAAACGAAATAGGAGGGAAATCAGTCACAACAGGTCCTGATTCTAGACATGAATTTCCATTGGACAGAAGAATAGAAGGACACAAAGTCCCTTGATCTCGAATACTTAAGAAGTAAAATAATCCTCCCATTGGTGTGCTCTTAGAAAAACTTTTGAAATTTCATGAGTAGAAAGGTTTCAAAAAAATTCACATTTTTGATTTCTCACTTTTTCCAACCATGCGTTTCCTGGAATTTTCTTATAACCAAATTATGAAAAAACACACTGCTTTCCAATTTTTCAGATAATAGTTTTCAGCTATCAGAGAAATTGAAAGCAAGAGACGCTACCAAATACAATTAAAATAAAGAATAGGTAAATATTCTGTAAACAAACACATCCTATATTACCTTATTATTCTCACAAGTCGAATACAAAATCTACCATATAGAAACTCACCTTATATTGAGCCGGCAAGTGCAGGATAACATCCACTGTGATCAAATTCAACCGTAAAATAAGGGAGAGACTCAGTAATTGTTGCTCTTTGCACTAACAGTTTACACTCACTGAGCCAACCCTTCTCTCCCCTCCTCCATCCCCTGTCCCTCTTTTCATTTTTTCATTTTTCCATCGCTGTCTAAATTGTCATGTCCAATTCTCGAGCAACCTCAAAAAAGCCAATCGCTCAAGTTAAGACATCCTCATGCTTTGTCGAATATTACTTAGAACTCTGTTTTGATCATGTTCAATAGAGAATTTAGTCCTGCAGATTTGCTTGCTAATGTCCATTGTGTCATAGGCCGATCATTTGGGATTGAGACCTTGCATCTACTTAGACTTCCTTTCCTTGGATCGCTTATATCGTTGGGATGCCTAAGTTAAGTCTTTCTTGGGATCGCTCGCTCACTTGCTCAAAAATAAAAGTTCTGGAAGAGAAAGGAATTTAGATTACTGAAATGGCTTGTATGATTGCAATGAGAAAGAGGGCACCTCTTCTTATACTTGTAACCTCTGATTATAACCATTGATCGACTTTCGATCCAGCAGACGAGATCGCATCTCCCAACCTATCAACCATCAACATTCCAAGAGAAATTCTAGAAGCCAGTGTAATTACCATTTCACCCGTCCTTGAGAACATTCCGGAAATCCCAAGGGAAACTTTAGTCCTTGCTCTCCCCTTTCTCTTCACTTTTTACATTCTATTCAATATTTTTCAGGGGGACCGATCCTTACTGCTTGTAACTTGTTGAGAATTGACGTAATGACACCATTTAAGAAATCCACGATATCATAGGAAAAGCCCTCTAGTATAATACCAGGATGCTGCTAGACTTAATTGGGACAGTTTGCGTCGGAACCACTCATCGATTGTGGAAATGCCTCGGAATATCACATGCTGGACAGACCATGTTAAGGTACGTATCGGTCGAAATGAAGCTTTCAGGTGCTATCCTACTTGGGTCCAGTCGGTAACGAGCTGTTTGGAGCGAGTCCATTCTCTTTGAAAAGTCCTAAAGCAACTGGTTATCTGTTTTGGATAGAGCAGAACAACCTTCACGCCGGCATTCCGAGCATGATCATCTTCCTAGTATTAGACTTATTCTCATTTGTCCGGGAGCGGACAGAATTCGACGTGAAGCAGCAGAGATAGCATAGTTCAGGATGGGTCATGTCATGGTTTTTATGAAATTGGAATAGCATGTGACATTGACAAGCCATGAGAGATGATAAGCATCGCAGGAGTTGCAGCTCGATACTATTCTATTTGGGACGGGTTCGATGCAGCTAGTTTACAAGGATTTTTTGATCAGGAAAGAAATTTATTTATAGAAGAGCGAAGCACAATCAGCAGCTATACTGTCCGAGACAAGCAAGTCCAATAAAGGAGAAGGGGGGGAAGCGGCCCACGAAGGACATAGGCAGCCCTTGTTGTGGGCTCGTGCGACCCAACCGGCGACAGCGTTAGCGGCCCGATTACAAAACCTAATTTCCAGCAGGGGAAGGGATCTGCGGAGGCGTGCAACATCAAGAACGAGCGTGCGAATCTCCCATGGTGGCTCCTGTTCGCTGTTTACGGCGTCGACCAGGATGGAGCAGTCGGAGTCGATCTGGAGGGGAGTATTCGCCATTTGTTGTTGCAGAACGTGATGGATGGCACAAGTAAGCGCCTGAGCCTCAGTTTGCAGAGCCGACTCAGCTTTCACAGATTTGGGCAAGCCCTCCTTCAGCGTCCCGTGATGATCCTGACAGATTACAGCCACCGATCCCTCTGTGTCGCCCGGGGAAAAGGCCCCATCGATGTTGATTCGTAGGGAGCCCGGAGTAGGGTACCGCCAGAGATGTTCCAGGGGTTCGCGCGTTTGCCTTTTGCGCGGTGAAGAACAATAGAGAGATGCAGCGGCGCGGATCTAGGCTGTGGCGGCAAGAACAACAAAAGACGGATCCAGGCGTTCGTCGGAGAAGATGGCCCTGTTTCGCGCTTTCCATATTTGCCAACACACCGCAATAATAAGTTCCAGCGGAGGTGAGCTCTGTTTATCAATAATCCGACTAGCAAGCCATTCATCAATATGGCGTATGTTAGTGTCGGCCAGAGAGAGGGCAATCAGCGGGTGTGACCAGATGTAACGTGTCCAGGGGCAGAACAAAAGGAGGTGTTCTAGTTTACAAGGATTGCTATTGATAATATTGGAAAGTCGAGCTAAGCCATCTAGAAAGAATTTCTGTTTGGCTAATCCAAGATTACATTGTCTTTGTTGTTTCAATAAGAATGTACTCATGTATGCCTGGACATATGACTCGATTTCATGAGCAATTAAGATTAGGAATGGAGATGAAGGAGACCGGTCACAAGGTGTCAGGTTTCTATTAGTCATGCTATTGAAACCGTGTACAAAGGCAATGGAAATGGGTAGACATGGATCATGACTCTTTAACACGCGCGGGGAACGCAGCGCAGAAACTCTCAATACTGAAGAAACTAATTTCCTCTAAAAGAACATCTTGAAAAAGTAAATGATATCTAATAAATTATATGAATGGTACCCAGTACCTAATCAAACAATTATTTAAAAGGAAATGAGATCATCCAAAATATTCAAAGAAGTGTTTTTTTGGTCGAAATTAACTAGATATTAAACCAGCAAAAAATTACACCCACTTGCAACCGCGTCCGCATATACAAGATCTAAAAGGAAGAAAGGGGGGAAAATGTTCCAGTTGCGGGCTTGATCCATTTGGCCATGGGCCTTCACGGCCCAGTCAGCCACCGTGTTGGCTTCTCTCCTGCAGAATTCGAGTCGCAGCCTAGGGTATGCAAAGAGCAGCGATTTCGCTTCTTCGAAGAGTGCTCGGTCTTCCCATGGCGGGGGCTTGTCCTGTTTCAAGATCTCCAGCATGATCCAGCAGTTCGATTCGATCTCGAGGCAGTGGGATTGAAGGCCCTGTTTCAGCAGACGGCGGAGAGTGATGCTGAGTGCCTGCACCTCATATTGGAGCGCAGACGTTGCAAGAAAAGCTTCTGTATACACATCAATAAGTCTGCCTCTGTACTCCCTGGTGATACACGCCATTGATCCAGTTCTACTGCCCTCCTTGTAAGCACCATCGATATTACACTTCAGGGTGCCGCGATCGGGGGGTCGCCAAAGGAAATCAGCTTGGCTGGCAGGGGAGGTCCTTCGCGTCCCTACGGGATTAGAGCAAATAAAGCTTCGCGTTTGTGCCAGAGCATCTGCAACAACAATCTGTGGCTTCGGCTGCTGATGTCGAAAAACGAAATTATTTCATCCTCTCCAAATATGCCATAATACATGTGCAAGAAGCTCAAGCCCAGGTGTGTTGTTCCGACTCCTTACCTGATCGGTGATCCATGTGGCGATATTAGTGACTGGCTGCGCAATATTTAGGTTGCGTAGATCCGAATGCTGCCAAATCGCCTTTGTCCAAGAGCAATTGAAAAACATATGTTCAATGGATTCCTGGGTTCGTTGATCACATAGAGGGCAAATAGGATCTGGAATAATATGTTGCTTAAACAGGTTGTCTTTGGTTGCAAGGGAGTTATGGTAAACTGACCAGAAAAAGTGTCTGATTTTTGGCTCGGTGCGCAATGTCCATACTCGCGTCCAAAGCATTCTGTTATGGCTAAAGTTTGCTGAAGCTGTTTGATTGCTACTGTGTTGTGTGGTAGTGATAAGGGTTTGATAATTGCTCTTGACTGAGTGGGTTCCGCTCTTCGTTTCTGTCCATATGAGCTTGTCCGAAGTATGTGCTGGCCTTATAGGAATTCTGATAATCTGGTCTGCATTACTGTCTTCATAATGCTGTTGTATAAGTGGGACATTCCAGGATTGGTGGGTAGGGTCAATGAGATCAGCCACCAATTCCGGTTCGCTCCTTGCACGAGGTCCCATTAAGGGGCCGATAGGTAACCATCGATCCCTACGGATTTGAATATGCTGACCATCGCCCACCGACCAGCACAGGTTCGGGCGAATGGCTTCTCTGCCTGTAATGAGACTTCTCCAGCCCCAAGAGGGGTGACACCCATTCACTGCATTTAAAAACGTTGTGTCTGGGAAATAGAGTCCCTTAAAAATTTGGCTCCATAAGGATAGCGAACTTTGTAGTAATCTCCAGACTTGTTTACCCAGCAGTGCATCGTTGAATGCCATTAAGTCATGAAAACCCAGACCTCCACTGTGCTTGCTTAATTTTAAAGCTTCCCATTTCTGCCAGTACACCTCTCGTTTACTGACATCATTCTTCCATCAGAAGCTAGATATGCGTTGTTCTAGGCCCTTGCAAATAGAGTGAGGAAGTTTAAAGACTGACATTACATACTGTGGAATAGCCTGCACGACCGATTTAATAAGGACCTCTTTCCCCCCTTTTGATAATAGGCATTCTTTCCACCCTTCCATTTTTGCAGTGGCCCTTGCCAAGATCCAAGAGAACATGTCTCTTTTTGATCGTCCCCAGTCCGAGGGTATACCCAAGTACTTACCATGTCATTGCAATATAGGAACTCGGAGTTCCCTCGCTAAGTTTTCCCGCAAGGGTGTCGGACAATATTTGCTACCTATCAAGCCGGATTTATTCCTATTCATGGCCTGTTCATGGCCTGTCCTGTTGCTAGACAATATTGATTCAGAAGTTCGGCCATATTCTGACATTCAGAGACAGTATCGTCTAGAAAAAAGATTGAATCATCAGCAAAAAGTAAGTGGGTTAGGGTCAGACAGGAGCGGGCAAGTTTGATTCCTTTCAGATGGCCACTTTGAACCGCTTGGGCAATTAAGGTAGAAAGGACATTAGCCACCAGCACAAAGAGATAGGGAGAAAGCGGATCACCTTGACGCAGTCCTCGTGTAGGCTTGATATAAGGTAGTAGCTCACCATTAAATCGCACACTAAAGACTGGTGTAGTGATACATTCCATGATCCAAAGAACCCAATTATGATGAAAGCCCAGTTTAAGCAAATAGTCTCTCAGGAAGTCCCACTCCACCCTATCATAAGCTTTATGCATATCTGTCTTAAGTAAGATCTTGTGCCACCGCCTCCATTTTCGTGCTTTAAATTGGTGCATAACTTCCTGGATGAGCAAAATATTGTCTTGAATCTGTCGTCCACTTACAAAAGCAGCCTGTTCTTTGGCGATAAGCTGGGGTAGCCAAGGTTTTAATCTGTTTGCAAGTATTTTCGAGATGATCTTATATGCATAGTTGCAAAGACTGATTGGCCTATATTAATCAAGCTTTTCAGGGTGGCAAGTCTTAGGGATCAGAGCAATGATAGTGCGATTAAGGTGTCTGGGTAGTTTACCTGAATGAAAAAAGTCGTCCACTAACCGTAGAAGATCATCCTTGACAATTTCCCAGTGCGTTTGATAGAACAATCCACTTAATCCGTCCGAGTCCGGAGCCTTGGATATCCCCAATTGGAAAGTCGCCTTACGCACCTCTTCTAGAGTAACCGAGGCAGTTAGCTGGGAATTCATGTCTGGAGTGACAACTTGAGGGCATCGATCCAAAACCGGGCCATAGGCACGTGACCCCACTGAAGTATATAGCTGCGAGAAAAAGGAGTTCGTCATCTCCTTTAAAGCATCAGGATCTCGCACCCATTCATGGTTCGCATCCTGGAGCATAGTGATTTGATTTCGTTGGCGCCGTTGGATGGTTGAGGCGTGAAAAAATTTCGTATTCTTATCCCCCCAACGCAGCCAATTGATTCTAGATCGCATGGCCCAGAATTGCTCCTCTTGTTGCCATATATGTCTAATTTCTTCCCGTATATTAGAAGCTTCGACGACCTCATTGCCGGTGAGTTTCGGATTGTTGGTGATGTCGGCAATCATTGATGGAGTGAATTGATTCTTAGGTGACCATTCTTGTATTTCGCATAACTCTAGTCTCGTAACGCGTTGGCGACAGCTTGAATCTTGTGCACTACAATTGGTTGTCCATGGTAGGGAGAATTCCAGGTCTGATAGATAACTTCGTGGCATTCAGGATCCTGATTCCAGTAGGCTTCATACACAAATTGCTTGCTACCCTTTCTAGTTGGTGGGTTTGTAGTTAGTAATAGGGGACTGTGATCAGATCCCACAGCCGGCAATGCAACAACTTCAGCGTCAAGATATAAAACACGCTAGTCAGAAGTACACATAGCTCAATCAATACGTTCTTTGATAAGCTCATCCCTTGCTCTATTATTGGACCAAGTAAATCAACAACCTTTACTCTCCACATCCATTAGGGAACAATCATTTATTAGAGACCGAAAGGATGAGAGTCGAAATGGAGCTGCTGGTCGCTTACCCACCTTTTCCCATGGGTATAAAATTTCATTGAAATCTCCTGCACAAACCCATGGCCAAGTATTAGAAGTACTGATCAGCCGTAGATCTTGCCATAACGATTGGCGCTTGTGATAGGAGTAGGGGGCATGGTCACAAGTAATGCGTATAGTTCTATCATCAGTTAAATCCTTACAGAGCACATCCATATAATCCTCAGAAGAGTATATCATATCGATAGATAAGGTGTTCTACCAAAGAAGCGCCAAGCCCCCTTTCATACCAATAGGGTCGCATACAAAAACATTCTGGAATCTTAATCGCCGTTGCAAGGTGATGAGAACCGGTTCAAGATTCTTGGTCTCCATTAGAAAGACCATGTCGGGCTTATCTTTGGCCACTAAGGCCTTAAGGGATTGAACTGTCAGGGGATTGCCCAGGCCCTAACAGTTCCAACAGAGGAGCTTCATTTGTGTGTGGGTGGCTGTTGAGGGCCAGCCACCATCGCCCATTGGGCCATTTCTTCTGCAACATACACTAGTGTCTCCATCAATTGATGGTCATCAAACTCAGAAAGGGCTGAATGTCGCGCCTCATAAGGCGAATACCTTCGTTGTTTTTTAGAAGTTCCCCCTGTGATAGGTGTCCTTGGGGATTTTCTGTGAATCTGCTTGGAGGAGTCCAGTTGGTTGATATGAACTGCCTTAAGCTTTGTCGATGCTAGTACCTGATCTGTGGTGTGCCTCTCTTCCTGTGCTGCTGCTGCCGCCTTAGGATGAGGCTGTCGAGGCTGCATTGCTGCCTCCGCAGGTGTAGTTTCAGGTGGCGGCAATAGTGGGAGTTGATGCAACCTCGTCGAAGGAGTTTCAGGTATTGTCTCGTCCATTTGTTGAGTTATATCCTGGGGATTATAGAAAGCCTTCCAGTATGGGTTGTGTTCCCTCACCTCAGCGCGTAACCATTGGCCATAAGCCATCTTGTTTTACCCTCTATTAGTGCGTCGTCATAAGGAAAATCTTGGCAATGTGTCGCATAATGTCCAATCTTCCCGCAGGAGGGACAGAAATGGGGCAAGCGTTCGTATCGAAAGTCAAGCCACAGAGTTCTCCCATCAATTCTGATGAGCTTGCCAGTCTTTAGTGGTTTGTCCAGCTCGAGCTCTATCCGGACTCTGCCATTTCTTATTGTGAATCCCTCTACCGCAGGTGGGTCGATAGCAACAACAGCTCCTATTTGCTGCACAGCCCTTCGAAGGAGGTGTTCGGTGCTCCATTCCAATGGTAAGCCAAACACATGGACCCAGAAAGCACAACAGGTAAAGTCATAAAGGTGCAAAGGCGTATTTAGAATCCATTGTTTGAAAATGATTAAATGCCCTGAGAATAACCAAGGGCCTCCATCTGCAACTCTTTGCTTCTCAGTGTCCAGCTGAAACTTTGCAATGTAGAGGCCATCATCCCGCTGGGAAATGTCAACTCAATCTGTCCTCCAAGCTTGCCTCATTGTGGTTTGAAAAGCTAACAAATTGACAGAGGGATTGGAAAAGATGGTGCCGACTAAGGTGAGGCGACATTCGTGCAGGCGTTTCGGAGGAGGTTCTTCCTCCCATATATCAACTTCCTTTTCAGAGCATAATCGACCAAGCCGTTGGCACAGGGCAGCTAAGCGCAAAGATTCGTCTACTTCATTCGAGTCCATTGGCTCTATCCGACAACTACAAGCTTAAATAAATGGGCAGGAAGCTGTTCGCTTGTCCCTCTCAAGCTAGGCATCGCACAGACAGGCGAAATAGGAGAAAGAGATAGAGCAAGATTACCGTTCGGAGTACAGACGCAGGCGGTCCAGAGCTGGCGCAAAGGAAATCGGGGGCATGCAACACCTCAAACTCACTGGGCCAGAGGGCTTGAGCCCTGCTGTGAGCACGGCATCGGCAACTGAGGGAAGAGCACAGGGGACGAACGAAATCGCCTGGGATGGTGAAAGACGCGCTCAATTCATAGTGATACCCAGAAGACCAGGAGAGAGGATTTGTGAGAGGGCGGAATTGAAACGATGAAGGTGAGGGTAATTGGGAATTAGCTATGAAAAAACAGCGAACCTACCAAAACGGTAGAAGTTTTCTCTACATTTCGAGAGAAACGATGGGTTCACCGATTATTAAATATTCAAAGAAGTTGAAGAACCTACAAACAAGTAAATATAATAAAATCCTATGTTTGGAAGATTATCCGATCACCGTGGTTCCCTCCCAAATGGTAAATATCCGATCTTGGATTCCGAAGTTGCTAAGAGATGATCATAACTTTTCCCTGCTACCATCGATAACATAGATTACCAATGTGGTTTGAATTCATTGCTTCCTGGAACAGAGAGACCAAGACGGAATATAGAGAGACAGGGTAGTCTTCCGTTTGGCCGAAAAACATGGTTACCTATGATTCTGCATTTCAGGAGGCAACTTTGTCATCTTGAAATTTATAACTGGTTTCCGTAAGTTCGTTTCGGCAGCAATTTGACAAGCAATCCCTTGTTACAACATTGGATTTCGCTTCAGTGTCGACCAGTACGCTAGGAACTCAAGACTAAGCATTACGTACAAGAACTCATAATTGATCGAAAAGCATGAGGTTCTTTTAATTGGAGATTGGCAAATTTAACGGCGAATATAAAGTTTGAAGCTTCGTGAAAGCATGACAAACATGGTTCTTTGGAGAGACCATGCCTAGCCTTTCAGCACCCTAGCCACAATCGGTAAAGGCAAATGGCCGGCTTAGGGGAGAAGTGCCAAAAAAGTCCTAAACCTTTTGTGTTTGTGCCAGTTTAGTCCTAAACCTTTTTTTTGTGCCAATTTAGTCCTAAACCTTTTTATTTAGTGCCGATTCAGTCCTTTTGGCCGGATTTTTGCTGACTCGGACGCCGGCCGATCGACGTGAACAATTTTTAATATTTTTTAAATATTTTTTTCTATTTTTCTATTTTCTTTTTCTTTTTCTTTTTCTCTTTTTTTTTTTTTTTTTTTCTTCTTCTTTTTCTTCTCTCCTCCTCCCTTTGACTGCTAGCCGGACCACGCCGATCGGCGAGCCTCGTCGGCCACCTCGCTAGTGGCCGCGAGGGCGGCCTCGCGGCCGGGCGGCGTGGCTCGCCCTCGCCGGAGCCCGGCGAGGGTCGAGCCTCGCCCATGGCCGGTGAGGCTCGACCTCGCCAGATCCGGCGAGGAGAGCCTCGCCGCCGCCGCCCAGCCGCATTCGGCGAGGTCGAGCCTCGCCGGCCATGGGCGAGGCTCGACCCTCGCCGCATCCGGCGCGAGGCGGCTCCGCCGGGCTGGCGAGGGTCGAGCTCGCCCATGGCCGGCGAGGCTCGACCTCGCCGAATCGCGCCTCATGCCGGGCTGGCAAGGGTCGAGCCACTGGGCGGCGCGGCGAGGCTCACCCTCGCCGGATCGGTGAGGTCGAGCCTTGCCGGCCATGGGCGAGGCTCGACCTCGCCGGCGCCGCCCGCCGCGAGGCTCGCCCTCGCGACCGCCGGCGAGGTGGCCGGCGAGCCTCGTCGGCCGTCTCCTCGGCTGGTCGCCGTGGTCCGGCCAACGGTCGGAGGGAGGAGGAGAGAGAAAAAAAAAGAATAAAGAATAAAGAATAAAGAGAAAATAGAAAATAGAAAAATAGAAAAAATATTTAAAAAGAATAAAAAAATATTAAAAAAATATTAAAAATTGTCCATGTCACCGGCCAAGGCCCACAAGAAAATCCGGCCAAAAGGACCGAATCGGCACTAAATAAAAAGGTTTAGGACTAAATTGGCACCAAAAAAAAAGGTTTAGACTAAACCGACACAAACACAAAAAGGTTTAGACTTTTTGGCACTTCTCCCACCGGCTCGCCTATGACATGATAAGAGTGCGCTCTTATCCTTTTTAGAACACGTCTAGCTTGCTGAAATCCACATGTCCGAAGTGCAGTCCGCTCCAGGATACCTCATCTCGTGAGCTAGAAACGAGCCATCGGTTCGGAACCAAAGTCCACGAAGAAGTTCGGTTAATTTTGAAGCCGCCTTTCTCGGTGTCGACATCAATCTGCAGCATGTGCGATCCTTTCTCCACCGTTGAGGATAGAAATGGCGATCCCAGGCGTTGAAGAGTGAGTTTGTGACGTAGAGTCGCTTGCCATCTAAGCTTAGCTGGACCATTTGAGGTCCTCCTTTGAGCCAATTCAGTCAGTCGACGCTAACATGGATGCCGGTGGATAATTTTTTAATCTCCTCTCTCTCTCTCTCTGTGATCAGCGGGCTCACCCTTGCCCAAATCCGATGATCTGTCTGATCAGCGAGCTTGCCTTGCCCAGATCCGATGAAGGCTCACCTTGCCATTGTGGGAAGAGGTCAAGCTCACCTAGTCACTGGCGAGGTGAGCCCCTGTTGGATCTGGCGAAGGCAAGCTCGCCGTGGCCGGATGAGCTCCGGCTCACCCTTGCCCAGCATTCGGCAAGGGCGGGGCAATCTCGCCCTCGTTTGGCTTGGCCGACCGCCTTAGTCAAGCCGAGGGCTGGTCGTCGGAAGAAGGAGGGAGGAGAAAAAAAAAGAGAGAAAAAAAGGAAAAAAATAAAACATTAAAAAGTTAATAAAAAATTCGAAAAAATAAAATAATATTAAAGAATTGTCTCGTTGACGTTGGCTAGCATCTATGTTAGTGTCGATGGGCCAAATTTGACTAGAAAGATTGAATTGACACAATTGCAAAAGATCTAGGATTTAATTGACCCAAAAAATAAATTTAAAACTGAATCGGCATAATTGTAATAGGTTTATGACTTTTTTGATAATTTTCCCCTTTATCTCAGGAAGGTCAACTTGCCATGCCATACCATCTTTTTCTTTGCCACAATTGCGATTCCCTTCGAATCAATCCCTCGACCCATATTTGGTCGGTGAGCATGGGATGTTTAGGGTCCTCAATTTTATACTGCTCATGTCCCCGTGAAGCTAGTTCACAAAGTACAAATAACGGTCATTGAGCGATATCAAGAAATCTGTTATGAGTCCAGGCATTAGAGAATAATGTTGCGAGAGATTTTCATCATCTCAGTTCATGAATTTTAGGTTCATTTACAATTATATATCATTTATATAAAAAAAATGTACATTATATGATATGAATATATCCAACCTTAATACTACGATTCACCAAACAATGGATATAATATAGGAAAATCCTAGGATTTCATATCCTATTCTATCAAACCCTATCCTGATTAAAAATCCGGACGACCAAACATAGCCTCGAGTTCAACTAATAGAGGCACCTGCACAATCCGGTGGGAAAAAGACATTACCACGCTGCATAATATCGTATTAGTGGCATTCTGTAGCGTGATAAATGCCAGAATTAGAAAAGAAAGTGTGGAGACTTGGAAAAAAAAAAAGGCATCGAAAAGGAAATTGATGACAAGATAAAAGTTAAATTCAACTAGATCTCTGATTTTACTGAGAAGACAGGTAAGAATTTTGCTGTGTTTCCCGAATTCGGCAAAATGGCATCAATTCATAGGTTTCCGTCGATAAATAACAAGAGTTATATATCCCCTATAATTTTATTTTTGCACAAAGAAAAAAATATATTCGTCGTGGTCCTGCTGTCACATTTCTAAATGAATAAAAAACAACGTTGATCTACACTGAGATGTTTACATCAGTTGAATCTTGATTTCATTTTTTCAGACATTTTCAATGCTAGTCCGGAATAGTATTGGGCTTTTAGCATTTGGTCAAATGCTGAAACTCATTTTTTTTCTTTCCCAAAACTACCCCCACTCATTTTTCAAATTTCCGATTTTGCCCTTGTTATTACTTTTTAAAATGCTAAAATAATGATAAAAAAATCAAATATATATTCATTCTAAAAGAACCAAATATATTTTGGTCTTTTTAAAAAAAATTATGTATATTTGATTTTTTTTATCATTATTGTCAAAATTTATATTTAAAAAGTTGCATAAATTATTTTAAAATTTTAAACAAATAAATTTAAAAAATTCCGACAAAGGGTTTGGTCTTTTTAAAAGAAAATTATATATGTATTTAATTTTTTTTAACATTATTGTCAAAATTTATATTTAAAAAGTTCCATTCATTATTTTTTTCAATTTTAAATAAATAAAAATTAAAAAATTAATATCACTCATCCAAATGGGCTTTCAAAATACTAAACCAAAGGCACTCATTGTGGCTGTCTCTTAGAAAGAGTTCCAATACAGGTATTCTCTAAATTTCAAGAACTTGCCATGCCACTTGACACCTCATGGCTCCACGAGCTATCCTGGGTCTTGAAGAAGCGCACCGTATTGCTGATCAATGCACACCCGACAAATCCCCCGTCCTTGGAAGGATCATGCAGGAATCTTATCTACAAAAAGTCAGCGAGGCATTATTATGAGAATTTTGAGCTTGCAGTGGCTTAGCAAGAACCAACACGTAAACCAACCTAAACAAAACTGAACCTACAGCTGTTAAGTTTTTTATCTACCACGAGCGGTCCGAGGCCAGTGTCGCCCAGGTCCAATGTTCGCTTGAGTTCACCATCAGGCCAGCTGTACACATGGAGATGCCTCTCGTATAGGCCGTCCGACACCTTCTGAAGGTTAAGACCTTTGGCGAAAGCGGAAGGGGCGCCCCACGATGAGGATCATCGTGTTGTGCCGGGGTTGGTACCAGAAATCATTACCGAAGAGGGGACTGTGCCAGATTTCTCCCACCTTATGTAGAAAAATCGGCAGCAATTGAAATTCAGAGCCGCAGATAGATGACATTCATATTATAATTTTATTTAGTATGATCCCACATTTGGTTAAATTGCTTACATTAGATTTCATTGAGGATCTATTATCTAAATCTAGTTGCTGATAACTATGGAGATTGTCCATACCTACTAGGATTAGTCTTGATGGAAGACTATATCTATTAGGATTAGTATGAGCATATAAATAGGTCATCTAAGCCAAACCCTTTGATTATTCTTATTATTTTGATTATCTGATAGTTGGAGAACACACCATCAATATCGAGAGGGTAGTTGGCTAGAAATGCTTATTCATGATCATTCAAGCTTCGCATATCCATTCTTGATATCATCAATGGCTGGAGGTTAGTACAAAATTTACATGTTTCCACAATTGATCCTGATTTTAGGACAATCGTTTTCTGCAAATTTTCTAACAGTTGATATCAGAGCATGTTTATATCTCCGCCTTAATGATTTTCATGGGGCCTTTTGATTGAATGAAAAAAAAAAATCGAACCAATGATTTCAGCAAAATTTGTGCGCGAGAATCATGGTGGTGGCGGTTAGGGTTTGTGTTTCGGGGAATTTTGCTTGATTTCAAGCAATTTTTGGCCATTTTCACTGAATCTTGGACCTGTGTGGTCATGCCGGTGTGGTCTCCAAAACCCATTCCTTATTTTGGTTCGAAGTGGGCTGCCGAAGGAGAACCAGATGGCAGAAGGTGTAGCCGATATGAAGAATGGCCAATCGTGCGAAGAAAAGAAAAAAAACCTCAGGCACGTGCGGCCATGCACTCGTGCAGGCTTGAGGCGTGTGAGGGCCGTGCGTCCGCGGGTTGGCATAGGCGCATGCGACCACATGCCCACGCAGTATCAAGCGCATGAGATGCATGTGCATGTGCGGTGATAACTTAGCCCACGGGTAGTTTTTGATGTTATGTGATATATATTTTATAACATGTTCTACATTGATAAAATATGATTTAAGTTTATTTGCCTCAAATATATGATACATAAGTTTTCTTTAATCATAACATAGTTTTACCGCCTACGATTAGTTCTAGTATAATTGTTCTTGAGCTAAACGGTGATAACTACAAAGAATGGAGAGAATTAATTATTCTTCAATTGAGTGGATGGATATGGATTATGCTATACAGTCAGACAAACTACTTGCTCCTACTAAGGCTAGCACTCATGCTAAAGTTACTCTTTATGCACAATGGGACCTCAGTGTGATGTATATAAAGACAAAACTTTCTATTAGCATTAATGGTTCAGCTATTCAGCATAACAATGCCAAAGAATTACTCGAGGTTATGATGTGCAATTTTAATTTTTAGAGAAAGCGCATGCCATGATCCTGATTATGAAGGTCTCATCATTAAAGCTAACCAGTGTAAAAGGTGCGCCTAAGCACATCATAAAGATAAGGGACATTGCAGCTTAGCTGAAAAATCCTGAGATTAGGATATCCAAATATTTTATTGTATAATATATCCTGAATATTTTCCCACAAGAGTATACCCCTTTTAAGATCTCTTACAATACACATAATACTAAATGGTCAATCAATAAACTTATGACCATGTGTGTTCAAAAGGAATGAAGGCTGCTCATGAAAAGAGGAAAAAGTGCTCATATGGCCATATAGGATAAGTATAAAGGGCAAAGTATGCAAAAGAGAAAAAGGTAAAATACCTCTCCAAGCTGGCATTAAAGAGCAATTCAAGTGCTGCTTCTATAAAAAGAAAAGGCACGTGAAGAAGGATTGTGCCAAATTTAAGACTTGGCTAAAAAAGAAATGTAACAAACTCTCATGTGTTCATTATGAATCTAATATGGTTGATGTGAGTCATAATACTTGATGGATTGATTCTGGTTCTATAACTCACATTTCCAATTCCTTGCAAGGTTTTCAAAATTATCGAAAATCAGTGAGAAGTGAACAAAGCATCTATCCAGGAAACAAGATGCGTTCACGAGTGGAAGCTATTGGAACATATAGATTAGTTCTCAATAGTGGCTTTGTTTTGAATTTAGAAAGAACCTTTTATATTCCTAATTTCTATTAGAATTTAATTTCATTTTCAAGACTTGTACCATTGGGATACTCATTTGAATTTTCATATTCAACTTTAGTTTGTCGCATAAATCTGAAATTGTTGGGAGTGGTATTTTGTCTGACAGTCTCTTTTGAATTAATTTAAAAGATAATATCATTTATAATGCGATGCATGTTCATAATAATGCTAGCATAAAGTGATGTGTTGTGAATGATGATTCCTCCATGTTGTGGCATTGGAGATTGTGACATATCTCCATAGATAGAACTGAGCGATTAGTAAATGATGGAATACTTAATACTCTAGATGTTTCTGATTATGATACTTATGTGGACTACATAAAGGGAAAGCAGACCAACGAGTCAAAAAAAGATGCCAAGAGGAGTACACAAATATTAGAAAATATACATATAGATATTTGTAGTTTAAATATGGACTCAAATGGTTAGACATACTTCATCGCTTTCATAGACAATTATTCACGATTCATGTATCTCTACTTGCTTCATAATAAGCATGAAGCGCTAGATGTCTTTAAGGTATTTAAAACCGAAGTAGAGAAATAATGCAGTAAACAAATTAAGATTGTGAGATCATATAGAGATAAAGAATACTATGCCTGGTTCTCTATACCAAAATGGTGTAGTAGAAAGAGGAAACCAAACTTTATTGGACATGGTGTGGAGTATGCTTAGTAGCTCTAAACTTCTTAAGTCCTTGTAGACTGAAGCTCTTAAAATGGCAGTGTACATATCAAACCAAGTTCCGATCAACGCCATCCCTATGATGCCTTTTGAGTTATTCAAATGTTGGAAACCAAATTTGCAACATGTATGTACATGGGATACCCGTCTAAAGTAAGAGTTTACAACCCACAATAAAAAAAGTTAGACCTAAGGACTATAAGTGGGTATTTTGTTGGATATACCGAAAAGTCCAACGGATACCGATTTTATGTCCATGTGACACCACTAGGTTTGTGGAATCCATAAATGCTAAGTTTTATGAGAATGACCCGATTAGTGGGAGAGATCAATTTATGGATATTGTTTTTGAAGAAGATCATTTAGATATTCAACCTTTCACTTCATGTACTGAATTGGTTGTTGTTTAGAACATCCCTTCAATTCAACCAGTCGTTGAACAACCAATCCTTGAAATTCCATAACCTACTGATATTGATCCGGCAAACCAAGCTATTCAACAATTATTAGAAATTGCTGAGCATCCGGTTGAACAGTAGATTCCTTAGGATAATGTTGATGTAGCATTAAGAATGTTTATTATAATGAAAAAAATCAGCAATTCCTATCGATTATGTTGTGTTTCTGCAAGAATTTGATATAATGTTGGAGCTGAAAATGATCTTGAAACGTTTTCACAAGCCATGAGCTGTGGTAAATTCAATTTGTGGTACAATGCCATGAAGGAAGAGATGAGTTTTATGGCATATAATGAAGTATGGGATTTAGTGGAGTTGATCAATGGGGTGAGGGCCGTTGGTTGTAAATGGGTCTTTAAAATTAAGAAAGATTCATCGGGCAACATTGAGAGATACAAAGTCAAATTCGCTGCCAAGGGATTCACTCAAAAAGAGAGAATTGATTACACGGAGACATTTTCACCTATATCTAAAAGAGATTCATTTTGTATTATTTTGGCATTAATTGCTCATTTTGATAAGGAATTACATCAAATTGATGTGAAAATGGTATTCTTCAAGGGAAAACTAGAACAAATGATTTACATGATATAACGAAAAAGATTCTTCCCTAATACTGGTGAGTATTTAGTGTGCAAACTTAAGAGGTTTTTGTATGTTTTGAAATAAGCATCCCGCCAATGATAATTGAGATTTCATGAGGTCATCTCTTCTTTCAGTTTTGTAGAGAATGTCATGGATCAATGTATATACCAGAAGGTTAGTGAGAGCAAGATTTGTTTTCTTCTTCTATACGTGGATGACATTTTACTTGCAACCAATAATAAGGAGTTATTACATGAGGTGAAACAATTCCTCTTTATAAGTTTTGACATGAAGGATATGGGTGAACCATCTTATGTCATAAGCATTAAGAGCCATAAGGATAGACCTCGAGGTATATTAGGGTTATCTCAAGAGACCTATATTAATTAGGTCTTAAGGAGATTTCGGATAAAAGATTGTTCACAAAGTATAGCACCCATTGTGAAGGGCGACATGTTTAATTTGAACCAGTACCTGAAAAACGATTTTGAAAGGGAACAAATGAAAAATATCTCATGTGCTTTTGCTATCGAAAGCTTGATGTATGCTAGGGTTTGCATTCAATCTGACATTGCTTTTGTTGTGGGAATGTTGGGTAGATACCAAAGTAATCTAAGTATGGACCACTAGAGAGCTGCAAAGAAGGTGATGAGGTACCTTCAAGGTATAGAGGGACACTTGCTTATGTATATGCAGATTGACAGCTTGGAGGTAATTGTTTACTTGGATTTAGACTTCGTTGGCTATCTTGATTCTTGTAAATCTATATTGGGATATATTTTTATGTTTGCTGGCGAAGCTGTGTCCTAGAGGAGTGCGAAATAGACATTGATTGCCACTTCCACTATGGAGGTTGAGTTGGTTTCCTATTTTGAGGTCACCTCATATGGTGTGTGGTTGAAAAGTTTCATATTGGGATTTAGAGTTGTGGATTCCGTCGCTAGGCCATTGAGAATGTTTTGCGGCAATTCATAACTTTCATGGCTAAGAACGTTAAGTACATCGATATCAAATATTTAGCCATCAAGGAACATGTTAAAGAGAAGAAAGTGGTCATAGAACATGTTAGCACTGAATTGACGATAGTTTGATCCTTTAACTAATGGTATGCCACCAATGAGTTATAAGGACCATGTAGTCAGAATGGGCATTGGTCCAACCATGTAAATTTTTCTTTATATGGAAGATTTGTGAAATTTTTATTAATTTGCAATGTTTTTCTCAATACAGTTGTAAACATTCAGTTATTTTGAGAAAAAACAATCATGTTTGACCTAGAATAAGGTTGATTCATTATGTTATGTTATCACATATGGGCTGGTGAGACATATTGTGATACATGAAAGATAATACTTGTTCCAAGAAGACTCATCGCCATGATTCATGTGTTTTATTTTTAGTGTGAAGTTTTATGGATTTGGTTAAATATTTTGTTCAATGAAATGTTGGGATCAAGTGGGAGAATGTTATAATTTTATTTAATATGATCCCACATCTAGTTAAATTACCTACTTTAGATTTCATTGAGGATTTATTATCCAAATCTAGTTGCCGACAACTATGGAGATTGTCCATACCTACTAGGATTAGTCTTGGTGGAAGACTATATCTATTAGGATTTGTATGGGCATATAAATAGGTCATCTAAGGCAAACTCTATGATTATTCTCATTATTCTAATTATCTGATAATCGGATAATGCACCATTAACATTGAGAGGGCAATTGGCTAGAAGTGCCTATTCATGGTCGTTTAAGCTCTGCTATCCATTCTTGATATCATCAATGGTTAGAGGTTATTACAAAATTTACATGTTTTTGCAATTGATCCCGCTTATCGAGATCATGGTTTTCCGCAAATTTTCTAACAATTCAGGGTAAAAATATTGTCATGATATAGAGGATGAAATAGAAAAAGGAAAACTTGAACAATGCCAGACGTGACTAATCGAATAAATTGGGATCACTATGTGATATTTTGAAATTCAACTCCTTTCGGAATATATGAAATTGTTATTTCATCAGTGCACTGATAGTTAAATTATTTTTAACTGATCACTTATAAGTTAATTAATCTATTGAGTGGCCATAAAGGATTAAAACCTGAATAAATGATTAAAACCCGAATGACCAAAGAATTCAATCAAGGATAAATTGCTCGACCATAAGAATCAGTAAGGGACAATACTACACTATTATAAGTCAATTAATGAACGAATATAAATTGATTAGGCAAGAATATATAGTTGGTTTGCGGGTAATTCTGCATGATTACCATAATCATTGCGAACGATGGTAAATCGATTTCTTATTGATTTTGTACTCAGGGTTAATAATTGATTCATCGCGATTACATGATAATCGAAGGTCATCCATGATTTGAAGAGGCACAAATGTGGATCGGAAATTATCTACCATGGATCAACCACATAAAACCTCTAAAAGCCATCGGATAGTTTAGGTCATACTAATTGCATTTGATCGATTTTAACCACGAAATTTTATTCAAGATCTGTCAAGCCCCAAACCTTTACGGCCACGCGACAACCCGTGCCCATCGAACCTTTACTTATCCTTTGGTCATTTGATTACTACGTTCTAGGAGGCATTGCCGATCCAATTTGTAATAACATTAAAACACACAAGCAGAAATGTAAACAAATCTTCAACCATCAAACAACAAGGATAACTAAAAACATATTCATATATATATAGAAAAGCGTTATGAGTCAACGTCTCATACAACACAAGTTCAAGGGTTAATCAACTAGCTTCTTCACCTCCGACACACCTAATCGCTTCGCCACGACCTCCTTCAAAAAGGGCTTGGGGGTATACCTATGCCCTAGTACTACGAGGATGGTTCAAAAAGTGCTAACACCCGACGTCTAGGATCTAGGTTTTTGACTCAACGATGAGCACGGGGTCGATCTTGGGGTCGGGCACCTCCCCATCGGGAACGTCCCCATCCTTGGCATCCCAACTAATGTTACCCCCAGAGCCTCCGGCACTTGGCAGACTGTCGAAGCCGCGGATGGGATCGTGACTCTCGCCACCAACCAAAAAATACCAGGCCATGAGTCGGTGTGGTATGAGATTAGGCAGAACCTCATTGACCTAAATGGTCATGATATATCGCGTATAGTGCGTATCGGCTGCTCCCACTATCGGGTACTCCGTCACCCTTGACTATGCTCGATAAGGAGGCTAAAACGAATTTGATAGAATGGCTTAGCCATTCTTAGGGTCTGAAAACATTTCAACAAACAAATATGAGATAAACTCAATGAGTGAACTTTCTAGACCTCGCGTAGGAAAGTCATTCACCTTGGAAGCTCCCTAAACATGCAATTATCTATTGATGGCAAAACATGGCAACACATCTCTCGCTTTACTCTCATCAATCTCATAACTACCAATCTACTATTCAAGGCCATCAATGTAGATGCCTAAACAATTTCATAACATAAACTTCATGTTCTCGAGGCAAACATATGAATACGCATTATGATCTAAGTCATGCGCTCATGTCATGCAATAATTTGGACCTCAGCATTTACGAATATCATGCATTTCCAAAACACATTTGTCCATATTATTACGGCCACTTAGGACCCAAGGCTAACCCGAAGGTGCATAATCATCTGATGTAACTGGGCATTGTTTTGCCCTATTGAACATGGCATCTTGTTAACTTAGGAACATCTAAATTTAATTACGCATTATCTCACGTAAATTGCCTAAGGATGGGTTCACATCCTGTGTAATACGCATTAGGGTCTTAGGTGATCACATGGGCATACCATCACACGCTTCATTTCTTATCTTCCTCATTTAACCCATGTGATGCTCATCACAATATGCAGCTTCACTTGTCATATGCCATCATTCCATACATGTGCATTACTTATATCACACACATATGCATCATTCACTTCCCAAATTCATGGCACATAATCCAAATATTGTAATTAACCATCAATTCACATGATACATATTCCAATTATTATTTTTAACCATTAATCCACATGGCACATTATCCAAATGTTATGTTTAACCACTAAACCACATGGCACATTATCCAAACATCATGCTTACCCACTAAACCACATGGCAAATGATCCAAACATCATGTTTAACCACTAAACCACATGGCAAATCATCCAAATGACATAGATAACCACTAAACCACATGGCAAATAACCCAAATAACATATTTAACCACTAAACCACATGGCACATTATCCAAACATCTTGTTTAACCATTAAACCACATGGCACATCATCCAAATGACATGGATAACCACTAAACCATATGCCACATAATCTAAATGACATGTTTAACCACTAAACCACATGGCACATCATTCAAATGACATGGATAACCACTAAACCACATGGCACATAACCCAAATAACATGTTTAACTACTAAACCACATGGCACATCATCCAAATGACATGGATAACTATTAAATCACATGGCACATAACCCAAATAACGTGTTTAACTACTAAACCACATGACACAAACTTGATGCCTGGTTTTTTATTGTTTTCTTTGGATGGTATTCCTCGATTCCGTTGTTATTATTTTGTTTTTTTCTTCTCCTATCCGTGAATAGCTCTTCAGTTAGAGCTTTTATTGTGTCATTTACCTGATCCTGTACTTTCCCTTGAGAAAAGGGTAATATTGGAGAATGCAAGTCAATACTTGACTGTATGTCTAGGACTCTAGGAAAGGATTCAAGACAAGCAGGAGCGGCCTGTCTGATTTTTATTATATTACCCCACAATTTGGACAGTGGAGCCTTGTGCACTGGAATGCCCTTATAGTACTAGCCTAAGCACCTGCTTTTTTAGTTCTGTGTTGTTGCTTAATTGACATGATTGACCAGTTTGGACACTGTCCTGATGTAAATCTATTGACAAGTATGGGCACAATGAATTATATACTGTATCAGAATCTGTTAATTAGAGATATTTCAGTTCCTGAATGTAAGTCTGAGAAAGGACAATGACATCACTCCTAAAAGAGGAGAAGGTGATGGTTGGACTTTGGACCAAATTTGAGAAAATGTTGGAGGAGCTTGGCCACTTTAGCATCTGATGTTGACAAGTTTTTGCATAGAGAAGCAGCCATGAAGTTCTGGAGCTTTTAGTTCGGTTATCCTGAGAATAGGAGAGGAAAGCTGCTATGTATCGGTTGGAGACAAAGTTAGAGTTGTTTCCTTCTGTTTTATGCGCTCGTCCTGCTGCTTCTTGTTCCTGATGCTGTGTGCTTCAACTCTAATAGTCTTGTAATTAGGGCCTGCTATGTTAAATTTAGATGTGTTCTTATCGAAAATCACCCTTGTTTTTCCAATGAAAAGTTATTTAATGGGGCTCCCTCTTCCAAACAAGGAAAGGGAAGAATCAGCTGTCCCACCTTAGTTTATCTACTACTCTGTTATTTTGACGTACTCAAGTATGCACAAACAATGGTTACTATTTGATGTATATTATGGCTTGGAATCTTTTCCGTTGTATATATCCAAGAGTTAATTTTGAAAGGTGATCTAACTTTGGCTTTGTCATCTCAAGTTATTCTCACTAGCATATCATACTGTTTCACAGTCTTATGCCCTGAACTTTCCCTTGTTTCATGTAAGAGCTGTAATGAGATTTGCTTATATAAGCCATACTGTATGACTGAGTGGATGCCCCTTTCTGCTGTGCTCAACAGGCTTTTCTAGAATGACGACGGATGAAAAGCTTCAGGATGCATTTGCAGCTTTTGGAAATCTTGTTGAAGGTACGCCCCTTGACTTATTGATCTTTTGTTCTTTTGGGGCATCTGTCTGATAAGATCAGATCCTAAATTGCTTGTTCTGGTATGTCATCTTGCGATCTTGCAGCGAAGGTTATTACAGATAGGATGTCTGGCAGATCGAAGGGGTTTGGCTTTGTCACAAATGAAACAATTGAAGAAGCAGAGAAAGCCAGAGAAGGAATGAATGCTAAATTTCTAGATGGATGGGTTATTTTTGTTGACCCTGCGAAACCAAGGAAGCTGAGGCCTCCACCTCAACAAGAGCCACAACCTTCGGAAACTGGTTTCAGGACCAATAAGACCGTTGGATGGTGTGGTTAATGCTTGTTGTGTCCATTGTTCCCATTCTTGATTGTGGTTCTACGCTCTAATTTATTTGGTGCCTGATGCTCTTGGATTAATTGAGAAGTGGATCAAAACCATTGTTTGGGATGAGGATTGTCAAGTCTTCATATATTAAGTTGATATGTATAAATCACGTGCTATGCAACTTTTCATGTTCCTTTTTGCTTCTGATATTTTGCTTTTGCCTTGCCTGAATTCTAGCTTCTTGCGGTCTCCCTCCCTCCCTCCCTTCCCCAACCCAGCCATCAACGCATCTGGATTCTTGTGTAGTTTGCTCATTTAGGAAAAAGGGCATATTTGATTCCCGAATTCGCACTGTTTTTTCACCGTGATCCTCGAATTCATGATTTGTTCCAAGCGCTTGTGCTTACAGAATTTTTTTATGTAGCTCCCTTGTTCTGTGATTCTTACTCGAAATTAATGTGACCGTTGGTGCCAACCAAAATCATGGGGGGAAAATGGATGACATCCGCAATCAATTTCAACCAACCTGATCAAATTGACATACTTAACAGCGGCAATTATTTTAATATTTTAAACTTTCAGTTCGCGGAGCTTCAACATATTGGATTTTGTAACTTGATTGAAAATAATTCTACATGTTAAGGACTCGACTGCATGAATTACAAGTTCAACTTTAGGGACCATACGTGTACCTTCTTATTTCCAGGGCTTTCGAAGCACTGTTGAATGAGAGTACGATGCATAGGCAGTTTTCTCGATGTCAATCCAGAATGCTTTCGACAAGGGAGCTGAATCTTTATATAGATTAAACTCGAAGATTTTTTACATACAAGACTTATAACATTTTCGAAATTAATGAAAATGCCTGAAGCTTCCCGGAAGTTGTAGCTCATCCAAGGGGTATGACATAACATCATGACAATGTTTTTCACAATAGATCAAAATGCAATATCAACTTGAATCGCATACTCCTTATAATAGACATGAGAACTGCAACACCAAGAAGTACCTCTCCTTCATATAGAGCCTGTCCAATCAGGAAAATATTTCCCAGCATATCAAACTAAAAGTTCATAAAATTATGCCCCAAAAAATTCAACTGTGAGATATATCTTCCTGTTCCTCAACCTCCTTACTAACTGAAAAGATGGTGAAGATCCCTATATAACCATACTCTCATCTCAGCTTCATGAAAAATTTGACATCATCAGTACGAATAGTTATCTGATCCATCGTATCGTCATCCACAAAACTATATGACTTACCAGATTTCCTGGTTCTATGATTCTATTTCTTTTTCTTATCCTTGCTGCCACCACCCCGTCGTGAGGAGTCACTACTTTTACCACCTCCTCGTGTGGTTTCTTTGCCCTTCTGGCCTTCCATTCCATCTATCTCTTCTTTCTTGGGAAGCTTTTCCTGCTTTTCTTTAAAAATTACATCAGGAGCCCACGTCACTGTGAGCTTCCTTGGAGCTCCCCCTTGTTTCTCACGGTTACCTTTAAAGGCAGATATTAGCTCTAGAGGAGCCTGAAAAAAGTGATACACGGGGATTAAGATGGGAAACATCTGAGCATGAAAAATTAATGGTTTATCAGAGAAGATATTTGGGGGACTGGATAAAAGTCTGGCTGCAATTTTATACCATCCAACCCATTATAAGATTTACCACAGTTCTTGGTATAAAGCTCATTTAATTTTGCTGAAGTAGTATCCCTCCAATTTCACCATAATAAATACCAGGTCAAAGAAACAGCTATATGCCCAAGTATTGCAGATAGACACGCATGTGTGTCAAATGGCATACTAAAAGCTCCAATCTTAATAAAAGGGACACAACTATTAAATATAATTAAGTATAACCAAGTGATAAATCAAATGCATTTCATTTGGAAGAACAGTACCAATTTATGAGAGTGATGCTGAAGCTGGTCCAGGACCTGGTCACCGAAGCTGTCGACTTGATCTTCATATCGCTCGTACAGAACAGGTAATGTGTGAGCAGCAACATGAAAAATTTGACATCATCAGTACGAATAGTTATCTGATCCATCGTCATCCACAAAACTATATGACTTACCAGATTTCCCGGTTCTATGATTCTGTTTCTTTCTCTTATTCTTGCTGCCGCCACCCCCTCGTGAGGAGTCTCTACCTCGACCAACTCCTCGTGTGGTTTCTTTGCCCTTCTGGCCTTCCTTTCCACCTATCTTTTCTTTCTTGGGAAGCTTTTTCTGCTTTGTCTCTCCGGTAATTATATCTAATAGTTGTGTCAGAGGCGCATAAACATCAGGAGCATTCACTGTGAGCTTCCTTGGAGCTCCCCCTTGTTTCTCACGGTTACCTTTAAAGGCAGATATTAGCTCTAGAGGAGCCTGAAAAAAGTGATACACGGGGATAAAGATGGGAAACATCTGAGCATGAAAAATTAATGGTTTATCAGAGAAGATATTTGGGGGACTGGATAAAAGTCTGGCTGCAATTTTATACCATCCAACCCATTATAAGATTTACCACAGTTCCTGGTATAAAGCTCATTTAATTTTGCTGCAGTAGTATCCCTCCAATTTCACCATAATAAATACCAGGTCAAAGAAACAGCTATATGCCCAAGTATTGCAGATAGACACGCATGTGTATCAAATGGCATACTAAAAGATCCAATCTTAATAAAAAGGGACACAACTATTAGATATAATTAAGTATAACCAAGTGATAAATCAAATGCATTTCATTTGGAAGAACGGTACCAATTTACGATAGTGATGCTGAAGCTGGTCCAGGACCTGGTCACCGAAGCTGTCGACTTGATCTTCATATCGCTCGTACAGAACAGGTAATGTGTGAGCAGCAACAAAACCTTCAGCAAGAAAAAACTTTTTAGCCATATGATCACTGAATAGAAGTATGAACCATGCGAAGATACAAGTGAAATGATCCTGTAGAAGTATTGTACTGCAATGAATTAGCTTATACACTAAAAACTTGGTCTATTGCCGTGGAAGAAGAAAACAGCTCTCTTTCACTAATTACCGTCTATGGCAGCAAAATATTGTGCTAAAGTGAAGGCCCTGATTGTGATTGGTTTATCCTTGAGATTATCCTATCTTTTATCAATTCTTTCAAGTTCCTGAAAATTACATAAACCCCCACCATCAATATGCTTTCTAGAAAATTGTGTATAACAGCATGGCTGGTGCATTCCCACAGGAAGTTGAAAATTTCCAGGATTTTATGATGGAAGGAACCATGTGAGTGTTGATCATTCTTTGTCCCTGATCCTTAACATGAAACACATTGTGTGTATTCCAAGATTTAGCTCATTGTCAGGGTAAGTGATGCTGATTTCACATGAAATTAAGGCAGCCATCAAGATAGACACAGGCACCATGCTATCTGACTCCAGAACTAGACTCATGTAAATATCTTCTCACCAATGTACAACACTGTTATAAAATTGCACAAGCCCCCTATTATAGCTGCTGCCCAAAGGCTCCCCACAACCTGCAAAGCATCTCATTGTCAGAGCAAACATTGCCAAGACAAGCTGACTTCTAAGCTTGTTGCAACTTACAAATATAATGAGTTTCTTACATCAGAAAAGCATTAGAAGCTGAGCACAAAATATCTTGTACTGCTTAACTATGGACAAATTGTCGAATTAAAAACTATCAGTGTGCTACGAAAAGAATTAAAATGTCACAAAACATTTAGAATGGCAGCAACAACATGCCGACGACCAAATTAGGCTTGTAAGACATCACACAACAAATAAGGAAATCAAAAATTCACATCTAAAAAAGGGAGATTTTAAATGTGGCAAAGCCTGTTGTGGGAGGTTAAGCTATGCTGGTTCTGTTATTGCAATATCGTATCATATGCAGATTAGAGAAGGCTTTCTCATACCACAATTTAATTTTTGCACTGATGGCATATGATAGTCTAATCATCCACAGTCAGTGAACTAAGAATTTCCAAATAGTCATTGTGCAATTAGTGGTGATTTGATATATATGACGAGAAACACCCTTGATCCAAAACCCACAAGATACTGTCCATATACCGAAATTATCCAGCAGAGACATGACCCACCATCAAGAGATTCTCTACCAAGAATGATACATAAAACACTTGTATACGAGTACACCAAATTTAGAATGTTGATATAGTGTAGTCCATTTTAATATCTTCAACAAAGCCAATCAAATATCACAGCCACGGAAATAATAATGATGTTAATGCCATGTTCCTTTGGCCATCAGCTTCAAGCTACACAAATGATACATACCATGAGATGTTTGACAACCAACTGCCCTGCTGCATGCAACAATAAAAGAAGAAAAGGACTACTATCAAGGACATGATATTGTAGACATACAATGACAACAACCAAATAGAGAAAGGAAACACTGAACTCACCATGAGGAATTGCTTCAAGTTTCCTCCCAGAGCAACATCCTGAAGGAATTTCAAAGCTTGGTTAACCTCAGCTCCTACAGACTTCCCGATGTCAACAAAGACATCATTAGGCACCACAAGACGAGGGGGTTTGGATGCTGACCTGCTAGAAAAGAAAAAATTAATTTAGAACCTAGCAGTATTGAAAATTGAATTAAGAAAAAGGGAAGAACACGTATAGGAATTTGTTAACCTGCTCAGTAAGCCAGAAACATTTGACCACAGAAACTGAGCTAGCATGCCAAGGATGAGAGCGAAACATACAAGCGTCAGAAAGTGGTAGTCAAGCCACTCAAGAAGCACCCATATAGCAGTTGCACCGGCTAAGACACATGCTGAGATCTTTTTGTTCCTCCACAGTAACACATCAGCAGCTGCACAATTTGGTCAGGAAGACGTTCAAAAAAGCATCACAATTTCACCAAATTGATCAAACTAATAAGGATAGTGTACATTTTCCACCCCCAAATAGACGGTGAATCAGCTTCTGGCGTCCAAAGAGCCTTTTAAATTGAGAAGTAACTGCGTCGGCCTTGTTCCCCTCAACGAATGAAACAGACTTCTGCTTAGGAACATTTTCAGCGATTTTTTCCACAATCTCGTTAGGTAAATTCTCGGCTGTTATTTTCTCAGGCATTGTTCCTGGGATTCAATGGAGCAAACCTTTCAGACATTTAGGTCATGCAAGAGAATGCGTAAGTCCTAATCCTTACGAGATAGTTGGAAGCAAAATAATGCGAAAATGACACACAACTTTGTGAAGTCAAAAAAAAAAAAAAAAAAAACGACAATTGAAATTCTTGACGAGCAGCTGCACCATATCAATTCTGAAGCACCATGGTGCTGCATTATTTTTCAATTTCTGGAACTCCACAGAACTGAACCTTTAAACCTAATCACCGGATTCACCAATTGTATAATCTGAGAAAATAACAACCACGGCCATGAGCCGACACCAGAGCAGCTTAGATGGTCCCAGGGCTCCTAGCGGTTAATTAAATTCCACCGTCATGCATGCACGGCAGATATTGGCATCAACAAGCTGCAGAAGCCAACCATCAATAACAAGAATCGACATGTTCTTGCCAAAATGCTTGCGGAAGGTGCCATCGCCGTGCCCTAGGTCTGAATAGCAAATTTCTACACAAGCCATTGACATACACCATACTGGTCCCGGTCGAGCACTACTCCCAGGCAGCATTTCGCGCGAAAAATCATCTCATCTCTACGGTTAATCCCGTCCCCCGAGAACAGCACTTCGTCGCACGCGCACAACAAAACCACCGCGATCGGTGAGCTAGCCACGGCGTCCGTTCACTCCAACGCAGGGGTTAAAAAAAAAAAAAAAAAAAAACCGTCGGCGGAGCAAAACGCACAAACAAGGAAATCGTACGACTACAAGATTCCGAAAAGCGAGAATCGCCGACTCGCGAAGGACGAAAGATCAAACGAATAAGCCAACGCAATTTTCACTTCAGCAAGCGAAGAGAGACGGCCGCGATCAATGCGACACCGATCGAACCGTGGCAACCGGCGGACGAACGGAAACGAGCCGCGCGAAAGAAGCGAGCGGCGAAATCGAAGAGGCGAGAGGGTCACGAACCGGACGGGAAGGAGCGCTGCTCTTCTTCTTCTTCTTGCCGCTGCTGCTGCTGAGGTTGAAGATCAGGAGCAGCTCGAGAGCATCGAAGGCAGGGGAGCTACGGGAGGCTTTGGACTCGACAGGTGGAAGCCGCTTGACTTGAATTGACTCTCGAAATTTATTTATTTGCCGGTTTTTTTTCTTTTTTCGCTCTCTCTGAGGAAAATTAAAGTGAGTTCACGAATTCTGGTTTTCCTTTTCGCCTTTTTCTTTTTTCTTTTTAATCTAATATTGAATAACTCTGAATAACTCTGATTTCTCTTGGAACGTGCATTTTTTTTTTTTTTTTAAATTTCTTGGTAATGTTTCGAAAGCTTAAAAACACTTTTTCCCATTATTCTGCACGTTTGGAGAGTAAAAATAATGAGTGATTTTTTTTCAGGAAAAATCGAAACGGACGGGAAGCTTTCTACAGTTTTAATTAAACGCTTCGCTTTGCGTCCAAGGGGAGCTGTCCAGACATAAGGTAATTTGATTAAAAAATGACATTTATTTTAACAAATTAAGGGAACTTAAACTAGTACTTTCTTTGGTGACTATAGAATTCATTGAATAACCCAAAAAAATAAATTTTAGAGTAAAATATCATATTCATATTCATGTTAAACCGACACCCTATGGGCCCCATAGCACCCGGTGCATCTGAGAGCATCCATGCGTGCATCCGAGAGCATCCATGCGTGCATCCGAGAATATCCATCACTGCTCAACAATGTTCATTAAGCGTTTCAACAAGTCCATTCCACGTCACCACACTGGCCACTTCACCCAATCATTTTTCACGGAAGTGGCTTTTTTTTCGACGCAGGGATCAAGCCTCATCGCTTGGTAACTAATTTCAAAAAATAGACATATAGGTCGATTAATGCTACCGACACCATCTATATTGACTTTGTTGCTTAGTTACTGTTTCATTACTTAGGTAGGAGATTGGACAGAGGTAACCAAGGGTTGTGTTGGAAGTACGAAGGGTAAACGGGTCTTTACCACTTTTAAGGTTTATTTTGATGTATATATATTAAACTTTATTGAATAATACAAATTTAGTTTTTCCTCACATGGTATCAGAGCCTAGTGCTTAACCTTAGACGACGGAGCAACTACTCCCCGCCATTGACTCACCGGAATAGTTGGCTATCGCCGTCACAATTTGTCACTGTCAAGCATTCCCCTTCTCTTTCTCTCGCTTCTGTTGTGCTGCTCCCTCACGCGGCTCGCTCGCGTGGCTCGTGCGACTCACGCGTCTCCTCCGCATTGCTCGCATGGCGAGCAGCTCGCACGTCTCCTCAGCACTGCTCTCGTGGCTCGCACGGCTCCTCCGCGTTGCTCACACGGCTCATGCGACTTGATGGGTCGCTATTTCTGGTCACTAACTCACTGAATTCGTAGAGGATCGACAACACCATTAGGGATAATGTGAAGAGCAAGGACTGACACCACACCAAGCTTGGGTTCTGACGTGTTTTCATGGGAGAAGATATTTTTGCGGGTTAGAATTTTAAGTTGCCGAGAAAGAGACCTCAATGTTTTGGCTAATTATTTGATTCGAGACTTGTGATGAAGCAAAATAGCTGTTGCTTGGGTACAGTGTAGTTATTTGTTACTCTCGACCATTTTTTTTTATATTTGATGATCTGCAAGTTGTGGTAGCTTATGTTACTTCATATGGGTGGTGGAGATTTTTCGTGCGGGGTAATATTGGGTTATTAAATTATTGAGGCTGAGTTATTTGATGGAAGCTAAGGTCAGAATTTTCTTATTATTATTTGGAAAATGGGTGATCCCTCGAAGAGTCCAATTGAATTAGATCCTGAGAAGAATAATGTTGTGATGACTGAGGTGATTTCCTCTTCGTCTAATCGAATTATTGATAAGAAGCTCGAAGGTAGTGCTAACTTCCACCAATGGAAGAAAATCGTGAAGCTTACTTTGACAGACAAAAATCAACATAGACATTTAACTGAGTCTAAGCCCAGAGATGATGTAACTCGGGATGCTGTTGATGCACGTATTCTTGGTCAAATGCTAAATTCTATGGAGAGTAATGTAGTTGACTTGGTAACTCATATTGATACAGTTAGAGAACTGTGGGAGCATTTGAATGTGTTATATTCTGTCCAAAATAACTTGTCATGGATTTATGAGTTATTGCAGGAGTTTTATCAGTCTGAAAGGAAGGGGCGTTCCATTACACAGTACTTTGCGGATTTTAAGAGAATGTATGAGGAGTTGAATGCTATTCTCCCTATTTCAGCTCATGTTCAACAAATGCAACGTCAGAGAGAACAATTGGTTGTAATGGGATTCTTAGGAGGCCTTGGTTATGAATATGAAACTGTTAGGTCTTAGATTCTTGGAAGAGAGATGTGACATCCCAAATTTTCAGTCTTGCTTTTCAATTAAATTAATCGGGCCTTTCATCGACACGCCTATAGTGCTATTCTCAGAATTAATCACCCCTAAGATAACTAGACTAGCTGAGGAAGTCATTAAGGAATTTTAATGCATTAGATTTGAGAATTCGATCAGAAATCGATTACTCGACCATGCTCATCTATAGAGATCATTATGGCACATATATAAGTCGGTTAGAAATTAGAGATAGGTCGATTCGATAGAAATGTGTGGCTAAACGTGGGTGATTCCACTAAATTACAAAATTCTCATCGACTGGCACTAGACTGATTTTTCTATCATTTTGATACCCTGTGTCCGTATTTGAAACTTTAAGATTTTCACGATAACCGAGAGTCGTCAATGTGTCAAAGAGGTTCATTATGACTCGAAGAAAATCGACCATGGGCCATTTGCACTACAAATTTCTAAAATCTACCCAGTAGCCTAGGTCACACTAAAATCGCGCCTGAATGAAATTAACTGTGAATTTGAATCCGATTTCAGAAATTGAAAGTTCTGTCATGTCACAAGTCATTTTAGAAATGTCGACTCAGTCTTCGAAGATTTTTTTGCAAATCAAGTTTTTGGTGGAAAAAGTCGATGTAGGGCCGTGTTCGACTGGAAAAGGCAGAGAACCGTTTTTTATTGCGAAATTGGGATGCAAGTGGGATCAATGGGTGAGGAAAAATACCAATTTGATCGTTGACTCGATAATGGGGTTTTTAGAAGCCAAAATGAGTGGTTTCAAAGAGGAATTGAAGGGGTGAAGCAAGAAAATCAAGTGAAATTCGTATGCCTCCCGTGGACCCAACCTTTGGACTACTTCAAGGCTTCTAAAAGGTGTGTTGAGGGCTGGAAATTGGTTGTGGAGGACAGCTTGCATGTAGGACCAAGTTGGGGGAGACGAAGGGATGAGAGAGAGAGACCAAAGTGGTCCCCCCTATCCAACCGGTCCCCCTCCTTCTTCTTCCCTAATCCGTCAATCCCTCCTCCTTGTGCAGACCGAAGAAGCTCTTAGCAAGCCCAGAAAAACTGACCGGCCTCCCCTCCTCCTCCGTCGACGCTGCTCACCTCTCGTCGGACCGCCCTTCGCACACCGCTCGCTCGCTCGCATGCCGTCGCACCCCGCAAGTCCTCCGCGTACGCCAGAGTTCCAACTGCTTCGTCTAGCCGTCCTCCACGTCCCCTGGCCATCAAGGAAGTTGCCGGAGCCCAGCTCGCCGCCATCTAGCAGCCACCTGGACCTGCAACCACCCCTCAGCCTGTCTCAGCCCGTTTCCGCCCCAACCGCAGCCACCGGTCATCCTTTTTAGCCGTCAGACAGAACCAAAAACAGTGGGTCTCACAGCCATTGTTTGGGCCGTTTCCCGGCCGTTCTCTACCCCGTAAGGCGGTCCCGCTTTGGAGTTTATCAAGCCCCGCCACGTCTCCGTCATTTTGATCTGAGCAGATCATTAACAGTCGTTTAACTCACTAATCCTTCGCTAGTAAGTTAATGACGTTTAAGGATTGATTAGTTTATACTAAGTATGGATTAGGTGGATAGTTAGAATAGATTAATGATTTAATTAATCGTCGTTGCATGTTAGGTGGTTAGAGTAGTGTAATTAGAGCTTAAACAAGCTTTAGTATTTATCAGAGTGGTTGGAAATTTTCCGAACTCGAATCAGCTTTCAATTAGGCTTTACGGGCCTAAGTTGCTATTTTGGCATTTAATAATTAATTTCAGTAATTATTTAATTATTTTTTTTATTTTCTGGAAATTAGACCGGGACCGTAATGGGAATTTTATGCCGATTGATGGTGTGATCTATTTATTTAATTGACTTATTTTATGCAAATTGAGTGTGATTGGTGATTTTGAGTATTTATCCTAAAATTAATTAATTTCAGTAATTAATTAGAAAATCACCGGGCATCGGGTTACAACGCCAAAAATGAAATTATGGACTGTTGAAATTAGTGGGATTTTCAAGTGAGAAAATATTATATTTTGGCTAAGGTCAACCGTGTACCCACATATGAGTATTTTTATCGGATATGATAAAAATGACGAAAATGTTAGATGGTTAGGATGGAATACTATATCAACCTACGGGCTCTGATATGTCAGCTTAGAGTGAGTAGTATACCGGTATACTATATCAGCCTGCGGATGATATGTCAGTTTAGAGCGAGCAATATACTATTTATCAACTTAGAGCGAGTTATGTTATTGATCAGCTTAGGGTGAGCATTGTCGGTATACTATATCAGCCTGTGGACGATATGTCAGCTTAGAGCAAGCAGTTTACTATTTACCAGCTTAGTGCGAGCTATACTATCTATTATCAGCTTAGAGTGAGCAGTCCCGACTATGAATCGGACTTTATAGATAGTATTGATTGAGATGATCGAGGAATGGTCTTATTGACATGAAATTGACTAAGTCAATTGACCGATGATTTGATCTGAGTGGATGAACTGAATTGTTGAATTGATCTGAATAATTGAATTATATTGACTTGCAGGAAGGAATTGAGGCCAAGGTAAGTCCTCTGATTTGTGTTTGTGCTTAGGCAGCTCCTAGGGCATATTTTCTTCCTAGTCAAGTCTTAAGGGGTTGAACTTGTTGAGACATTGTCTCACCCCATTGAGGGATAACATTTCAGGTCCATAGATGGCAGCACCTCCTGAGCGTTTTGGTCAACCTAAGAAGGTGACAAAGTGGAAGTATCTTATCCCACTGCATGGGAGCCCTAAGGGATGGACCTATGAGTTGGTGAAGTCCATAGTTTGGGTTGATGAGGGTTTACCCAAAAAGGTGCCCCATCAATACAGGGCATGGTATCGCCAGGCTCGAGATGGAGAGATGGAAGGTCATATACCGGAGTTTGAGATTCATTTCTATGTATTGGAAGTGGCTTTTGGGAAACACAAAGCAGATCTTCCAGGGGGTACGGTGGTAGACCCGGTGAACCCTGATCTTGAAGATCCAGGAACCCCTATGTACTCGGAGGTAGGCTTCAGCTGGAGTGTGGATGATGATGGAGAGGACGACGATGAGCCGTAGTTGTTTGAAAACCCCCCTGTTTTGCAGACCTTATATATTTATATGTCGGGTTGTATTGTAATATATATGACATGACTAGGTATGTTATGTATATATAAATGTGTTGTTGGTTTTAAAAATTATGACCCTACTTTTCTATCCCATTGAATTGTTGTTTGGGGATTATATATTTGCTTCCGTGTGTGCATTAAAAATGAATGGGTCAGCGATGCGTCCTAGGACGTCGCTATTTAATCGACCAAGCTGGGATGGGCACGCGCTCGGAGGATCGGGGCGTGACACAGTAGGATGAGATCTGTATCGAACAATTATAAGGAAATTCAATCGATTTGGCCAAGTGCCAGTGGTAGCATTGATCCAAGCTAGGTAATCCAAGAGCTTAACCAAGCCAACCATATACAACACAACACTGTCAGACATATGCTCTGAAAACACCAAATCTACACACGAGGGATCATTCAGCTATAGTATGCTGTGACATCCCGAAATTTAGGCCTATTTCGAGTGTTGAATTTTCGAGGGTTTCCATATTTAATTAGTGGACATCGTCTCATCGTCCGTCGAATTAGTGGCGAGCCCGAAATTTCCAAAAAAAGAAATTATTGGACAAAAAATCGGAGATTGGAAGAAAAAGAAAAATGATAACAATATTAATATTATTCTTTTTCTTCTCTCTCTCCTCTTCCTCCCCTCCTTCACGTTTCCCCCTCCTTCCTACGCAATTTCCACCCCCTCACTTACGGTAACTTCTTCTTCTCTCTTTCTTCTTTTTCTTCTCTCTCTCCCACTTTTCCACCCCCTCACCTACGCCAACCTTTCTGCTGTAATTTCCCCCTCAATTTCCCCTCCTCTACTTTATTGTTTCTCCCTTCTCTTTCCCCCTTCCTCCTCTCGACAACCCCCACTCCCACGTCCCTCTTCTTCTTCTCTTTTCCTCTTTAGTTTCTTTTCTGCTTTGCTTCCAAAACAGCAGCCAAGAAAACAGAGCAGTCCTCTGTTTCGGTTCTGCCAAATCTGGTGCAGCAACCGGCCCGACTTGGCTGAGGATCCGACTTCTCAGCAGTAGGCCGAGAGCCTTGCCGGCCTGTGTAGGGCCATACTGAGGTGTCCTGGCATCTCCTGGAGTTGTGACCTAGTCGCCGTCACCGGGAGTTCTTCAATACACAAATTGAGTAAGTTGTCTCCTAACTCTAGATTAGGGGCTGAGTACATGAATTAGGGATTTCTATGTAAACGAAAGATGTAGATGATGTTATATATGGATGGATGTTGGTTAGGGATGTTAGGATAGACATAGAAAAGCTTAGATAAGGTTTAGAGAGCAAGACAACCACCGTGGGGAAGTTTCGGACAAGAACAGAAGCTGATTTTGAAACAGTTTCCTGGACGTGCGCGTTTTGCTAATTTTGTAGACGACTGTGTATTGCGATTTTGAAGAAATTTCCTTCTGAAGAAATATTTTAGACATCCTAAATAATAACATATATTTTTCTTAGAATTTTTAGAATTCAAAAAGATGACGATTTTCATGACGTCATCCTTGAAACAGTATTTCGGACAGTTCTGTAAACCGTGACCTGTCCTGATTCCGAGGGCTGTTACTGACCTTTAGAGGTCGAATTTCCAATCGGTTTCTTCACTAAAGTTGTCCGTTACAACTTCTAGTTTAACATACTCGAATTTCAAATCAAACGGACCAGATTTCGACCCAAAACCGAACTGATTTCGATGAGTTAGGCTCTCTGGAACTGGACCCGATTTTTGTGCTGGATTGAGTGAATTACTGGGCAGAATACAGAAGCATCTGGGCCTCGGTGTCTTCACAAAAAATGTTCATTTACGTGTCCTTTATCACATATTCGAATTTTGGAATTTTCTGAGCCCGATTGATTGGGTTTCGGGATTTAAGTTTGGAGACGCGCGCAGGCCCGGTTTCTGCCCATTTCGGACCAATGTTAGTTTGGGTTGGTTCTTGATGTTTTGCTTGTTTTAATTAGTGTTTTAATGACTTATGGCTTTAATTTATTAGTTACTTAATTCTGGAATTACTGTTCATGAGTTACTGTTCACGCGGCACTGTTCACGCGACACTGTTCACGAAACACTGTTCACGCGCACTGTTCACCCGAGAATGAAAAGTGGTCTAATTTCATGTGTATTGATTTTATGAAGTGAATGTATGTGCCAATGCATGAGCATTCGCATGAATTGGGTGATGTTTTGTGCAATTGTATGGTGATTAAAAACTGTTGGTATTTAATTAGAAAATATCGGGTGTCAGGTTCTGGACACCGAAAGTGTTTTTAAATACTATATCAAACTGTGGGATTTTAAAAGAGACGACACAAATTTTCTGGTTCGATTTGACCGTGTCCCCACACACGATTATTTTATCATGCATTTCTAATATGAAGAAAATAGGCCGGGATCACCATTTTAATTGAGGTATTTGAGTGCAATGCACGGTGTCCTAGGCCGAAATTGAATGAATGCATGAATGATATGAGATGCCGTCACGAGCCTTTGGGGCCGGACGATGCTCCTTCGGGAATACCCCACGTCAACGAGATGCCGGTCGCAGTGGAGGCTGGACCGATGCTCCTACATGGAATGTCGTCTAGATGTAGACGTTGCCGCGCTCGACGGTGTGAGGCGATGCTCGGTTATGCCGGAAGACTATTATCTGTGGGGTTGGCCATAACCAATGAATGGAAATTGTGAAACGCATGAATGATCAAAGATTGAGGGACCTGATTAAGAGACGGAACTGTATGGTGCGGTATGGGACGTACCATCACAGTTTAGTCTACTAATTAGGGACCCGTATGATTGTATTAATATGTACATTCCTAAGCATTCATTTGTGAGAATCGTGGCATCTTTGGTTCTGGTCATGCATGAGTTGAGCACATTGTTTATGGCATGCACGCATGAACCGATAACGCATTTCACACATGCTTCTGTTGTGCTGAAAACAAAGCCTTGAGGGGTGACCCAACTGGGATGGCGGTTCGCCCGCACCAGTGCGAGGCCCAAAGAGGACAATACTGGGCTGGGATGAGGGATGGCGGTGCGTCCGCGCCTCTACCCCAGATAATGCGTTCGTGTGGCAATGGCCAGGTGAGATCGCTTGTAACGCGATTCGTATGTGATAATGTGATTGATCGAGCGAGACGATGCCCGGTCATGTCAGAAGACTGTTATCTGTGCATTGAAATCATTTGTGACACATGAATGGGTGAAAGTGAGGGACCTAATTAAGAGACGGAACTATGTGGTGCGGTATGGGACGTGCCATAATAGTTTAGTCAGTAATTGGGGACCCGTGTAATTATGTTGACATTTATGTCCTTACATATGTACATGTTAAAGTATTTCGATGATATATGATCTCGATATCTTATGAATGATTTGATTGACACTAACATGCGGAAAGTACCGATATTAAGAAAGTGTGAGAAAGGTGATTAGATTGCATGTTGAGTGTACCATTCTCCTAACTGGATTTAGGGGATTGACTTGCTGAGATGTGATCTCACCCCTTAGTTGGCTAACATTTTCAGGTCCCCAAGTGTGAAGAACCCGGAGCTTGAAGCGGAAGGGTCGGGGAGCATAGGTGGCTTAGTAGTCCCATGTGAGATAGACCTTCCGTATAAGCTTGAGGTGTTTATGAAAGTGTATTTGATTTGAAACTGGTTGTCTTACTTTTTTATCCCATGTTTGTTGTTGTCAGAGGATTAGTTAATTTGCTTTCGCATGTGCAATAAAATGAAAAGAGTCGGCGACGAGTCCTGGGAATGTCGCAAAAGTTTATAGACCACTGAGGGATGTGTGCGCGCTCGAGATTCGGAGCGTGACATATGCCCCACTCAATCAGGCACTACAACTCCCCGACACAGTCAAGGATTTCCACCAACCCTGAAATGCCTAATCCGCCAAATTCACTGAACAAACCTCACTATTCAGGCTCAAAATTGACGTACTTGATACTAGAGCCTATCTATACGAACCTCATCACGATCCAAACTCTTATCCCAATCAAGTTAGAGGATCACAACCGTAACTAATTACATGAACACAAGTTGCAATGAAGCATTGTTAGGACAACCATTACCCTCAACCACGACCTGTTCCGCTTGTTGACACCTAAATTTTGGCGATTTAGTTTATTTATTTTATTGCATAGAAAATTAGGGGTTAATTTTATTAATTGCATAGCATATAGATTTATATTGCATTTATTTTTAATTTTCATTATTTGCATTTTATTAGACCGGTGGCGGATGGATTCAAATTAGTTGGACCAGGCCCATGAAGCTAGCAAGTCGGCCCAAGCCCATATTTTTAATGATCGAAAATTATCTCGTGGGAAAATTAATTTTGAAATTTTGACTGGGATATGAATTTTTGTTTTAGATAGGGCAGATGGGTAAAAGAATATTGCTATTTGGCTTTGAAAGATTTGGATTTAGAGAAAAAAATTCATCTTAATCTTGAATCCTTATCAGTATGGGACGAAATTGGTGAAAAAGTATTACGAATGTGGATTCAAAGAAAAATTGAAATCACAAGTCTTTCACCTATAAAAAGGGGGTATGCGTAGGTTTTTGAGGAGGCCACACAATAGAAACACACGGCCATTGAGAGAGCGTTCTGCAACGTGAGAGAGAGAAGAGGGATCCTTTGGCCAAGCCTTGGTTGAAACACCGCCGCTCGTGCTATCCCTCCGCCAAGGAGCCCGACGACATTGAACACCTAATGCCGCGAGTTCCAACCTCAACGACTAAGCTATTGTCCCGACGTGCCCCCGAGCTCTACCCTCAACGTTAAATTCCAGCAACTCCAAGAGAGGTTCTTTTGCCGAAAGTATTCATGTTGAATATTATCCAGTCAAAGAAGACAATTTCGCTTGCTGCATGAAGAAGATCCATGCACTGTGACTTGCAAAAATTGTCAGAGCCAACGTGGTCATCCCAAAAAGATTGAAAGGAAAAGGCATGAGATAGGGGAAGAGCTCCAAGCATCCCCTCGGCGGTGTTGTCGCTGGGTGCCACATCATCATTGCGCATCCTCTCACGTTTCTTCTCCGATTGTGCCCAGTTCTTCACCGACGCCTCAAGGAGCCAGCCGAGCGACCTTGAAGATTTACCATCCAGACGGTACCAGCAGCGATCCCGGGGAATCTCCAATAATTTTAAGCAATTTCCTGCAGGTTCCCGGCGAGCCCGGCTTCTCTAGCGACGCTTGCGAATTTGCGGAAGTGATCTTAAAAAAAAGTCATCTCTCCACCATTGAGGCCACCATCCGTGCATTACCGCAGTGACTGAGAGCAGCCACCGTTCCTAGCCGCGCCGAGCCCCATCGTTGGTCCATTCTACCAATTGAATTTTTGAAAAATTCAAATTTAGGTAGAGATCTATATTAATTCTTTAGGTAGTTTCTTTTGTTTTTTCTTTATTATTATTTATTCAGTTATTGTTTTTTTTAATTATTTTCCTTTACATCTTGTTTTTTTAGTGAATTTATTCATTGATATATGATTGATATTCCGACATGAAAGTGCCCCTCAAATTAAGGGTTGTTAGTCCGATTTTCGCGCCCGAAATCCGACTCGCAATCCCTTACAAAAATCGACAATCTGATCTCATGCTCGAGATTCGATTCGCGATTTAATTTTAAAATTGGACAACTCGATCTCATGCGCAAGATATGGTTCGCCAATTTTTGGATATCAATCTTATCTTGTTTGATTTGATGTCGTGGTGTTTGAGTCAGTTTTATTTTCGTAAAAGGAAAAAATCCAAAAAAAGTGCATTCATTTAGGATGTTAGTTTTTTTATTATTATCTGAATTGCATGTAATTTTAATTTCGAATTTCATAAAAAAAAAAAAAAAAATTAGAATTAGGGCATTCTTTGCACGTCATTGCATATTAGATAAAAATTGCATTTTAGGTCTAGATAGATCTTTAGATGAATTGCATGATAGGTTTTTTTTTTTTTTAAATGCATGTTTAGAAAGCATTTAGAATAGATAGTATTTCACTTTAATTTGATTTTCATTTTTAAGTGATTTTAATTACGAATTTTCGTTAAATAAAATCATGGAATGCACGTCATTTAGTTTTTATTAGGTTCATTTAATTAAAATTTGTCCGTCATTAGAATTATTTCATTTTGATTAATTTAGATTGCATATTTAATTATTGCATGTTCATTAAGAAATCATTAGTTTTTTTTTTACTCATTCATATAGTTTAGGACATTTTGCCATGCCATATTATTTCATTTTATATTAGAAGCGTTGCATTGCATATGGACTATATTCGTTAAAAAGTGAAAGCAAAAATTGAGTGATTGCTTGTTAATTAGAAATCATATCTAGGATTTGCGATGTGAATTCGATCTAACACTCTAGATGCTTTCGTTGCTTTGAGGTAAGTCCCTGCATTATTTAATTGCTTTCATGAGTGTTAAATTGGTGGTATGCACACCTGCATGATCGCCTCATATGTTAGGAAAGTGAATTAAAATCAATTCAAGCTGCTTGCAAAACAATTTTCAAAATAAAAAGAGAAAGGTACCGAAAGGGCACTAGAAGTCTAGTGTAACCAAGTCCCTGTATCCAAAGTCTCTGGTTCGTAGGAGTAAAATAATTCTCCCATTATTTTACTTAGATGTCTAATCGACCTACTACAAATTGATTAGTGGTGACTTCCTTTTACATGCTAGATATTTGAATTTAAATCGCGAGTTGGTATGGGCTTGGGAGAGCCCGAGTTAAGTTTAGGCTTAGCAATCCATTAGCCAAACCCTAGGTGGTTCACCCGAAAATTTGGTCGCGACACCGCTCCACATTATTTTGCATGAGGGACATATTAAACAGTGCCGTTGAGAAAAAACACGATATTGCGCAACAAAAGAAATTCCAATCTCCGCAACCTTTCCATATACGCAAAACAATTACGCGTGATCGACATGGTGCATTCGCCGGGCGAGATGGAGACGTCGATTGCTGTCTCCGTCCGTATTGCTCGAATTCAAACCTCGAATCCTGGTCTTCACAGCGTTCGTGGACTCTGTAGTGATTTTTGCGACGGATGGCGATCGAAAACTCCGGCGACTTGGTGGGAAACGGAAGGAGGGGGGCGATGGATTTGCTTTTCCTGATTTGCTCTCTGGCGCTTGCTTCATCAGCAGGCATATTCAGTGTTACGCCCGGTGCTTTTGTCGTTTTCGTGAGGGCAATGAAGGAAGTTTAGCTAAAATGAGACGTGCTTCTGGACAAATTTGCGTTCTCTCTGTCACTCCCCTTTTGGCGCTTCCTTTGATGTCTTTCAAATGGGCACTTTGACTTGGCTTGGTTCAATTAAGTCAATCTTACTTATCTATTCATGGATATTGGTGGAGGTATATAAAAATACGATTACTCTATTATGATCGTAAGCTTCTTGAGTTAAATGTTTTTGATTCCGAGCTTGAATGAATCTTATAACTCGAATTATTCAAAACTTTTCTTTGAATTCGAAAATAATGTGATTAAATATGTTTGAGCAGTGAGCTAAGCTTAAATGTGGTTTGTGGAGCCCACTTCTCTCAGGCTGAGAGAGAGTTCGAAAATGCGACTTGCCATGACGTATCAATTCTTGAATATCCATCAAAACTTATATGGAAGTGGATTGGTTAGTTTTTACTTTTTTTATAGATAAATGTATATATAGTAATTTAAGTACACTTGTCCATTTATCGATGGACCGAGCGGTTATGGCTCAAACAAGATATTCTATAATGGATATAACACTTTATGTAACAACAAAAATAGATAAATCATATTGATCATCTCTTCCGACAATTTTTTTATTTATCAGGGAAATAAGAAAATCGCAACCCATTGTGACTCAGGCGGGGAGGCCAAGTCGGACCACCACCAATCCTGGTGCAGCTCAACGATTGTTGTTTTTGCTGAGGTTGACCACTCGTACTAGCGCAAAACGATTGACTCACTTGAGGTTGCCCTGTGTGCGGTAACAGTTGCAAATGTCGTTGTTTCTGCGGTTCTATTCCAAGATTTCTTCCGGAGAGGACTGAGAGCAGCAAGTAAGATGACTAGAGAGGGCAGTCCAAATAACGATACTGCTATAAAACCATGGAGCAGCGTGAATGGAGAAATGATTTTGAATAGAATGACGAAACAAGGTTGAGGAAGCTAAACAAGGTCCCTCAAAGTGTTCTTACTAGTAGATGAATCTAACACTGGATAACTTGGTTAGTACCTCTTCTCGGAGGACTTCATATGAACAGAAAGTATTGTAAGAGCAACTGGTGTGAACCCTTGACTAATTGGCAAAGGGGTGCACGATTTTTGGGGAAAGTTATGTAGACTAACTTGCTAGACGTTGACTTTGTTTGATTCTCATGCTGGTTTTAACGGACAAACATCATTAGTCCCTATCTTAAAGGGAAGATACATCTACAAGCTACCAAGATGGAAGGGAAAGTCTGACATGGACTTCTGCCTACAAAGGGATTGCTGCATGACCTCAGTAAAGCATATGCCTGAATGTCAAGGATTGAAGAGTCTACAAATTCTCTATGCTTAACATGGAATCTTGCCTTAATTGAGTATTCTGCCGTCATAGAAATTCCGGGCCCTGAGAGTCTGGAAAGTCTTAGAACTTTGGAGCTGAACAAACTCAACCAACTAGGCAGATTGGATGATCTGAGTGGCTTGAAGAAACTAATGACTTTTCATTTACATCATTGTGGTAATCCAATTGACTGGGTTTGTTGGAAAATTTGTGGATCTCCACTGGCAACTCAGTCCTGAAGTTTCCTAATGTATCAACGTTAAAAAACAGATAGGCATACTTCACCATGGGTGATTTGGAAATTCAGCACATCATCAAGCTGCTTGATCGGACTTGGCAAGTTTCTGCAAGAGAGAAAACAATGGACACCTCCTCTGTTGAGTACTTTTTTCTGATAAGAAGTGCCTCCTCTTCCGTTACAGGTATGAATTACCAAGAGGTTTATCCAATCTTCCCTTCTAGTGCACTTCACATGTTGACTTCTTATATGTTTTGTAATTCTGTAAACCCTTATTCAGATCTTCTTTGTTTGAATTTGGATTGATTTAGATGTTTCGGTGGGTTTGAATTGCTAATTAACTTACCTAGTGAGGTCGAGTCAATTTGTATAACTTCTAAGTGCATTATCTTGTCAACTTACTATATGGTGACTTGTTGGAGGAATCCTTATAATTGTTACTTCACATTACTGAATCTAAAGTTGTTCGATGCCCATGCTTCACACGGGAGAACGTTAACTTCGTCACACCATATAGGATAAATATTTTTTTATAAAAAGCGTGAAATATCTTAGCACTGAGGGCATCACCTTTGCGGCAATAACCTACTCAAAATTGCAACGTAAAGAAGATAAATCCTTTACAAAGGTAAACGCATGTCCAATTCGTTTTTTCAGGAAAAGCATGGGTCTTAAGTTGTATTCGCAGGAGTTGAAGAGGACACGCAACGATTCTTAATTAATTTAAAAAATGTTTCCAGTTGCAAATGGACTTGGTTTGACAATATCTAGTGTTGAGGTCAATATGAAATAATGACCTAAATTGATGAATTTCAAATGAATAGAAGTGTGGCAAAAAGTTTTCCAATTCTAAAAATTTAACATGGAATAGTCCGGCGCTGTCCGAAGTTCTTATCCTTTCGCCTCATTTTATTATTATTATTCTTATTATTATTATTATTATTATTATTATTATTATTATTATTATTATTATTATTATTATTATTATTATTATTATTATTATTATTATTTTGTAATACATAATCCGCAAGCATTAATTGAGAGAGTGAGAAGCCACACCTTCGGAAACATTATCTGAAATACATAACTTTCATGCTCTACATTGGAGGGAGTTAATATTCTTTTTAATCATCATAGTCATTTGGGGAGGCTCCACTCAACTTTTGCCGGTCATTAGAGAGGCTTCCGAGTTCAATCGTGAATTTGGAAATGCTAATTGAGTTGGATTCCAAAGGGATCTAAGTCACGTCAAGTTCATGAGCTTTTCAACGCACTTGTTAGTGGCTCAAAGTTTTAATACAAAACTCGCGAATAATTTTTTCCATCTACGTTGACACAAGATTGTTGCTACACATTGATTTTGTGTGCTCTTTTAATAGTATATTGTATAATAATCAGCACAAAGCATGGATTTTATGTCCAACCACAATGCTTTGTGACAAGCAATTTATTGACACCAACGAGGGGTTAAGTGTGAAATATGGTTCGCCTTGAAATGAAAGTGATCTTTTCTTAATTTGATAGATCGCTAAGGGAGTGCTCAACAAAGATCAAGCCTAATAATTCCAGCAGGCTTTATGCTTTGAAGTCAATTCAGGCCTTGGCCTGGTCAGCCCATTAAACTGGACCGATCGAAGTTCACCTTAATTAGGATGGGGGGAAACGAAGTTGGTTGGAAGTTTAATGTCTGCTTTTGTTGACTTTACTTTGAATGAATTATTTGGGGGCAAAAGTAGATTCTCATCCCAAAATTTATGCACCACATAGTCTAGTGATTTTCCATGTAAAGAAACGTAAATAATTGTTGACTTTAATAGTCCATTGTGATGCTTCGAGGAACCATCCTTACTAACAAATTTTCCTGTAGACTGGCCCATGACTCTCTACATATTCACCCAATCCTTTGGCTTCTAAGTTCAATGACCTACCGAAAAGTCATTCAAAAAAATCTTCCTTTTAATTCCTTTGTGGTGAAGGAACAAAGGTCTTGATAGTTAAGGCCCGCATCTATACAAAAAGCCTTTTCTTTTCCTTTCAAAGGAGTAGGAGTTAGGCACCACCTATTTTCTCTTTTTACCCAAGCTTTTGGGTTAGTCGAGAAAACTTAATTTCGATTCGAATAGAAGGAGTCTAATTTAAAAAAGTTTAGTGAAATATAATCAAATGTAAAGCTATTGAATAACAAATTTGATACTTTCCAAGAGTCTTTTTTGATTCATCGAGTCATAGTGATTAATAACTTCGATCTTAATTATTATTTTTTGTCATGCTCAGATTTATGCCTAAATGGAATTTTTTACACCTCCGAATCTAGCGAGATTACATGGAATGTTTAGTTATCACAAAATTGATATGTCCAATAAATTTTTTATCTTATATAGTTTAGCAAATCATGTCATCAATCAATAAAAATGTTGATACCATCTAATTTAAATAAATGGAAATGGAATGTGCCATATACATATAATTTTGCGATGCATCAAAATACAATCACTTGAGTAAAATTGCATGAGATTAGTCAATATGATTTTGATACGGATGCCAACCATCTAAAACTTAAGCTCTTGTGCCTCATCTTAACGTGGTATTAGCATTAGCTACGTCTCTCAGAAAGAAAAAAATCAGATAGAACAGCACTAGGGCGGTGCAAGAAGATTGAAACCAATGATTGACCCAAGGTAAGGTCCACGAAGACTTGGATTTCGAACAGTCCATCATGATGAAGCAGCATGCTCAAGAACCACATTTTCCCTGCTCTTTCGTTTACTTATGAACCAAGCACTTTTTTCGCCGGACACCTTTTCCTTTTCTTTTTTTTTTAAATCCAAAATTTTAATTATTCTCAAATTTTTATTTTCTTTTTCCTTTTCTTTCCTTTTCTTTTTTTCTTTTCTTTTTCCTCGCTTAGTCATCGGCTAGTCGGCAATCGGCTACAAGTGAGCTCAAGTCTCGCCATAGGCAAGTGAGGCTCCACCTCGCCTTGCTTGAGCTCGCTCGAGGTTGTTGTGTGAGCTTAGGATTTGGAGTTGGGCTAGGCTCAAGCTGCACCCAAGGTCGCCAAAAGTTAGCAAGGCTTTGGCATGGCTCGAGCCTTGCCTAGCTCGCTAGATTTGGCGAGGCTTGAGCTGGCTTGACATCCTTGAGTGAGCTTGGTCCTCACCAGATCTGGCAAGTTACGTAGGCCTCAAGCCTCACTGGAGGTTGCCAAAGGCTCGCTAACCTCTGGTGACCTTAGGCAAGGCTTGAGCCTCGTCCAGCTTGTCGGCCTAGCTCACCATCCTCTTGCAAGGATTGAGCTCGCCAGTGGCTGATCGCATCTCTATTCTTTTCTTCCTTGAGTTTTTGAGCTAATGGACGAAGCTCATTTTTAATTTGAATGGAAGGACTTTGATTTAAAAAAAAAAAATCTATAACGAGACTTTCGAAGTGTCGTTTACTTAAACAAAAGTTTAGCGGAGTATAATTAAAGGTAAAACTATCGATAACAAATTCGATCTTCCATCAGTCTCAATTCAAAGAATTTGATATTTCTTAAGAGTCTATCTTTTTTAACTCATTGAGTCATCATGATTTAATAACTTCAATCTAAAAAAAAAAGAATTTATCACACTAGGATTTATGCCCGAAAAGACATAACTTATGAATTCGAAATGGAACATTTTTACACCTCTAAGGGTCCGTTTGTTTCGCGGAAAATAATTTCCGGGAAAACATTTTTGGATTTTAAGAACTTTCGTTTCACGGAAAATGTTTTCCATTAAAGGAAAAAAAGTCTTTAAAGTAGGGAAAATGTTTTCCACTTTTGAAAAGTGGAAAACATTTTCCTCACTGATCTCTCTTATCTCACACCTATACAAATCTTGACTTCCTCCTCCCCCTTTCTTTTTCTTCTTTTCTTTTTTTCATTCGAATTATTTTTAAAATTTTTTTCTTTTTCTTTTTCTTTTTAATTGAATTATTTTTAATTTTTTTTTTTTTTTTGGTTTCCCATCTTCTTCTTTTTCTTGTTAGTCGTCAAACCAAGTGAACCTCAAGCTCATCGATCTCAAACTCGCGTTCGCCAATCTGGTGAGTGGAAAATATTTTCCTTATCGAACACCGAAAAATATTTTCCGAAATATTTCCAGGTTTTAGCCGAATACCGAAAAATATTTTCCGAAACATTTTCAGGTTTTAGCTGAACACCAGAAAATATTGTCATTTTCCTGGAAAATGACTTTTGGGAAAATATTTTCAGAAATCGCCATTTTCCGCGAAACGAACGGACCCCTAAATCTAGAGGGATTTTTTTGTTTTCTATGATGGAATATGAAATGTTTAGTTACCACGAAATCGATCTAGAGATAGAAAAATACTCATAAACAAACATCATCTATCTAGAAAAACCTTTTTTCTTCTAACCAATCGTATCATTAATCAATAAAAAAAGTCAATACCATCTAATTTAACTAAATGGAAATGGAATGTGTCGCTTGTATAGTCTTGTGTTGCGTCGAAATACAAACACTACGTTAAGAGTTGCATGAGATTGATCGATGTGATTTTGATGCAAACGTCAACGATCTAAAACCTAAGCTCTCCGTGCCTCGTCTTAATGTGGTGCAAGAAGACTGAAACCAATGATTAACCCAACAGCTTGCTCAAGAAGGAATAGCTCATTGACCCAAGTCTACGAAGACTTGGACTATCAACAGTCCATGATGAGTCAGCTTGCTCAAGAAGGAATAGCTCATTGACCCAAGTCTACGAAGACTTGGACTATCAACAGTCCATGATGAGTCAGCTTGCTCAAGAAGGAATAGCACCAATGATTGACCCAAGTCTACGAAGACTTGACTACCAAAGGGGAACGCTTAAGCTTTGGCGGGTCTTCTTTTCCACGTTAGGATGACCCACCTTCTCTTTCTTTGCTGTATTGCTTTATTTCTTTTCATTATCACTTTGCTTTTTTGACAAGGCTTTCCGTGGATCCTGGGGGACCAGTTTCGTCCTAAATTACCGGTTGAGGCCCCCGATGAGTTAATTACCATGAGAATTTGTAAAATAACATGGGTTCACCATTTCGCATAAGAGATGTCATTTCAACCAGAATTGCTAACAATATGTGGATTTTTCTTTGCTTTAATGCTTTATTTCTTGCCATTATCACTTAGCTTTTTATGTTTCTTCTGGGCGGCATTCGATAATTTTATTTTTTAGCCATCACCGTTTGATAAATGATTCAGACCGCAATTTCAAAATTTTTGAGTGGATTTTCAATGAAAAATTATAAAATAACACGTTTTTAATGTTTCATACACGGATCGATTCCCTGCAACCTCTGCCTTTCAATCGGAAGTGCAGGCCCTCACCTTAACCTTGCATCGCCTGCTGCAACTTGGCCTAAATATGTCTCCTATATTGATCAAATCCGACTGCCAGCGTCTGATCGACACGCTCCGCGCCAAACAGAAACCACCATGGGAAGAGCGGGTTCTCTTTGCTAAACTGTAGACTTTGCTCGGCGTCTACCCTAATGTGCGCCTCCAACATTGCAGAAGGGAAGCGAATAGGGCTGCGGACTGGGCTGCCAAGGCCCACGGTAAGACAAGCCTGGGTCGAAACTGGAATGTTTTTCCACCTTTTATGCTGCAAGATCTTGTAATAGCTGATGCGGTAGTCTCCGGGACTTTTGTAAACACTGGATGTAAGCTGCTAAATCTCGGCCATATCACTGAGACTACTTAATGAAACTCTTTATATTTCGGACCCAAAAAAAAAAATGTTTCATACAACAAACTTCACTCCAAGCACTTTTTTATTCTAATTACTTGCAAAATCCGGAGAAAGGAGCATCTTGTGGTAACCTTGACCAAGAACGCGATGTATCACAAGAGAACAAAACATATCAACACCTGGTGTATGTGATAAGGTTGCTAAGAGTACGGTTAAGATGGAGAAAGTACCTATGGTGAGATAATCTGATGGATATGTTGCCCAAATCAGTTCCTTTGACCAAGTCCAAGCATTGATTAGTGTTATTGAGTTATCTAGGCAGAGTAGGAGGTGTTTCATTTCTTATTTCCTATACTTAGGAGTGTCTATCGTTGGTTCTGCCTTATGGGTGTGGGCTTATATGGTCATTCTTGGTGGCGAGGGCAAGAGGTCTTGTAGCGTTTGGCTAACACTCTTCTAAAGATATGAAAGTGGAGATTTCTTGAGTTTTGACTTTTAAATTGGCAACAAAGGCTTTTTGGACCATGCACATTTATTTTAGGGCTTAAGAGATACTATAAAAGGGATATGCTGTATAACATATCTAACTCTAAGCTCCAAATTCTCTCCCTTCTTTGTTATTCCTATTTTTGACTTTTTGAATTGTACTCTTGTACTTGTTGTCCGAGATAGTGAAACTCCCCCCCCTCTTTCTCTCTCTCTCTCTCCATGTTTTCCCATTTTTGATTTTTATGTATATCTTGGGTCTCACGTGGTTTTGATTTTACTTTCATCCTTCCTATCTGAGCTTTGATTTGTGCTTCTTTTGGTGTTGTTCAGCAATATATCTTTTAGTTATATTTTTAGTTATATAAAATTGCAATTACTCCAATATGGTCGCAAGCTTTTGAGTAAATTATTTTTGAATTCAAAACTCAAATTGATCTAATAACTTAAGTTATTCAAATGTGAAAGGATGTAACTAAACTTGAATGATTGATGAGTTGAGCTTAATTGTGAATTATGAGACCCACTTCTCTTGGGTTGAGAGAGAGATCAAGAAGGTGACTTAGTATTGCATATTGACTCTTGGATGCTCTCTGAATAATTATGTTGTGCTACACAATATCATACTAGCCAATCTCTTTAATTACTAATATTAGTTTAACATTAAAGTTACATGTATACTATTAGCATTAAAAAGCTTCTCTGTTTTAGTACTATTTTCCTCTATCACACTTCTCAACTCCATCATTATCTTCCCATAATTTTTCTTATTGAACATGTGAGCAATAATATCAACGACATTGAATATGCGTGTAAGAGAGTAGGAAATAAAAGAAAAGGTCCATAAACTTCAAGAACAAGTCATTGAGCTTTTTCATCGGCTAATGCGAAGATAATTTGTGATCTTAGACAATAAAAGTCACACTACGTTTTTAAGAACACAAAGAGTGAAATTTCTATATTATTTTATTTTGGATTTAGCTCACTAAAATAAGAACTCCAGTGCATGGTGGGCCCCATGTTTGTCGTCTCTAACGAATTGTACACAAAACAAAGTTATGGAAATTAAATTTAGAGAAATTATTTTGAAGAGTAAAATGATCAATTCCACGAAAACCCATCTCCAGATCTATTCTTTTATAGGCAATATAGATGAACCAATCCCTCATCTGCCTCAAGTCAAATTTATAAGCACAAAACAGATTTATACATCCCTCAATTTTTTTTTTTATTGGGCTCAAACATTACTCATTCACTTAAAATAAATAAATTGAACATGAAAAGATCGCAACCACCCCCACGAGTGGTGAGTCCATGATAAATGGATCAATGTGATTTTCATGAGTTCACAAGTTCAAGTTATGTTATAAGCAAACCTTCAACCGATTAATATCTTAGGTATTATTACCCTTTGTGAAAAGATTTCGAGATTTCTAACATGTCAGTGAGGTTCTTATGATAGACTCACATTAACGGTTTTTTTTTTTTTTTCGATACACATTTACAATCGGACTACTTGACTAAAATTCAAATCAAATATTTTGTTAGAATGATAATCCCCTTGTACTCTTTTGTTTATCAAAACAAAAATTTCACAAACCATCATGATTCGGGCGGTGAGGTCAAGTCGGACCACCCCGACCTCGAGTTATGGGTCCATTTGGCACGTAAGCCAACAGTGGCTTCAAATCTCGTGACAGGAATGAAAGTATGCTATTTTTCTCCCGGAATGATGGAAAACTTTCACATCACTTGCATAAAACCAAAAACAAAAAATAAAAAAATAAAACCAAAACCAAAAACGAAAATGGAAGCGGAATACGATCGACAAAAACGAAAATGAAAGCAGAAAACAATTTAAAACAAAAATACCAAAAATGCGAACCCTCCCCTGCTTCCTTTGAACAAATAAAAACGCAAACTCTCGAAGCACCTTTGGATTATGAGGTTTCTAGGCGAAAATGCAAGGAAAGTTCCTGAACTGAAAGCTAAGGATGGGTTTTCTTTTGATCAGAAGGTCAAAAGGTCGGTTGGAAAGCGAGATTCCTTAGCAGGCTTCTGAATATTTTCCTTGAAAGTCATGTGGAGGTCATTGTGAAGAGACAAGGTAAAAGTTGAGAATTAGAATAAGATAAGATATAAATAAAATAAATAAATAAATAAAAATGCCGCGTCAGTCTAATGGGCTAGATAAATGCGCGCCAAGCTGAATCACGTCGATCATTTTCTATCCCCTCAAAGGCTTCCTCACACACCGACTGCCCAACCTTCGTTAGCTCACCCTTGGGACTGCAGGCCACGATCGATTCGCAGATGGAGGAATCATCGCCGTCATCGGCGACGACGGCGAGGTCGGACGCAGAGTTGGAGGAGATGCTGGACCGTATGCTGACTCGCTTGGCGCTCTGCGACGACTCCAAGCTCCAGGCCCTGCTCTCCAAGCTCCTCCCACTCGCCATCTCCTCTCTCTCATCCCCTTCCTCCACCGTCCGGAACAAAGTATGTATCCCCAATGCGACTGTGATTTCACGCTCGTTCGAACTTCATTCAGTCGGTCTGGTTGATGTTAGCTCCACTTCGGTGCCTGGGGATTCTGTCATCCTGTTTTTTTTTTCTCTCTTTTTTTGTTTTTGGTCTTTTTATTTGCCCAATTCGCGGTTCTTGCAAACTTCTCCGTGCGTGCTTGCGGGATAATGGAACTGCCAAGAGCTCGTCCTTAGATACCGAAAGTGGCCGATATTGTTTTGTAAGGCCTAGGAATGGAGTGGCTCTATGGCGTTTAGCTTTGGTCGGTTGGCACAGAAAACATTTTAGAGTTGAACGTATCGATGAAGGCTTCTCGCATTTGCCTCATATGGTGCGCTTCGCAACGAAAAGGGTTTTCAATGGATTAGAGAGTCGCAAGTTTCGTCTGTAATTGCTCTGTTAGAGTACTTTTGGAGTTGTTGCTCTACTGTTTGGTCTGATTAGGTTCCTTGTAGTCTTTAGAGATAAGTGCATTGGAAGTCTTAAAGTTTATTATGAAAGTGTAATCGAGTTCTAAAATTTTCAAAAAATGCAATCAACGGAAAAACTTGATTAAACCAATTTAATAAGTTTTAGGACTTAATTTTCACTTGATTGAATCAATTTGACAAATTTTAGGACTTGTTCCGTCTTGATTGAGCCAACTTGACAAACTTTAGGATTTGATTACATTTTTTGAAAGTTTTAAGCCTAAATTGTACTTTTGTAATAAGTCTTATAACTTAATTGCATTTTTTTGAAATTTTAGAACCCGCAATGCACTTATCCCTAGTTTTTATTAGTTCTATTTGATCCTAAGTATACCTAATGTGGTAAATCGTTTATCTTTTATAAAATTTTATTATTATTTATGAAGAAAAAGTAATTAGGGATAAGTGAAAGTGGAAATCTGTAAATAGCGATTTTAAATTTAAGCAATAAATTTGGTTGAATGACTGTAGATATTATTAACACATGACTCTAAAAGGAATAATGCTGAATAAAGAAAGACCAATTTACAAAATTATTAAGTCATAAAGTGATGTGGTAGATTTTTGTTGGGTGCTTGAATATAATTCACTCGTGCAAATACCGTCTCACAGTTTGACATATTATTCTATAATTAATTTTCATGAATTGATCTTTATATCCCTCTGTTACTGTTAAAATTCTCGAGGTTTGCGGTAATATGTTTGTCCATTCCCTTGTCGCTGCCACGACCTAAAATTCGACGTGGCCACTTCAAAATGGGCTTGGCGGCCCATGAGTCGTGCCTGGGCCACATGGGCCTAAAGGCCATTTTTTTTTTGGGGGGGAGAGAATTTTGACACTTCATGGGTGACATTGCTAGTATCACCATGCTTTTTCCCCCTTTATTTGGGGGGCGGGGGTGCTCATTGCAAATGAAAAGTATTGTCATGGACATTGCAGTTCTTCCCATGCACCATTGGGATTAATTTACCAAACTTTAGAATATGGGTGTATTTCTTCTTCTCTCCTTTTGAGTGGGTGCGTTGGGCTATAGTTGCTCTTGTGTAATGCTGTGTATGGCATCTTTTCTGTCATTAAGTTCTACAGATTTAAATCTTCTGAGCACCTCTGCTGTTTGTAACTACTTCGTGTGGTAAGATTTTTGGTTACCTTTACTTTATGTATAAGAACCCATCCAACTAATCAAGAAGAAAGAATAAATGAATAGAAAGAGGGGGTTTTAATTGGGAATGTTGTTTGTCTTGAGTCACTCTCTAGCTTGTATCGTATTAGGCTAAGCAACCGTCTAATATGAATATAGTATTTAACCATCTTTTCTTTTTTTCGGTCGGATGTATCTAACCCATCTTAGATAAGTGATTGTGCTATGAAATACTCCACTGACCTCATAAATCATATATGACACTAGCAACAGCCAGGGTGATGCTGACAAATGAGGTTAGTTGCAAATTCGTGTCAGGGATTGAATGTATGCACCTAAACCACAAATTTGTTCATTCCTCAAACTACTAAGTCAATTCCACTGGGTTCAATACTAGTTAGAATTAATCCCTTGTGAATGGTTGCCACTCGTGCTTTGCGGAAACTGTGTAGGACAAGGCTGAATTCATGAAATTCAGGACATTTACAATTTTCTGTTTCTGAAGACTCGTACATTATGCTACTCTGAAGTGATATCAGACTTCGACTGAAAGACTTCTAATCCTCCTGTTTCAAAGACTCCTTATAATATAGAATACAAGATTCAATGATAGATAATGTTGTAGAATTTTTGTTTTTCTTCCTTTTACCACCATCTTTGATTTCTGTTACGGTGGTTGTTATTCTCTTGGTCCTTTTTAGAGTTCACATATTGAAGAATTCCCAACAATATGAACGGTAGGTACTTCATCAAATTTACTTGTCAAAATGCGACATTGTATTGATGTAAAGATACTCTTGTCACCTTATGAATCCATGTTGGCCTCATTCCTCATTTGTCATGTCTCTTCCAGTGTCTTCTAACTGTTTTTGATTTACCCAAGTGTTCGCATGCTGAACTGAATTCGTTTTTCGTTACTTCATAAATATGCAGTTTTATCCTTGTTAGATCATTTCATTTGAGATGACCAGATTGATTCATCTTTTGGTACAGGTTCTTGAAATCCTGAGCCATGTTAATAAAAGAGTGAAACCTCAACCTGGAATTGGTCTGCCTTTGTCAGATTTATGGAGAATATACACAGAAGCTAATGCTGTACCAATTGTCAAAAACTTCTGCATCGTGTATATTGAGATGGCTATTGAACGCACTGATGTGAAGGTTTGTCATTGTTCTATAGTATCTGAAGTCTCTTTGGGAAATGAAATGCTGTTATCTTGAACTTGCCTGTCTAGAAAATGTTTTGTGTGAATCCTGATACAATTGTTTTTTTTTTCTTTTTTTTTCAGGAGAAAGAAATGATGGCACCTATACTTGCAGCCAAAGTTTCAGAGCTTCCTCATCAGCATCAAGAGAGGGTTCTAAGAATTGCTGCAAAGGTTCGTTTGAAGATTCTTTATTCCTCTAGCATGCAAAGTTCTATAGACTATTCGAGCACATTACTTGGTGCAACTTCTAGTTTTGAGTGTTCTTACATCGATTAATGTTATTGTTTCTTCCACATTCTATGTCTTGATGTCTATTAGCAAGAAGAACGTGTTGAAAACATCTTTGTAAATGAGCCATACTATGACATCTTTACCACTACATGCATTATTTACTTTCTTGGATGAAAGATATAAATAATAATAAAGTGTCTGTACTATATCTCGTTGATTGAGAATCTTTTGCTTGGGTGATGATAATTTGGAGAGGACCAACTCCACGTTTGGCAATTACCTCCAAACTTTAAGGCTGGGTCTTTTAGAGTCCTTGTCGTGCAAAACCAATCCTAGGTTCATTCTGACCTGTTGTCTTGCTGATCCTAGTGATGTATTTTCATCCTCTCTTTCTTTCATTGTTTTCCTTATGTTCAGTATGATGTGTTCAATGTACTGCTTAATGTCAATAAGAAGTTTCTTGATTGTGTACTTCTACATGGTTGAATGCTTTCAGGTGATCGGTGAATGCCACTCATCAACTAGAGTCAATACAGAAGTTGCTGCGATGTATAAAGCTGTAAATATTTCTCAGGACAAGGAAGGTTTCGTTGAATTTTGCCTTCATAATATCTTGTATCAACCATCTTCTCAAGGGTTTGTATATCACCTCACCAAGCATTACATTACCGTGTATGAGATGCTAATCCAATTTTTTTATCGAGGAGTTATTTTTTCTTTACAGTGGAGGAAGCTCCCCTGGACTTTCAATTGCTCAAGCTGACCGTATTACTGGGAAACAGCAATTGACGAATGATACACTTTTGATGAGAAAGGTGGAGTCATCTTAGCAATAAAGCAAATATATGTGGGGTGGATTTTCAGCATTGCCTATGCCACCACCAACTAAAATATTATTCTTCTAATATCTAGGATTTCTTTTGACCAAAAAAATAAAAATAAAATCTAAGGTTCTCAATCAATTCTAACTTTTTTTTTTTTTTTTTTTGTTAATATAATGAAAAACCTCAAACTGGCATAATGGTAATAAATTTACCTTAAACTAATGTTTTTACCATAAAAAAACTCCAAACCGGTACACTTATGATAAATTTATCATTTATTAAATTTTATCATCAAATTACTGAGTTGGATATTGATGGCAGTTGATAGGTGTACCAATTTAGGGCATTATCCTCCGTTTATTACAGGTATAATAGTTTGTAGTTTTCAGTGATATTAATCCAATTTAATAGAAACTAATGAAGGGTAAATTCGTTACAAACGTATCAATTTGGGGTTTTCTGTGATCAAAAAATTTATTTGGGGTAAATTATCACTATCGTACTAGTTTGAGATTTTTTGTGGTCAAAAAATTAGTTTACTGTAAATTTGTCACATGTATATGAGTTTGGAGTTTTTTGTTGTATTAATCCTCTTTTTTTCCGGAGCAGTTGGGCATTTTGAATGTAATTGAAGCTATGGAACTTCCCCCTGAAGTTGTTTATCCGCTCTATCTCGCTGCTTCTGTTGACAGGTATCTTGGCTTTGTAGTATGATATTTGCTTTCTTGCTTGTCCTATGGATGGATGTGCACGTATAGAATCTCATTGTTGATTGATTTTGGATTTGTACCAGTCAAGAAGCTGTTGCCGTGAGAGGCGATGTGCTTTTAAAGAAGAAGGCTTCTGATGCAAATTTGAATGATCTACTGCTTATAAAGAGACTATTTCTACTATTCAATGGTATGGACCAAAATGAGTCTTTTATTGATAATTAATCCTATAGGTTTTTTGCTTGGCATAGATGAATTCATTCTCTTACATGTCTGTTTGGAGAAGTTTTTATAAAAAGGGAAGACGGAGGAGAACAATCACTCTAACTAATGATTTTTGTTGCCTTCATGGATATCGATGGCTTTTTACCTTATTTCTATGATGCATCTCATGTATATAGAGCATGTGATATGATGTGGGCAAAATAAAATGATGATTGTATGTGACATCTTTCATTAAAGATTATCACTGCCAGGCCAGTAGTCTATAATATTTCATTGTAAAGTCAGTTTCTCCATCTATGAGTGAGATTGCCTCATCGCTTCTTTGAAGGAAAAAGTTTCTCGAGATTTGAGTTATTTTTCTTGTAGCATTTTGAGGTTCATGGGGCTATAATTCTTCTTTTTCTCCCTCACAAAGTTGTTGATAGAATCCTCTTTTTCAAGCTTGCCAATCTCTGAAGGATCCAGATCATATAATTACTGAATGTACTGCCTGCCACTTCAAAGAAAATTATACAAAAGGAGACTAATATTTCGATGTTGTAGGTATTGCATGCCAAATTTTCGTTCTCATGTTCTTAGTGGCAGGATAAGTTTCGGTTTACTAATATGAGCCTTTTATTATGCTAAATATCTCTTTCAGCAACTTCTGGAGACTTCTTTTTTTTTTTTTTTTTTTTTTTTTTTTTTTTGGCAAGTGGCTGGAATTAAGACTGTCATTCAAGAAAAACATTCATTTAGATGGTGCTGTTATAACAGCAACACCATGTGAGGCATATAAACTTTTCTGAAACTATAACAAGGAAAAAAAAAAAAGATTGTCATTTGAAGAACCATTTGAGATAGTCCACAAAATTTTTGTGGCCAATCAGATCGTGCTGTCACGGACATTAAATGATGCTGGTAAAGGTACAATGATGCTAGCATCTTCAGAGCACTTTATTATTCAAGGGAAATGGACATTATCCTTATTTCTGGCACTTTTTTTTTTCTAAAGAAAATATATAAAAGTTCATGAGGGAGGTATGAAACTTTTACGGCCAATGAATTTGTGCAGTCATTAAAGACACAATGATGCTAGTATTTTGAAATTCCGATCTCAAGAACCATTTTGTAAGTAAATAATTATTTAAGCGAAATTTGCATGGCCCTTATCAATACTCCTTTGTTAAAGAATAATCAGAAAAGTTTATGAGAACGGTAACCCAGGGGTACCACACCAATACAAAATTACAGACAGTTTGCAAAGTTTATATACCACGATTTCACTTTCGTCCAATTGCTAAGCTTTTTATAAGTTGGCACTATACTCACAATGCCTAAAAGAAATGAGAGTGAGAAGTCCTTTGTTAATTCTCTGTGGCCCCTTATCTACATTTGAGTTCTTGGTCAATCTCTGCACTATGGTCTTTTAATCTAATCCCAATTCACGTGTGAGAGGGAGTTTTAGAACATTTAGATGTTAGATAGGGATGAGGTGGTCCCACTATTTCCACAACACTCATGAAGGAGATCAGGTTAAATTTATTGGTGCTATTAAGAAGTAAACATCAGTCATTTTCGTTTTTCCATTATGCCTCATATCTCCTTAGTGCTGTATTATTCGCATGTTGCGCAGGTTCTAGTGGAGCCGATACTGTTGCACCAGAGTCTATAATCGCTCCTGCCAATTCAGCCTTAAAAGCAAGATTGATGTCTGTCTTTTGTCAGTCAATTACTGCAGCAAACAGTTTCCCATCAACTTTGCAGTGCATATTTGAGTGCATATACGGTACTACTTTTTCAAAACCCTCCTCCTTCAGTCTATCTTACAGAATGGACTAGAATTTTCCCTTACGATAATTTAGCAAATAAGCCATATTTGGAGACTCATGAGACTAACTACTCGTCTGAGAAGTAGCAAAGTAAGATGAAGCAATATAAGAGCGTGTGTGAAATGCAAGTTGCAGTGAGATTTATATGTAGTTGTGGTGAGAAGGGAGAGAGGAAAGTGCGTGCTATTGGTCTTATCGTATATCTGGTTCTATTTTATAATGTAACAGAAGGATGCATGAAAATGTTACCCACAATGTAAGAGCAAGATGAAAAGGAGTGCGCTAGCATTTGTGTTATTGGAAATGTCATTTCAGCATATGGGCGCGAAATAAGGCTGATCATGGTCTATGGGGTGATATGCATCGTGATCAAGTACGCACACATGCACAAAATGAATGCGTGTTTGATGAGAACTTCGGTGGGGTGCAGTTGGGGGATGTCTTGGCTGTCCATTAAGAAACTCTTTTCAGGTTCCTGTTGTGCCAAAATATGTGTCCTAGTCTGGGATCTGGCCAGTTTTCTGTGGTAGGGCCCTCGTTGAATATTTTGTGCCTTTGACTGATGCATGATGATGTTAAAAGCCACAAGCTGTAGTAGATTCGTGAATTTATATGTTGACTTTTGCCACCTCGTTATAGGTGTGAAGTATCTGTCCCGTTATACCCTGAGGTTATAGTTATCTGCGTGGCTGTATGTGATTTAATTGATGAGCACAACTTGTTCTGTAAAAGGATGATCCGGTATTTCACAGTTCCTACTGCAAAATAATTAGTAGCTAAGGTAAAACCATAGTCTCCTGACGGTTGCCGATTTAGGTTGTCCTCTTCTATGGATTATATGCACTGTCCTATTCTTAAGTGATTCTACATTTTTTTTCCTTCCTGTTTAACAATTTGTGATCTTTGGCATAGTTAGATATGGATGCTCATGTTTAGAATTATATTATATGGTGTACATGTACCATTTAGCCCTTCCCTTTTCATGGTAATTTTTTCTGCATAAGTAATAATTATTTTTCATGCTGATACATCTGAAATCATGATGTTATAGGACGGGGTACCACCAAAAGATTGAAGCAGTTGGGAATGCAGTTCGTTTTTTGGGTATTCGAGAATGTAAGGGCTATACATTAATTTCAATTTATAGTTAACCTACTTTGAAGTTGGAAAGAAATATGTAGGTACGTCATTGTAAAATTGCCTAATCGTGGTGCCACTCACCATAGTTCCTATGTTGTGCTCAACCTCTCAAGTAAACTCCACTCAATACGTAGACTGCGGGATAGTGCTAAAGCATTCTATTTAATTGCTATAGAGTTAAATTGGTCTTCTGCCTCAATTAAAGACGGCCTCTTCCAAACTTAACACACCCTCGAAGGCTCTAAGAAAAGAGAAAAAGGGAAATAATGTTCGCCTAATGAAATGTTAAATAAGTCCAAGCATCTAGAATCAACTTCTTAAATTCAGTTTATGATAATTGAACATCATTATAGTTGCATTTAACATGCATTTCTCTATTCCAATCTTTTAAGTCCTTGCTTACCGTTCATCGATCTAGCAGAGCTATTTCCAGCTTCTTAGTATGGAAACCCAAATAAGCACAGTAATGTGTTTACAGGGCCCTTCTAGTTTTTTGTGAATTTTACCTGTGAAATATCTGAATGCATATATCAATAGAGTTTGTTCCTATCATTAAGAAACTATTTGAAGGCATATGCATTGATGTCACTTTAGCCATTTTTCTCAGTGCTGATTATTTGCTTGAGAAGTATTAAACTATAGACAACTCCCTTTATGGTCTAAGACACAACTTAATACGTGTTATAATTAAACTTGAAAATAAAATGAATAGCAACTTGCACTATGATATTGGCAGTTTATCTTGTCATTCAACTGTTGGAAAAAAATTGTTTTTAGTGGACCAATGACTTTTGCCGATGAAATTATATCTTTCTCAGGCAAAGCTTGATCAGTTGAATCTGGTGGGCCATGTAATCTTGAGTAAAATTCTGAAGACACTTGATGATTATTCAAGTTCTGAATCAGGTGAGCTTAGCATGCAACAGAGTTCCCTTGATTGTAGTTCTTTGAGTCACCTTTTAAGATTAAGAACCTGCAAGTATTTAGTCCATGAATACCTATTTGTTTTGCTCATGTAGATGTTAATGCCGAGGACACAAAAGCATCTGCTTTTAAAGCTATTGGGTTGCTAGCGAAGCGAATGCCTCAGCTGTTCAGGTACCGGACGAGATTCTCTTCCACACCCCCCCAAAAAAAAAAAAAATTCAGGCTTTTTTGACCGTTGGATTATCCCCTGTTTGGCCTGCTCGTAGGCATGAAGTCGATATGGCTATTCGGCTTTTTGATGCATTGAAGTTGGAGGCACCATCTCTCCGTTCTACGATTCAAGAAGCAACTGTCTCCCTTGCTGCTGCATACAAGGTAGCTATACTCTCTCCATATGGGTGACAATATGAATATTGATTCTCGATCTGTTGCATGAAATAATAATTGATGAAGACCCCTTTCTGGTAGCACATGACAAATGCTTGGCCGGTCACTTTGGCAATTGGTGGGCTTCATTTGTTCCGCTTTAGGTGTAAATAGTTTGAATTTCTTCACCAACTATAAAATCATTTTGTGGTAGTGCTTCAAGATTGATTTTTTCGAGACGATTATAGCTGGTCCTACATCTCATTACTGATAGGTCTAAGCTAAAGCACTTATAATCAAGGTCATTTGAATATGAAGACAGATTGTTGACACTTTTCATGTTTGGCTTTTGATATGTATGACGAGAAGACTGATATCATTACCTCAAACATTAGGAAGAGCCCGGTTTCCACGGTGTTACAAATTTAAAAAGTCAATTGGCGGGTATTATAAAATAAATTGGAATGACCATTGACTTGTCTCCACATTGTGTTACTTTTGTGCTTTTCAATAGGGCATTTATTGCAACCTAATAAAATTACCGGCTTTAGATCTTATGTTGGAGTCTACACCGACTGTGATTTTAATAACAACTTTTTTAGGTATATTTATGTGATGTGAAATAATAGATTGAAGGAGGTGAAAAAGAGAGATATGTAGCACTTTGGAGCTTGCAACGGATGATACAGAATCGAAAACAGTGGCATGAAACAATTCATACAGCCAAGCCACTTATTGGAATAAGCTTATACAGTAGTAGCCAAAATGGTAGTGGCGGAAGAGGAATTGCTTATAATGTCTGTTGATAGTGGTGATGCGTGGTGGTGGTGGTGGAAGCATTAATTGTCGTTTAATTTCCTGTAATATCTCTACTTGCAATTATCTTTCTTTGAGTGTGGCATATTGATTTGGTTTTGGATTTGGTGAGTCTATCTCCTAGTTTTCTCCTCCAGCATATGGTTAAGAGTGACTTTAATCGATAGGTGAGAAAAGTATCCCCTCTAACGGCATGGATCAATCTGTTGTCATGCGCTCTTGGGTATTCAGATTCTAAAAGAAAAGAACTTAAAGATTTGTGTTTGAAGGGAGAGATTCCTCCTTTCTGGTTTTGAGAACTTTTTGTCCTAATAGACAGCCTTATTTCCTTCCATTTCTTTTGATACGTCTCCCTTTATGGGAGATCACTGATACTGTTTTTGCTCCATTCCTCAGGATGCATCCATTACTGTGCTAAAGGATTTGGAGATACTACTGTTGGAAAATTTGAAACAGGTTTTGTACTGTTTGAGTAAATATGCATAGCAGGAGGAGTATAAAATTTATATGGAAATTGAGTACCTTCTTTTAATCAGGAACAAAGGGAAGTACGTTTTTGTGCTGTGAGTTGGGCAACTACATTGTTTGATTTGCAACACTGCCCAAGTCGATTTCTATGTATGCTTGGGGCTGCAGATACTAAGTTGGATATAAGGTAGATGACATATTCTCTTAAAAGTGTATTTATGATAAAAGATTGTAAAATGCTTTTCAGTCAATTAGCTGGGCATTCTTGGGAAGTATTTGTATATATAAGAGGGAGGAGGTATGGCTTAGTGTAGAGTGTTAGACATTTCTTTATTTGTTGCAAGTTTGTGCAAACAAGTACATGCATTTTATTGGTGCCTGTAGGTCTTCTTTGTAAGATTTTTAGTGTAATCAGTGGATGTTGATGATCTAGTGTTGATGTTTTAAGTTTCTTCATGCTTATGCTCTTTCAGTGCTGCATGATATTGGTTGTTTGTTCTCTTCATATGTTTCATGATGTCACTAAAGTTCTTCAAATAAATAGGACTCTCTCTGGCTAGCTTTGTATATTGGTCTTTGTTGTCATTACGTATGCATAGTGGTAATTGTCTCCATTACTAATGTAAAGTTATTGTTTGTTCTGCTTTTTTCTTCTAAAATTTCTTTGAAGAGAAATGGCACGGAAAGGCCTGTTCCCTGGTAACAATAATGGGCAACCTACCTGTCATGATATCAGTCTGAAGTACCCAAAACTTGGAGACATGTTAACTTACATCCTCAAGCAGCGACCAGAAGTGTTAGAATCAATTGAAACAAGGGCACAAGAGCTCCTTTTTCCTTCAGAGACTTACACTGCAATGATCGAGTTTCTGTTGGAGTGTTTTGAGTCAGAAAAGCTGCTTGCTGAAACTGATGGAGGACCCTCTGAATTCTCGTCTTCGGTGAAAACCATGTGTTTACTGCTAGATCATGCTATGGTATTTCAAGGCTCAGTTAAGTTGCACGCTTGTGCCTCCAAGGCGCTGGTGAAAATTGGATCTCACACTCCCCAAGTATGGCAAAAAGAAGCCACTGGACTTGCTGCTTCTTTTATTCATTTTCCCCGTGGGGGACTAGCATTAACTTTTCCTACTAAATGTTGATCATTACAGGTGATCGTTCCTCATTATGCTAACAAAGTGCCATGGCTAAAGCAATTACTGAGTCACCTGGACATTGATACTCGTGAAACTGCAGCGCGCTTACTTGGAATGGCTTCCTCTGGTCTTCCGACCCTGGCTGCTTCAGCTTTGATACATGAGCTAGTTTCTTCAATTAGCGATTCACGCAAAATAAGGTTTGGCGAATTTTCTTGGAAGATTGACCCTTCATTTTTTTTTTTTAACACTCTGAAGTCAAGAGTTCTCCTGATTTGGGGATTTCAATGTGTTCCTCAGCTTTGAATATCACTACGGAGCAGTATTTGCTATAGGATATCTCATGGCAGATTGTATTTATAGGACACCTCCTGTAAGTCACAGTTTGTTGTTTTTCTCAGGCAACTCATAAGATTTTTTTTTTTCTCGTACTTCTGTTTGTTCTCTCTCTTGTTGTCCTGTGGCAACATTGTTAACTGAATGCATTGTTTGGGAACACGGAGGGTGAAAGAAGGGAGAAAACTTGTTCCCTTCTTTTCTCCTCACAAAAGTTTAACTGTTACCCCATCTTCGACATCCATCCCTCATTTTTCTTCCCTCTCCTCCTTCCAAAATAAAGCATAAAAGCATGTAACTCTTGACAGGAATATGCTGGCGATATTGTATGGTCAATTATCTTATCAGTATCTTCCTTCTGATTGCACTGTGGCATGGTGTTGATACATTTATGGACTAACTTCTCTTTTACGTTTGCTCCATGCCTCATTTGTTCTGGTCATTATACTTCAGACTAAGTGGCAACATTCTGATGGTTTTTACTCTCCGGGTAACAGTTGCTGTCCTAGGCGCTAGGTTGATAATCTCTTATGTTGGTTATGATCCAAAGAGGAAAATTCCATGTTGACACGTCAACAATAATAATGAGCAATCTATTGAAAGTTTGAATCTAATTGATTATGGATTTGGTAAATGACTTCTTCTATATTACTTTTCTCAGTGACAAAAGATAATTTTAGCAGATGAAACCAAAAGAATTTTCATGCTCTTTCGATTTGTTCACTGATTGACAAATATCTTCATTTGATACCAGGTGCTATATGATCCATTCAACTTACTTTCATGATCTCTGGGAAAAAAGAATTTTACTTTCATAATCACAATGATTTACCAAGGCTTTATACTTTTGACATGATCTTCATTGAGATTACTCTGTCTTTATATCTTTTCCTTTTTGCTACGTTTGAGATGAGCTATCAGTCCTATACTGTGCTATTTATTCTAACTTCCATTTTAATCCATGATTAATAAATTTATGATTTTTTCAAAGAAAGATGCTTGAGGAAAATACGCATGACTACCTTTTGCTTATTGTTAGTTATGAATCCATACACCTCTTATCGTTCAAGTCCCATGATTTCCAGTTGAAACATTCCAAATCTACACCTTCCTTTGCTTGCGGCCTCCTTTTCTCATTACTGATGTAAAATTGGACTCTAATATCTGTGTCAGGAGTTGGATTTTCATTTAAGTATGTTGAGGTCAACGCAAGTTGTGACATAATGACATAAATGTATAAGTTTGCCTTTTTCTTTTCTGAATAGCTGTGGTGGACATTGTTAAGTTGAGCTGAATTTTTTTGCATTTACATAAATCATGCTGTAATTGACATTCACCTTTTAGATACAAGAAGTACTGCTCCAGAGTGTACTCAAATGCCTGGTTGATGTTGTGAACTCTGAGAATGCAACATTGGCATCTATTGCCATGCAAGCATTAGGACATATTGGGTTGCGTGTCCCGTTACCTTCAATTGCTGATGAGTCCACCTCAGGTAACTTTTTTCTTCCTGGAAATGTTGGAATCAGTTAAATGGATTATTAGTCATGGTAGACTTCATTCAAGTTGCAGCCGACATATTCACGGTTCTACAAGAAAAACTGAGGAAGCTACTTTCTGGTGATGACACTAAAGCAATTCAGAAAATTGCTGTATCACTTGGACATGTCTGTCTGAAAGAAACATCATCTTCACGCCTCAACATCGCGATTGATTTGGTTTTCAGCCTTTGTCGTTCGAAGGTGGGGACACTGATTCTCGTTGCTCTTTCTACGTGTGGTTGTCTTAGTATATGATGCCTGTTCGGTCTTATTATCATATAGCACCTGAAAGTTTTCTTATCTCTAAATCCTTGAGTTGTACAGGTTGAGGATGTCCTTTTTGCTGCTGGGGAGGCTTTGTCTCTCTTGTGGGGAACCGTCGCTGTGACTGCCGACACAATTCTCAAGATTAATTATACTTCACTCTCTATGTCTTCAAGCTATCTTATGGAAAACATGAGCACATCTTTGTCTGGATATAACTCTAATGGAATGATTGAAGACAATGAAGGTTCTCGTGCTAGTGTTAGAAATGCAATTACTAGAAAGCTCATTGATGATCTTCCACACAGTCATAGAAAGGAAGAACGCTTGGCTGGAACTGTCTGGCTGTTGTCATTGACCATGTATTGTGGTCATCATGCAAATATCCAGCAAAAGCTGCCAGACATTCAGGTTATTGTCGATGGATAAGTCAAATTTTTCTACTTCTGAGCTTGTTATTATTACTTATTATTGGCCAATTATCTTATGAGCTTGTTGACTATGAACTCTATAGGCTCTGGAAGAACTCTTTCCATGTGGCACTAAGCCCTTTTGACTCTAGCTTATTTCTACTCTTGCAATCATTGTGTTAGAAAGATGCTGGTTTTTTGCGGAGGATTTGTGGTTTACTGGGGATTGAAGTTCTTGTGACTAATCTCTACTGCATTCCCCTTAAAAAGTACATTAACTTGGTTGTTTTAATTCCATAGGTCACTCTTATAATATTAGTGGCCAGGCTTATAACTAAAAATTGAACAGGCAAAAATAAATTCAATATACTAACAAATGAAGAGGATGAATAGACTTTGTGGTTGGTGTTACAATGGATGTTTTTTATACTTACAAGGGCCTTGAGCTCCCAGTTCATCATACTTGCTGAATTGAAGTTAAATTGCATCGACGTGCTAGAGTATGAGGGAAGTTGGAATGTCCAGTTTTTTTTCTAGACAAACAGATGCGCTGAGTTTTTCTTGTACTATAGAATTCGTGAATTGGATATCATGTTCACTTCCAATAACATGAAGAGGCACAGAATACTGTATTTACGGGTTACTTGTATATTGTTTTAATTTTAGTCAGAAGATACGGGTCAATTTAGTTGTGCAAACGAGCTGAGATAAGGTCTTTTTCTCGTTGAAGAAAAGACTTTAGACTCTTTTCATGTCAAGATGAATCTATGCAATCATTTTGGGTCAATTTAGAAGCGACAAACAGCTGAGAAAAGAGATGAATATTGGTGGATTGGAAAAGGAAATTAGATAATTTATCTGCTCAGAAGAATACCATTCTACTTTGTCGCTATAATTCAGTTTTTTTTTTTTTTTTTTTTTTTTTTTGGTAATGCAGGAGGCATTCTTACACCTACTATGCGAACAAAATGAACTTATTCAGGAGCTTGCTTCCCAAGGCATGAGCATTGTATATGAGCTTGGAGATGAATCTATGAAGAAAACCTTGGTGAATGCACTTGTCAATACTCTAGTAACTGGATCTACGAAGAGAAAGAGAGCCACCAAGGTTTGTTGTATTGTAGTTCGAATTATCTTAGTTAAAAATTTGATTAAAGACTCTACTAAGAACCAAGAAGGTTCTAAATTATGTCTAGACACCAGAATCCAAATAATGAGGAACTGGTGGATGACGGAGCATTTAATACTTGAAAATATTGACTTGGCTATTTAAGTTTCTGTGCCTTCCTCTGGTGACAAATGTGAGGATGAAATTTTCTTGGACAGCCTGTCGAAGATTCTGAAGTTCTCCAAGAGGGGGCTATTAGGAAAAGTCTAAGTGGTGGAAAACTTAGCACTTATAAGGAACTGTGCAATATGGCGAATGAGATGGGGCAACCAGGTCTGATATACAAGTTTATGGATCTTACAAATTACCATGCTTCTCTAAAATCGAAAAGGGGTGCTGCTTCTGGCTTCACTAGATTAGCCAAGCAAGCTGAGGATGCTCTTCAGCCACGGCTAAGTGAGTTAATACCCAGACTCGTGCGATATCAGCATTATCCTGACAAAAATGTTCAGGTGGAGACCCCGAATTCCTGTGTTTTAGTAAATCTGTCCAAATGACATCTTTGTGATGAATTCTTGCGTCTAAAGACGACTTTATTCTTCACTGCCTTGCGATACCTTGACAAGATAACTTTTTTTCTTTTTTTCCGATGGGTTTTCCATTTGGCATTTCGTCCTCTTTTCTTGATGCTCTTCTTGGATGTGATACAGGATACAATGGAACATATCTGGCACGCCCTGGTAAAGGAACCAAAGAGAACTATTGATGAATATTTTGACCTAATCATGGATGATTTGTTAAAAGAACGTGGTTCTAAGCACATGCGTACACAGGAGGCTTCCTGTCTTGCTCTTGCTGAGATTGTCCAAGGGCGAAAATTTAATCAGGTAAGGGATGTGTGTGGCAAATATTGCATATACGAGTCTCTAAGATTCATCAGACAATCCCCGAGTAATAACATAAACCATTGATAATTTTATGTCATCCACGTTTGTTATAGGTGAAGTTAATCTAGTTTCTCCTTTCCTTGATCTTACGCCTTAATTGAAGAGCATGTGTATATATGGAATAGTTGACACCAAGTACGCAAAGCATTATTGCTATCTCTTCAGAACCGAGCTATTAATATTGCTTTAGGTGGAAAGTTAGATTGTCTCGAAGTGAGTAAACCTCGGTGGAGTCAATCTTTTTCACATTTTACTAGTGTTTGCTCATCATATTTCTGCAGAAAAAAGACTGATAAATAGATTGTATAATTAGACTTTCTAGTTTCTTTCAATCTACCCCAAGAAACTCAAGTTAGAAGTAATAATTAAAGCTTCATGGAAATTATAAGTGATTAGCATTCAAGTGATTTTGTGCTTCTATTTAGAAAAATGCCTAACTTTTTTTGTTACCTGCTTTTTGTTTATTTGAAATACTAAAAATATTGTTTGATTAAAGGCCAAGCAATTTAATTTCTTTTTTCCGTGGATATTGTAATTTGTTGAGATATCATTTTTCTGTCTGTCAAGCACTCACATGTACTTATTTCTTTTAGGGTTAATACCATGAAAAATCTCAAACTGATATACTGATGACAAATTTACCCCAAACAAATTTTTTGACTATAAAAAATCCAAAACTGGTATACCTTTGACAAATTTACCCCAAACTGGTTCACTTGTGACAATTTTACTCTCTATTAGTTTCCGTTAAATTTTATTGTCAAATTATTAAGTTGGAAGAGATGTCAATTTGGGATTTTACTCTCGTTTGTCACAGTTATATTAGTTTTGTGGTTTTTATGATATTAATTTAATTTAGTGGAAGGTATATTTGTCACAAATGTACCATTTTGAAGTTTTTGGAGATCAAAAATATAGTTTGGGGTAAATTTATCACAAATATACTAGTTTAAGGTTTTTTGTAATCATTTTGGATAAATTTGTCACCGATATATCAATTTAAGATTTTTGTGATCAAAAAATTATTTGGAATAAATTTGTTACAGGTGTACCAATTTGAGATTTTTCATAGTATTAACCATTTTTTATATGTTAAATCATTATGCAAACTAAAAGACGTGAATATTACTTTTGATATTAGGGTCAATGCATTGTGTAATGTTTATATTTGAATTAATATCGATATTTCATGAGTTAATTTATGTCCAGTTTAATATCATGCTATGGCATCATGCAAGTCATCATAATTCGTCTCTGAAGTTGCTCGGTGGATTTATTTATTCATGAGCATGTTCTTTTCAACTGCATAGACTCGAAAATATGTTTCTTACAAGGAATTTCCGAACATCTCTTAATAAACAATTCATTCTAAAGTGTGATAGCCAAACAAAGAAGTGGTAGAAATATGCATGCCAAGCAATTTGGAATTATAGATAAAAAAAATAAAAAATAAAAATCAAGGGGGGAGGGAAAGAAGTAAATATGAAATAGAGAGAAGAAATACATATTTTAAAAAAGGACACTACCATGCTATTGAAGACGTAAACTTTTAAACCGTTGGAGTAGCCATCTGGCAAACCTGGGCTAGGAGCTTCATCACTGTCATGATGTCAAGAGAACCATTCGGAAGTAGTACGCTACAGAGTGGTTAACTGAAGTTGGAATTGTCATTCTGAATTGCTGGAAATGACCGACAGATGGCAGAACAGAAGTGATGATATCTAAAAGGATCACCACTGCTTCTGTGTACTTACAGCTCCATTTTGTTTGTTTTGTTAAATCTGATCAGTTTGATTTACCCTTAAAAAGATAGTAATATTTTCTATAGTACCTTCCAAATGGACATGATACACTGGACAAAGAGATAACCACCGAATTATCCTGGCATCTTTCCCATTCCAAAATAGAGATATTTCTTCTGCTTTTTCTTTTTTATTCTAAAGCATGTGCCATATCACTTATTGTACGGACTTGTAGAGCTGCACTTTTAACGAGTGGAGTAACTTTGGAAGATCTTCTGGCTTCTTGTAGAGGCAAATTGGTCTTCTATGGGGAAGAAAACAAATATGGTGAAACTAAGTTAAAAGGAATCGAAGACAAACACTAAAGAACTATTGGTCTCCACAATACATTTTCTCAGTTTTCAAAATGGCGTGCTTAGATCGACAACAACATATTTGTCTATCTTTAGTGACCTTATAATGAAATTTACTCAAGAAAAAAAGAGTGAGTTCGGTCAGCGAACTTTTACAATGAAAAACCAGAGAAGTTTGGTTTATATTGCTCTCATTGCCAACATATATGTTTCCCAACATACTAATTTCAGTTTGTTTAAGTAGGTTGGCAAGTATTTGAAAGAAGTATGGATTGTTGCATTTCGGGCGATGGGTGATATCCATAATACTATTCGGAACTCTGGTATCAAATTATACCGTGCAGTGACTTCACTGACGATACAGCTCTGTAATGTCAACCGCACAGAGACATTAGATTCACACCAAGCTATGGATATTGTTTTACCGTATCTACTTGAACAAGCCAATCGAAGTACGGGTGATACTACTCATAAAGCATCAATAATTGTCGTTGTACTGGAGCTCACCAAGGTTCGACATATCTTCTTTTGAGAACTTTAGTTACAAAAGTTTAGTCCCTAAGAGGAACATTTGGCCTCCTTTTACCATCGCATATTGTTCATCTTCTCAAGAAAAAAGGGCCTTTATGGATGGATATCTTGCTGCTTTTACATGTTAAAAAAGTTCTCCTAGAAAGTTAATTAATGAATATATATATATATATATATATATATATATATATATATATATATATATATATATTTTAAGGATTCAGAAAGGTGAGTAGAGCTATAGTTTTGAATATGGAGTTGCCCGCCTGGCTATCTATTTACTGCCGGATTGTATATAAGCTAAAAACCAAACGGAAACCACTTGGTTTAGTAAGGTCAAGTGTGTTAATTTGTGTGAATGAAATGCTGAAAGACTAAGAATAGGCTTTGCATACTTTCGTGGTTTTGTTGAAAATAATGTGCTATATGATTGATCCATCTTCTTTTTTTTTTTTTTAATTTCTTTGAGATTTATATCAGTAGTTGGATTTTCTAGAAGGAGCTAGTTTTGTAAATATTTCTGTTTCCAGAGTAATGAGGTACTTTGTTTGAGAATGGCTAGTTTTTGAATCAGAGGCATCACCTGTAAGTATTTACTTATTCACAGGGTGCAGGAGCCGTGCTCCGTCCACATTTAGCAGACTTAGTCCACTGCATGCTTGAAAGTTTGTCAAGCCTTGAGGACCAAGGGCTCAATTATGTCGAGGTATAAGAGAATTTCACTAGCCACTTTAGCAATTTGGAATCTTACTCGTCCGTCAGTTCAATTTTTTTCTGTTTGTATGCTTTATCTTGTAGTTGCATGCACCAAACATTGGATTGAAAACAGAGAAACTTGAGAACTTGCGGATTTCATATTCCAAAAGTTCTCCGATGTGGGAAACTCTGCAGCAGTGCATAAATGTCGTGGATGCTGTATCCTTGAAAGCTTGGTTCTGCGACTTGCCCAAATGGTACGAGCCAGCGTCGGTTTAAACACAAGGTCTGTCGGCACGATCTCATGTGCACTTTTCTTATTGAGCAGATGCTGCAAGATGGACTGTGACATTCTCAAACATTTCTGTTTTCGTATAATATCTCTATATTCTAGTCCCTGATGTTGGTAAAATTTTTGGTTTGATCAATGAAGTACAATTTCTCTGTGGTTGGACATCCATCTTCTTTTTCAAGTCGTACTTTCCTTTGAAAGAAGAAGAAGGCTATTGTCTAGGGAACACATCCCTCATGAGGTTTTTCAATAAGTGCTGCACTTGAATAATTTGTCGGATTTGTGGGACATGAAGTGGAGTCCAACGTATGTCTGATGATGGAGAAGAACAGTCTCTCTTGGCATAAACGTGTCTTTATGAAGCTCTCATCTCTCTCATAGTCTAGCTCCGACGGAGATTTAGCAATCAGGAGCTGGGTTTCCACCTTCATGCTCTGAATTCACCAACGATCTTCGTATCTCCTTTAAATAGTCTAGCCAAATGTTGTTTACTTACTGGGGTGAAATATGACGTATCAAATGAACACCAAACCATTAAGGAAGAGAGGAAAAAATGCAAAGATTGCAGTTCAAGTCATGAGAAACATTTTAGGGCCTGAAAATTCAAGCTATGCTTTTGCGCCACCAAATGCACACAGGAAAATGCCTATTTTTTATTCTGTAAAATCGAGGAATGAAATTTATTATTTCTCTAATTTCTTTAATCAGCTTTGGATGGCTGAAATGTTGCTACATTAGATGATCAAGCATACCTATACTATTTTCTGTACTTAATAGACTTCTTGATTAACTCGCAGGTTTGGTGTTGCCAAATTTATTGACTTATTAGTACAAAAAGTTGGCATAGATATTAAACCATTTGCAAACACGCTATTGAAGTTGCTGTTTGGAGCCGTGAAGGAGGAGAAAAGTACTGAAGTAAAACTTGCCTTTTCAAATGCCTGTGCATCAGTACTAAAGCATGCAAGTGCCTCTCAGGCACGGAAGTTAATTGAAGACTCCACAGCTTTGCATGTGGGTGACAAAAATTCACAAACCTCTTGTGCGATTTTGCTGAAAAGCTTTCTATCCATAGCCCCAGATGTGGCTAAAGGATATCATAAAGCAATTCTACCAGTAATCTTTATTTCAAGGTACTTTACTCTTGTTGTTCTTTAACTCTTCATCCTTTATGAGTATGTATAATTGTTGATCTGTCACTTGACATGCGAGTGTCAAGCATCTTCAATGTATCTTAGAGGACTAAAAAATCTGGAAGATTCCCTTAATTGTGAGAAAATCTCTGACATCTACCGATAGATAAAAAATTTTAAGTGCTATACATTTATGAAGATACTGCTTACAAGAAAAGTGGAGAAAAAATACTCTGGAATTACAAATGGTTCCTGGGGTTTTGTTTCCTTCTCTCTGGTATATTGATTGGATATCATTTCTGATTTCCATGAAAAATGTGGACCCACCATTAGAAGATGCTGGCATCAACTGAGTCATAAGTTACTTGCCGGCGTCTAGTGCAGCTGCATTATGAATTGTAGTAAAGATAAAGGAAAAGGAGAATACGCATTTTGCAGAAAATCTGAAGTAGACACCAATTAACTCCTGAATTTTGTGGTTTTAATTTTGTTTGGAAGAGAGCGAAAACTTTCAATAGTGAACTTGTGATGAGCTATTCCTCCAACCAACTTATAGAGTTTGAGAACATGTTCATCATTCTGCAGATTTGAGGATGACAGGATTCTCTCTGGCATATTTGAGGAACTATGGGAAGAAAATACAAGCGGTGAACAGAGTACCCTTTGGCTGTACAAGGAAGAAATAGTTTTTCTTATTCGTGACAATATTTCATCTTCATCATGGGGAAGTAAGAAAAAGGTAGGCTTTTGCTTTTGGTTTTCTATATTTTGAAATTAGTGTTTTACCCAAAACCGTAAGTTATAAGGGAAGTTTCTTCTTAATGAATGTCTTGGGGCGATGTGAAGCACGCTTAAGAACGAAATTTTTCATTTCCAAAGTATTGCTTACCCATGATATAAGAAAAACAATGCACGGGAAAATTGCAATATTTTTATTATTGAGTTACTTAACAAGTACCCACTCTCAACAAAATCCATGAGAAAAAGATTCCACAATGTCTTACATGCAAGCCGATCCTTACATACAAAGCACATAATCTGGACGTCATCTTGAGGCAGGAACAAAGGCATTTAAGCAGAGGTAGCAGGATAGAAAAAAATGAGGAAGCGCCAGGATTTAAAATCCTAACATGCATTATGATACCATATTTTATCACCATTTTTGTCCAAAAGCTTACACTGGAAACAAGCAAGTTCATAATGTAGATATTGCATATAGATCTTTGTAGACACTGTTTAATACCCAAAAAAATCATACGTCAGAGATATGTCTTGTCTTAAAGATCATAAGTTGGTCATCTCTTATGTATATGAAATCTAAATGCCTGATTGTTTTTGTGAATGAATTTGCAGGCTGCCCAGGCAATCTGCAAGCTTGGTGAAGTACTGGGTGAATCACTGTCTCCTTGTCATCAAGTTTTGCGCACATCTCTTATGAAAGAACTTCCAGGTCAATTTCGGGAGGTAGGAAATGTCCTGGACTTTGTTACAGGAGAGGTGATATGTGTAGCTTGTGTTTACTAACACAAAGGCATGACACAAGAATAGCAGGAATAAAGGCTGAATTCTATCACATACTATACCATTTAAACTTCCTTGCCTTCTCAGACGTTAATGCGTCAATTTCTTCCTGCAATATTGTAGGGGAAGGAGGCTCTTTTGTATGCCTTGGTTGCTCTTTCAAAGTCTTGCCATCAGGCCATCTCCAAGGAAGATCCCAACGCTGCTGCTGATATTATGGATTTGCTAACCTCTGCATGCACAAAAAAGGTGAAGATTTACAGGGAAGTGGCACTTACAAGCCTTGGTCAGGTAATTCCAGATTATTGTGTGTTCCTGAATGTGATTGTCTTCATTTAGAAAAATGTAGGGCTTTTACGAGCTCTCACATCAAGAAACTTTTCAGCAGTACAATGTTTGGAAAGTGCTGTTTCATGTTGTTTTCACTTTCTTAGCTCCCAACTAGAATCTGCCCCCAAACATCCCCCTTCCTTTCTAATGAAGATCTTGTACTTTTCATGGTTTTTCAGGTTATAGAAGCATTTGGCAATCATGAGTTCTTCAACAAGGTTTTTCCATTATTGTTTAAAATGTGCAGTTCAGCCACTTCTGATAAGTCTGGACAAGCACATTCAGCAAATGATTCCGCTAAATCAGGTTCATCCATATTTCTAGCTTGTAACTGTCCAGCTTTCAGGATTTTGAGTTGTCCAGCATTACAACCTTTGAATTCCATATCATAACTTTCTCTCGTTGGTAAACTGTGCATTTTACATGGCATGGTCGATATGTGCAGACTATGATGGAAAAGAAGATTCCTCTGTTCCACTAGAAAAAGTACTGGACTGTGTCACATCATGTATCCATGTGGCATATATTGATGATATTCTCGAAGAGAAAAATAACTTGAAGCACCTCTGGATTGTCTCCCTCTCACCTCAGTTGTCATGGACTGGTATCTTCTTAACCAAATTTTTCTTGAGTGATTGCAGCATGAGAAGTGTTTCTATTAACTGTTTCATCATGCAGTCAAACAATCAGCTTTTCTATCAATTAAGGGACTCTGCTCAAGGATTCATGAAGATTCTCTGAAAGCTTCTCTACATGCAAATGCAACATCTTTGTTTCATGAGGTAATTAGCATCCACTTTCTACTAATATTGCTGAGAAACAGGGTAACTAAGAGATCATATCTCTAACTATGGATAAGGATAATACCTTTCCTTCATTATGACGGACATGTTGCACTTACCGGCTTTAGAATCAGTTGTCATTCTGTTCTCCAAATTGCTTATCTGGATTCTGATCATCTGTTTTTCCTTCAAAATTTTAAGCTGTTTTCTTTGGTGTTACCCAAAGTGGTGGACTGCATAGCCACAGTTAAGATAGCGCAGGTATGTCTTCACTTTCCCCTTTGTGGTGCAAATCGCCTTCGCCTTCATCTTCTTCGAACTAATCTCATCTTGTGTGACTTTCATCTAGATGTAGGATTGTAGCATTATTAAGTCCCATGCATATATAGGTCACATCACTCCAGTAAATAAGAGTTTCATTAAGTTATCCATTAAGAGTTCCTTCATTCGGATAGCATACATTGCCTTCGCAATGTGAAGAAGCAGAATTTTTCTTTTTCTTTAATCTTTCAAGTTTTGATGGTTCTTCTGATGTGGGCTCTGCATTAATCAGACTGTTGCGTTCAGCTGATGTTTTTCTTGGATTCAATGCCATTCTGACTCGAGGCACTTAAGACAATTACCATTTACTTGGTTTACATTTTTTATGATGATTCCTTACTAAGTAGATCAGCCAAACCAGAGAGATCAGTTGATAGCATCCCAGGGATTTTTATATTAGTCAACATAGCCATTTCTTGTATGTGCGAGCAAGAGTAAGTTTGTATTTGGCATGGATTAGTTGACAAGGTAAGTGGACCACTTAAGAGTTCAAGATCGTCTTAGATCATTCTGCAAATGCATTTTTTATGTTCATCTTGCACTGTGGACCAATAATCTATATGATACCTTTTCAAATTTAGGTTCACATCAGTGCTTCGGAATGCCTTTTGGAGATGATCACCCTGTGTAAGAAGCTTCCTTCAACGTTCTGGACAGATGCAGCTCTGAAGGATCGGCTGGTTCATCTGCATGAGGAGGAAAAGAATGAACAAGCCAAGTCCTTGCTTAAGAGATGCATCCATTTACTAGAGACTTCATAGAGGAAAATGTGAAAGCGAGTTGATTTCAATGAAAGGTGAGCAGAGAGTTCTGGCCACTGTAGGTGAAGTATGATAAATGGGTAAAATCAGTAGAAGAGCTGAAGTGAGGAGGTCAACCTCAAATGTGTAATGATCGATCTTGACTGTTTGTGAATCAAGGCTGACAACGCCTTATAGTAAACTTTTGGACAAACTAAAATGTTAGACCCAAGGCAAGAACCAAGGCGGACACCGCCTCTCTCTCTATTTGCAGATTTAAATAGATATTGCCCAGGCTTGGTATGTTTCACTGAAGGAGCCGACTACTATGTTCTTTTCTGCTCTCATATAGCTCTGTACGTTCTTATTAGTAAACACCAAATAATTCTGAACTAACCAATCTGATCTTCAGTGCATAAGATAATCTTCTTCTTCTTTTCCTGTTTGAACACGAGCATGCTATTGTTTTTGTTTTTCATTGTTGTTAAGGTAGAATGAATTCTCCAGAGCAGGAATCCTCAACCAATCTGATCTGATGCGGCCTGTTACGCCTCACGACTCCATCTGATATTACAGGCACATAACTTCTGTGTCCATCTCGGTGGAAATGATTCACCCTTTTCCCTTCTTATGGACAGCAGACCCGTGTGCCTCGTGTACGCATTCACCAGAGGCTGCTCTTCCTAGCTTAAATATTCATCAAATCCTTTGCATGTTGATTGTAAGGGGAAGAATAGCTAAAGTTAACATGCATACCTACGTTCTTGAGTACCTTTGAAAGCTATAACCACGGCATTAAAGTCCTTGGCCACCCCAACGTAGGCCTACAAATGATATATACACACGCACACATGGTTTAGAAATAGAGACAAACAAAGAGATGCAATTCAAACATAAAGCCATCACAAGTATCGCAAATTGGTAGTGCTCCTGACGGCATTGGAGGAGGACGAGATGGCAGCATCAGAGATCGTGTAGAGCAAACCCTTGGCCCTGCCGAAGAGCTCCTTGACGAAGACCGAGCGGCGGAAGGAAGGAGGAAATGAAGCTCTGGAGGGAGGGCGAGAGAAAGAACCCCTAACGTGAAAGAGAATGGATTTTCCCAAGGACTGGAAAATATCTTCTTTGACCACATTTTCCACCCTCAGAACACCAGAAATTTTGAAAAAAGTTTCCCCCTAAAAAAAAATTTTCGCAAATCAAAAGGGAGCCAAAGAGGATAATGCATATATGCCCACAAAATCTCATCTCAAGAATTGACCATTTAGTAATCAGGATCTATTCTTCACACAACCTTAGGGGTGCATGACAAACCAGAATTTCTATTCCAGAAATAATTTTTCTATTCCAAACCTGTCTCTGGAATAGAAATCCGTTTGATAAATTTATTTCGTTTTTCTATTTCTATAATAGATTTCTATTCCAAAAATAGGTTTGGAATAGAAATCAAAAATAAAAACATATTGAATTACCTCGGTCTTTCCATCACATCTAAAACCATGTCCAACTAAAATGTTTTGCATTTACATAATTACAATTTTGTTGTTTTGAAACAGTGAAACCTAACAAGTAATAACAACAAGCTTTAGGTAAATGTGAAAATCTTTATAAAGAACACTTACAGTAGATGCATACTCCACCAATATCGTGTTGTGAGCCCTAGATCTCACTCTTAAGTTCTGCATTTATCAATTAAGAAATTTTCAAAGTCACAAGCTCATTCAATTACAAGCAATGAAGCAAGCTTCTTACGTCAACTAACAAGTTATTTGGACAAATCAATGTGGCATCTAGGTTTTTGTCAGACCTCGAATATGTGACGGTCCGTGATAGATTAACGGAAGTATCGTCAGACTGCATCATTGGTACCATTTGCGGACACCGTTTCGTCATCATCGTTGGACCGATACGTTACGTTTAGTAATGGTCTGATCATCGTCAGACTGCATCATTGGTACCATTTGCGGACACCGTTTCGTCATCATCGTTGGACCAATGCGTTACGTTTAGTAATGGTCTGATCATCGAATAAATTATAGTCTCGTCGAAAATTTCCCTACGTACCATTACCAACAAGACCGAGGTTTATTCCAAAGGATGTGTCGACAAGTTACCTATCATTCGAACTTTAGCCGTTTTCCATTGAATGTGTTCCCTAGGCAAAGGAGCCGAGAGACTTCATTCCATGCCCATGCAGCCACGGCCATCTACTCTTAATTAAGGCATGAAAATTATGGATTCATGGCCATTAATGAGGACCATGCACGTCTCTCCATCGTGCAGTTTAATAAACAAATAGGAAAAATTCCCATGCACGGCCATGCGGCCATGTTCTTTTCTTTTTCCTGTAGAAACCGGTCAATAAAAGGAAAAAGCTTGACCTATGCAGCCCTTCTTTCCGCACGTGAAGAGTCGTGCAACCGGTCAACTATGGAAGAGATTGTTGACTAAAAAGGCCACGTGGTTGCCTCATTTGCTGCCAGCGAAGAAGAAGCCCACGGAGAAGTCACGCTGGCTCGGCAAGAGGGAAGATCAGCATGCAGGAGGGCACGTCTTTGACAGCTGCAAGCCATGCCTCATCCGTGTCTTCAAGATGGCGAAGCAGAACCGAGAAATGGCCACGACAACAGCCACTTGTCTCTTGCTCGATTAGCTGCAGAATATCAAGAAGTGTTGACTGGTTTTGTCAACAAAACCAGGGACGAAAAGAACAAAACCGCGAGTGGAGAGAAGAGAAACCGTAAGAGAGAGAGTGGGTAGCGAGCGAGCGAGCGATATAATAGAGGGTGAGCGCGAGAAGAGAGCAGCGAGAGGAAAAGAGGAAAGAAGGACCGCCCTCTGCCGTGCTCATGCGTGCCGTCGCCATTGACGCCGCTTGCTGCCGTTGAGTCGCACTACCGCACCGAACCCCTCGCCGTTAGCATCGTAGGACTTGAGGCAAGTAAAGTCTGTTAGCCTACATTTTGCTTGCTGTGGTTGTGTGTGAAGTGTAATGGGTGTTGGAAATGATGTTGGATGCTGAAATTCGAGTGAATGGTGGTAGTCTTCCTAGAACAAGCAAGCTGTTGCATGTAAGAACAGTCCGACCCTCCATGAGTTCGTGAGCTGCATGCGACTTTTTAGTTGGAATCTCACTTCGACCCTTTGATGAAAGTTGTAGAGGACATCTTGAGAAGTAACATACTAAAAATTAAGATAAAACAGACAAGTATTGCTTGGTGAAATGATTTTCCTTTGGAGAAACTAGATCTGGAATTTGTTGTACTGACCTTTAGTGATTTCGTGGGCTGTAAAGTAGCTTTTTTGTTGAAATCTCATTTCGAATCCTTAATGAAAGTTATAGAGGACTTCTTGAGGTATAACATATCAAAACTTTAGAGGAAATGAACAAGTATAAGTCGGTGAAATCGTTGTCTTTTGAAGAAACTGGATCTGGGAAAATGCTATCTCGACCTAGTATGATTCTGTGATTTTTATAAAATCATCCAGTTGCAATTTGATCTTGTGTCCTTAATGAAAGTTGTATATAACATTCTGAGGAATAACATACTGAAAAAATTAGAAGAAATGGACATGTGTAGGTTGGTGAAACGAATTTTCTTTAAAAGAAGTTAATCTGGAAAAACGACGCTGAGAACAGAAGGAATTAATCATCTATATCTATTAATCTAGAACAAATTGGATTTCGATTTCTTCATAAGATATTTACCTTTAGGTCTTGTCTACAACATATCAAAATTTCAGAATTTTTTGAGTTCATTTGGGTATTTAATCGAAATTATTTCTGAAACTGTGCAAACTGAAACATTGAAATTTTGAAAGCTGTGATTCATGGACCGTACTAATTTGTGTGAGATCCTTTTGGTGTGGTGTTCTTCATGAGATATCTGCCTTTAGGTCTCTTCTATAACGTGTCAAATTTTCAGAATTTATTAATACCGTTTACTAATTTTTCTAGAGTTTTAACTAAAGGAGTACATTCTGTTTTATCCGAAAATTGTTCTATTTTCAAAAAACAAATGAATTGCTCTATGAGATATGATATCTTGGGCTGTTATTTGTACTGCATATATGGTGACATTTGGCATATCACATGACATCAAAAAGGCTGGTTTAAACCTCTGACATTATTGCATCAAATGTTAATTTGAAAATGAGATATATATGTGAATATGCATCTTGATGATGATAATACCGTCGGAGGTGTGAGCCGACGATGCCCCAGGAGTGTCGGGATGCCCAGAGTGTGTGTGTCGGATGCCCGGAGGTGTGAGCCAGATGTCCTCGGAAGTTTCGGGATGCCCGGTGATATATCGATACGTAATTCCAGGGGATGCCTGGTGGTATGTCGGTACATAATTCCGAAAGGCATGGGTAACAATTTTCATGGCGAGCCCCGGCGATTCCTCGTGATGCCAGGTGGGATGCGAGATGCCCGGAGGTGTGTGCGAGATGCCCAGAGGTGTGTGCCGAAGGTTCCTCACGATGCCAGGTTGGGTGCGAGCGATATATGAGGGATGCAAACACTGGTCCCTGGGAGAAAGATGAGATCCTTTTGAATATCAAAATGGGAATTGAATCATGCACGTGTGTGTGTGCATATGGCATGGGATATAATTGCCTAGGAAATTGAGTTGATACTGTATGTGCATTTCACATGAAATTGTGGTTGTCTTGCTTGTTGCATTGTGTAGTTTGATGGATCTTTACTGCTGAGTGGTTGTACTCATCTCGTTTGGGGACTAATATTTCAGACTATACAAGATACCTCTGCTGCCACTGCCACCGGTAGATGGATCAAGTGGTTGGATATGACCGCAAGGGGGAGGATAGCAAAGGAAGAAACTTTTGGACGCCGACACTGAACGATGGACTTTAAGTATACGACTGTTGGAAAAGATGTCGGTCATCTTTTGAAGTGTAGCCGAGTATAGAAGACCTTGGCATTTTGATGTATTGACGAAAGATGTCCATCTGCTTTACGTAAATAAAGGTGTTCAACTTTAACTTATAAAATGTTTAGTTTGTGTGCATCGTTTTCTGAATATAGGGAAGGGAGTTGTTGGATACGCTTCCGCCATATAAATTACGCAGGGACCGACCTAAAAGATATAAACCCCTAGGATTGAAAGACTTTCAAGTCAAGCAAGAGAATGGCAATCGAACTGTGGCGACCCTAACAGTTCGGGGGCCATTGAGGGGTGCCACAATCAAGCGAAGAAATCACTTTGAGGAAACATCACATCAAAACAATATTTCAGTATATTTTTGCCTTCGTCTTCGTCAACTTAAGGAATTATATACACAGTGCAATGCGATGAAAGAGGAATAAGTAAACAGCATGTCACACCCCGAACCCTGAGCGCGCGAACATCCCTCAAGGGTCGATAGAATTGCAACGTTCCCAGGACATGTCGTCGACCCATTCGTTTTATGCACATGCGAAAGCGAATTAAACATATACCCGGACAACAACAAACACATACTTTATAAACACACCAGGTCAACCCTGCAAGTTTATATACAAAAGGTCCATCTCAAAAGAGACCCAGGTAATCTATGCTCCGGACCCTTCCGCCTTGGGCTCCGGGTACTCTATACTAGGGACCTGAAAATATTTAAACCACAACGGGGTGAGACAAAATCTCAGCGAGTCTACACCTTAAACCCCGATTAGGACGAGAATTCACCTAGAGGCAACCTAAACATGCATCATATAGGACTTACCTCACCTCAACACCTCCCTGCACATTACTATATAAATGCAACAAGCGTAATCAATAATTGGAACGCTTCATATCATTTATCAAATATTTACAGAGGTCCCGATTATAAGGCCAAATCGTTATGACACGTCTCATTCTGTGCTACACAATTTCGTCCCATAATCAGGTGCGGGTATTTCAATCACTCAAGTGTGATCCAATTATTTACGACCCAACGGCCACGGCCAACTCAACAATCGGCGATCATCCGGCATAACCCGGCGTCATCTCACTTCGTCGGGCACGGCAACGTCTACATCTAGACGGCATTCCTGAAGGAGTATCGGCCCAGCCTCCATTGCGACCGGCATCCGTTGACGTGAGACATATGAACTTAATCAGGCATCACCCCCAACTTTCATCAGGTGACAGGTTCCGATAGTGATCACATGCACATCCAATCTCAGCCAAGGACATCGTGCTTTACACTAAAATGCCTCAATTTCAAACAATGTATTTAGCATATTTTCTTCATATTAAAAACACCCAATAAAATAATTATGCGTGGTCACACAGTCAAATCAAACCATCAAGCGTGATATTCTCCCATTTTAAAATTTCACGATTTTATATAGTACTTAAAATATTTTCGGCGTCAAAACCCGACACTCTTGTATTTTTCTAATTAAATACCATAAAATCATATTTTTGTAATAATAATTAAAAATCATCATCGAGCACTCAATTGCATAAATTAGCAATTAATTTAACAAATCAACGCAACCATGACAATCAGCATAAAATTCTGGCAACCGGCTATCCCGGTATAATTTACACTAATTAATACTTAATTAAATAAATTGCATTTAATTAAATAAATTACAAATTATTTAAATTAAACCCTTAATTAATCTACATAATCTAACTAAACACTTAATTGAACTAATTAAATTAATCTAACTAATCTAGCTACATAAACCTACTAAGCTAACTAATTAAATTAACTAACCACCTAACTGTTAGCTAGCCTAACTAAATGATCTAACTAACTAATTAAACTAACTAAATTACACTAATCTTAATTAAGACTAACTAATCCCTCTAATCCTCACTTAGCCTAAACTAATCCAACTAAGCGTAATTAACCCCATAATTAGAGATTAGGATGCTAACTCATCGGTTTAGCTAGAAAACGGGTCCATGGCGACGGCGGTGCAACGGCGACCAAGACCTGGGCCTACGGCGACTCCAAAGGAGACTTGGAAGGGGCTGAAAAAGCCTTGCTAGGCTCACGGCCTAGTTGGAACTTCGGTTCTGTGGAGCTGCTAGAAGGGCTAGTCGAGGGGCTCGGTTGAGCTGGACACGACGGGGGAACAATGGGCTAGACGAGCTGGATGGGGGTAGGCGGCTGGAACAGAGCTAGGACGGGTGGAGGCCGCAGACGCTCGAGCTTGAGGACAGCGCAACACAAGAGGCACGAACGTGGGGGTCGGCGCGACTGACAATGGTTACGAATCGAGCAGGCGAGCGTGCGGTTGGTTCAGACGGGCGGCGCGAGGGCTAGACTGGTTTTGGGCATGAGGCAGCAATAAAGACAGAGAAGAAAATGGAGAATGCAGAGGCTGAAATGAAGAAGAAGCTGAAGAAGAAGAAGCAAGGTTCTACTGGGAAGGAGAGGATGGTCGCATGAAGGAGAGGGGGAACAAGTAGCCAAGTTTGTCAACCAAGCAACCAATGAGAAGCTTCAACAAATATCAAGCCACTTGAGTGGTTTTGCCCCAAAGTCTTCTACCCTTGTTGTCAAGGCTTCATCCACAAGCTAATTTCTTCACAAATCTTCACCAAATGACTTCAATTTGATGTCCAAAATCAATACAGCAGTAGCCCCTACGAATTTCTTGATTTTCATCTTCAATTTCACACCAAATCAAGTCAAATTGGTGGCCCAAAAATACCATGGTAGCAGCTCTTACAATTTTCCCTTCAACTCTTCACAAACCAACTCAACTTGGTAGCCAAAAACCCATAACAAAGTGCCCATCCGAATTTCCTTGAATTTAATTTGCCAATTTTGATTTTTCAGCCAAAATTCTAGGCTCGCCGAAAATTCTTTAGAGGATGAGACGATGTCCTAAAAATAAATCGTGACACGCTCGAACTTTCGATTCTTGAAACCGAGTTCAATTTCGTAATTAAAATCGATCGGACGCTTTTTTTTAGCGTGACCCTCCAAAATTAATTTTTAATATAAATATTAATTAAAATAATTAAAAAAAAAAAAGGGGGGCAACCACAGCTTCGTCGAAGGCCTCCACAACCCTCACTACCATTGCCCCACCATCACCAGAAAGAGCCAAGGATTGTGGGGCAAGGGTCAACTAGGGTCGTCGGGCCCCAACCAATGGTCGACAACCCTATTCGACCACCAACGACGGCCTACCAACCCTCACCCCACCATCACGAACCTTTCCGACAATGGTGGGGCAACAGCAACGGCAAGGGCTATAGAGGCCCTCGTTGATTTTCTGCCACTCCTCCTTTTTTTATAAATAAATTTAGTTTTTTAATTAAATTTAATTATTAATAATCCATTTTGGGCCAAAACAATGTCGTTTTGCACATTCATTGGTGAGTAGACAATTTTGGTGAGCCACATAGACCAATTTATTCTTAAAATGCCACGTTGATTTCCGTCTATTCTTAATAAAATTGGCACTTTAAAGGCAGCCAGTAACGTTTCGTTCAAAATCGTTTCGGGAATAGAAATAGAAAAAAATTATTTCGTTCTGGGAATAATTTTTTAACAGAAAACGCGTTTTGTAACCGCACAAAATTTCTATTCCTAGAATAAAAAGAATAGAAACACGTTTGGTAAACTTGTATAATTTTTTTAAATATTTTAAATATTTTTCTTTTTCTTTTTCTTTTTTCTTTTTTTTTTTCTTTTTTTTTTTTTTTTTTTTCTTTCTTCCTTTTGGCCAATCACCGGCCTCGCCCATGGCCGGCAACCAACCGACGAGGCCGACGGCCTTGCCCAACCACGGCAAGGCTCATCAACTCCCGGCGAGGCCGAGCCTCGCCGATCGGCGCAAGGTCGACCTAGCCTTGGCTGGGCGAGCTCGAGCTCGCCTACATCTGACTAGGCCGAGCCTCGCCGATGGCTGGGCAAGCTCGGCCTCACCGAGGGCCGACGACGCTCTGGTGAGGTCGCCGACCATCGATGTCCGGTCGCCGGCCATGGCCGAGGCTGGTGACCGGCCAAAGAAAAAAGAAGAAGAAAAAGGAGAAAAAAAGAAGAAGTGTTTCTCGGAATTGTTCTCGGGAACAAGAAACAAGTTTTTCTTACTTCTTATTTCTGTTCCAAATCTGTTCCCGAGAATAAAAAAAATAGATTTTTTCTTCCCGTGAACAAAAGTGTAAACAAATGCGTTTTTATTCTTTTTTGTTCTCCAGAACAAAAAGAAAAAGAAAACAAAAAAATTTGTGTTCCTGGGAACATAAACAAATTTAAACAAACAAATTCCTAAGGGCCTGCATGGTAACGTTTTTATTTCTCCCGATTTCTATTCTTTTGTTCCCTAACAAAAAGGAACAATAAATTGTTTGGTAACGCTAAATTATTTTTCTATTCTCCGGGATATAATAGTAGATGAGGAATAGATTTGGAATAAAACAAGAAACAAAAAAAGTAGCTTCTTGTTCCTGTGAACAATTTCTTGAAATAAGTTTTTTTTTTTTTTTTTCTTTTCTATTTTTCTTTTGTTCTTCTTCCTTGTTACGGTAACCGCGCCCGCTTGCCAACCATTGGCTACCTCTTGCCGCTACGGCCACCGTCGACAAGCGACCGTCGGCGACTGCCGGCAACGATTACCGCCACCCATAACCCACCGGTGACCGCCCACCACCCACCGGCCGACGACCACCAACATCCGTTGGTAGCTCGTTATCGCCAACCAACGCATGACCGCCGCTTGCCACCGCCCGCCGCCACACGAATGTCAACCATCGCCGCCGACCGCCGCCGTAGGTCCACACCCCCGGCGCCCCGTGGGCCGGTGGGCTATGGGCGGAAATCTTGCGGCTAGCAAAGCCGGGCCGACGATACCGGGCGTTCGTGCGGCATCGCGCGACGATCGTGCGACGCCATGCGACGGTAGTGCGGCGGCGGTCGACACCATGAGTAAGAAGAAAATCAAATAAATACAAAAATTTATAAATTTTTATCAAACGCATTTCTATTCGTTTTCTATTCCAAGAATAGAAATTTTGTATAATTACCAAACACCTTATTTTACTCATAAATTATTCCTGGAATAGAAATAGAAAAAAAAAACTATTTCTAAAAAGAAATAGTTTCCCGAAATAAAAACGTTGCCATGCGCTCCCTAAAAGCCTATGCGATTTTTCAACACAAAATCCAAGTAATCTTACCGCATTGACATGATGGATTGTGCCAATGGTTCCGGCCTCGACCAAGAATGACTTTTCGATCTTGCCAAAACCATCAAGACGCTTGACTGCAATCCTACCTCCACTGGGAAAAGTTCCAAGAAACACCGAGCCAAATCCTCCTTCCCAAGCTTGATGCTGAAATCTCCTATCATGGCGTTCAAGTCCTCATAAGGGAATCTAGTTATCTAAAGCCTTGGTAAGTCCGGATCATCATCCTCGACGTCGTTTCTTCTCACCTTTCTCAAAATATAAATCCCAAATAAGCTTACAAAGACCAAAGAAATTGTTCCAACAGTAGTTCCTAGGATTAACACTGTTCGTGCCCTTTTCTTTCTTCGAAAGATTGATGATGGCGTCAGTGCGTTTTAACTATGGTTGACTTTGAGAAAGGCTAATTTGGAATGCTCCGCGTATGAGTCGTCTACAAGGGAAAATGAATCTGAAAATAAATAACAGTCTCCACCAAAGAAATTAGTTTGATTATTAAATATTGCCATTGTGCATGAGCACCCTTTCCTCAAACACTCTTCCTTGCAACTCTACACAGTGCGGCGGTCGTGCAACAATTGTGCGGCGGTCGTGCGGCGGCGGTCGGCGGTCGGTGATCCGTGAGTAAGAAGAAAAATCAAATAAATACAAAAATTTATAAATTTTTACCAAATGCATTTCTATTCTTTTTCTATTCCAAGAATATAAATTTTGTATAATTACCAAACATCTTATTTTACTCATAAATTGTTCCCATAATAGAAATAGAAAAACAATATTTCTGAAAAGAAAGAGTTCCCCGGAATAGAAACGTTGCAATGCGCACCCTAAAAGCCTATGTGATTTTTCAGTACAAAATCCAAGTAATCTTACCAAATTGACATGATGGATTGTACCAATGGTTCCGGCCTCGGCCAAAAATGACTTTTTGATCTGACCAAAACCGTCAAGACGCTTGGCTGCAATCCTACCTCCAGTGGGAAAAGTTCCTAGAAACACTAGGCCAAATCCTCCTTCCCCAAGCTTGATGCTGAAATCTCTTATCATGGCCTTCAAGACCTCATAAGGGAATCTATTTATCCGAAGCCTTGGTCAGTCTGGATTATCATCCTCGACATCGTTTCTTCTCACCTTTCTTAAAATATAAATCCCAAATATGCTTACTAAGACCAAAGAAACTGCTCCAACAGTAGTTCCTAAGATTAACACTGTTCATCCCCTTTTCTTTCTTCGAAAGATTGATGATTGCGTCAGTGCATTTTAACTATGGTTGACTTTGAGAAATGCTAAGATGGAATGCCCGCGTATGAGTCGTCTACAAGGGAAAATGAATCTGATAATAAATAGTAGTCTCCACCAAAGAAATTGGTTTGATTATTAAATTTTGCAATTGTGCATGAGCACCCTTTCCTCAAACACTCTTCCTTGCAACTCTCCACAGTGTGGTGGTCGTGCGACGATCGTGCGGCGGTCGTGCGGCGCGGTCGACGGTCGGCGATCCGTGAGTAAGAAGAAAAATCAAATAAATACAAAAATTTATAAATTTGTACCAAACCCATTTCTATTATTTTTCTATTCCAAGAATAGAAATTTTGTATAATTACCGAACACCTTATTTTACTCAAAAATTGTTCTTGGGAGTAGAAATAGAAAAAAATTATTTCTGAAAAAAAGAAATAGTTCCCCGAAATAGAAACGTTGCCATGCGCACCCTAAAAGCCTATGCAATTTTTCAGCACAAAATCCAAGTAATCTTACCAGATTGACATGATGGATTGTGCCAATGGTTCCGCCCTCGGCCAAGAATGACTTTTTGATTTGACCTAAACAATCAAGACGCTTGACTACAATCCTACCTCCAGTGGAAAAAGTTCCTAGAAACACAGCGCCAAATCCTCCTTCCCCAAGCTTGATGCTAAAATCTCCCGTCATGGCCTTCAAGTCCTCATAAGGGAATCTAGTTATCTGAAGCCTTGGTAAGTCTGGATCATCATCCTCAACATCGTTTCTTCTCACCTTCCTTAAAATATAAATCCCAAATATGCTTACTAAAACCAAAGAAACTGCTCCAACAGTAGTTCCTAGGATTAACATTGTCCGTCCCCTTTTCTTTCTTCGAAAGATTGATGAAGGCGTCAGCGTGTTTTAACTAGGGTTGACTTTGAGAAAGGCTAAGTTGGAATGCTCCGCGTATGAGTCGTCTATGAGAGAAAATGAATCTGATAATAAATAGCAGTCTCCACCAAAGAAATTGGTTCGATTATTAAATATTTCCATTGTGCATGGGCACCCTTTCCTCAAACACTCTTCCTTGCAACTCTCCACAGTGCGGCGGTCGTGCAACGATCGTGCGGCGGTCGGCGATCCGTGAGTAAGAAGAAAATCAAATAAATACAAAAATTATAAATTTTTACCAAACGCATTTCTATTATTTTTCTATTCCAAGAATATAAATTTTGTATAATTACCAAACACCTTATTTTACTCATAAATTGTTCCCGGAATAGAAATAAATAAAAAAACTATTTCTGAAAAGAAATAGTTCCCCCGAATATAAACGTTGCCATGCGCACCCTAAAAGCTTATGTGATTTTTCAGCACAAAATCCAAGTAATCTTACCACATTGACATGATGGATTGTGCCAATGGTTCCAGCCTCGGCCAAGAATGACTTTTTGATTTGATCAAAACCATCAAAACGCTTGACTACAATCCTACCTCCAGTGGAAAAAGTTCCTAGAAACACTACGCCAAATCCTCCTTCCCCAAGCTTGATGCTGAAATCTCATGTTATGGCCTTCAAGTCCTCATAAGGGAATCTAGTTATCTGAAGCCTTGGTAAGTCTGGATCATCATCCTCGACATCATTTCTTCTCACCTTCCTTAAAATATAAATCCCAAATATGCTTACTAAAACCAAAGAAACTGCTCCAACCATAGTTCCTAGGAATTAACACCGTTCGTCCCCTTTTCATTCTTCGAATGATTGATGATGGCGTCAGCGCGTTTTAACTATGGTCGACTTTGAGAAAGGCTAAGTTGGAATGCTCCGCGTATGAGTCGTCTACGAGGGAAAATGAATATGATAATAAATAGCAGTCTCCACTAAAGAAATTGATTTGATTATTAAATATTGCCATTGTGCACGGGCACCCTTTCCTCAAACACTCTTCCTTGCAACTCTCCACAGTGCAATGGTCGTGCGACGATCGTGCGGCGGTCATGTGGCACGGTCGGCGATCAGCGATCCGTGAGTAAAAAGAAAAATCAAATAAATACAAAAATTTATAAATTTTTACCAAACACATTTCTACTCTTTTTTTATTCCAAGAATAGAAATTTTGTATAATTACCAAACACCTTATTTTACTCATAAATTGTTCTCGGAATAGAAATAGAAAAAAACTATTTTTGAAAAGAAATAGTTCCTCGGAATAGAAACGTTGCCATGCGCACCCTAAATGCTTATGTGATTTTTCAGCACAAATCCAAGTAATCTTACCACATTGACATGATGGATTGTGCCAATGGTTCCGGCCTCGGCCAAGAATGACTTTTTGATTTGACCAAAATCATCAAGACGCTTGACTGCAATCCTACCTCCAGTGGGAAAAGTTCCTAGAAACACTACGCCAAATCCTCCTTCCCCAAGCTTGATGCTAAAATCTCCTGTCATGGCCTTCAAGTCCTCATAGGGGAATTTAGTTATCTGAAGCCTTGGTAACTCTGGATCATCATCCTCGACATCGTTTCTTCTCACATTCCTTAAAATATAAATCCCAAATATGCTTACTAAGACCAAAGAAACTACTCCAACAATAATTCCTAGGATTAACATTGTTCATCCCCTTTTCTTTCTTCGAAAGATTGATTATGGCGTCAGCGCGTTTTAACTATAGTTGACTTTGATAAAGGCTAAGTTGGAATGCTCCGCGTATGAGTCGTCTACGAGAGAAAATGAATCTGATAATAAATAGCAGTCTCCACCAAAGAAATTGGTTTGATTATTAAATATTGCCATTGTTCATGAGCACCATTTCCTCAAACACTCTTCCTTGCAACTCTCCACAATGCAGCGGTCGTGCGATGTTCGTGTGGCGGTCGTGCGGCGACGGTCGGCAGTCGGCAATCCGTGAGTAAGAAGAAAAATCAAATAAATACCAAACACATTTCTATTCTTTTTCTCTTTCAAGAATAGAAATTTTGTATAATTACCAAACACCTTATTTTACTCATAAATTGTTCCTGGAATAGAAATTGAAAAAAAAAAAACTATTTCTGGAAAGAAATAGTTCCCCGGAATATAAACGTTGCCATGCGCACCGTAAAAGCCTATGAGATTTTTCAGCATAAAAACCAAGTAATCTTACCAGATTGACATGATAGATTGTGCCAATGGTTCCGGCCTCAACCAAGAATGACTTTTTGATCTGACCAAAACCATCAAGACGCTTGATTACTATCCTACCTCCAGTGGGAAAAGTTCTTAGAAACACTAAGCCAAATCCTTCGTCCCCAAACTTCATGCTGAAATCTCTTGTGATGGCCTTTAAGTCCTCATAAGGGAATCTAGTTATCTGAAGCCTTGGTAAGTCTGGATCATCATCCTCGACATCATTTCTTCTCACCTTTCTTAAAATATAAATCCCAAATATGCTTACTAAGACCAAAGAAACTAATCCAACAATAGTTTCTAGGATTAACACTGTTCATCCCATTTTCTTTCTTCGAAAGATTGATGATGGCGTCAGCACGTTTTAACTATGGTTGACTTTGAGAAAGGCTAAGTTGGAATGCTCCGCGTATGAGTCGTCTACGACGGAAAATGAATCTGATAATAAATAGCAGTCTCCACCAAAGAAATTGGTTTGGTTATTAAATATTGCCATTGTGCATAGGCACCCTTTCCTCAAACACTCTTCCATGCAATTCTCCACAGTGCGATGGTCGTGCGATGATCGTGCGGTGGTCATACGGCGCAGTCGACGGTCGGCGATCCGTGAGTAAGAAGAAAAATTAAATAAATACAAAAATTTATAAATTTTTACCAAACGCATTTCTATTCTTTTTCTATTCCAATAATAGAAATTTTGTATAATTACCAAATACCTTATTTTACTCATAAATTATTCCTGGAATAAGAATAGAAAAACTATTTCTGAAAAGAAATAGTTCCCCGGAATAGAAACGTTGCCATGCACACCCTAAAAGCCTATGAGATTTTTCAGTACTAAATCCAAGTAATCTTGCCAGATTGACATGATGGATTGTGCCAATGGTTTCGACCTTGGCCAAGACAGACTTTTTGATCTGACCAAAACCATCAAGACACTTGACTGCAATCCTACCTCCAGTGGGAAAAGTTCCTAGAAACACCGAGCCAAATCCTTCTTCCCCAAGCTTGATGCTGAAATCTCCCCTGTCATGGCGTTCAAGTCCTCATAAGGGAATCTAGTTATTTGAGGCCTTGTTAAGTCTGGATCATCATCCTCGACATCGTTTCTTCTCTCCTGTCTTAAAATATAAATCCCAAATAAGCTTACTAAGACCAAAGAAACTACTCCAACAGTAGTTCCTAGGATTAACACTGTCCGTCCCCTTTTCGTTCTTCGAATGATTGATGATGGCGTCAGCGCGTTTTAACTATGGTTGACTTTGAGAAAGGCTAAGTTGGAATGCTCCGCGTATGAGTCGTCTACGAGGGAAAATAAATCTGATAATAAATAGCGTCTCCACCAAAAAAATTGGTTTGATTATTAAATATTGTCATTGTGCATGGGCACCCTTTCCTCAAACACTCTTCCTTGCAACTCTCCACAATGCGGCGGTCGTGCGATGTTTGTGTGGCGGTCGTGCGGCGACGGTCAGCAGTCGGCAATCCGTGAGTAAGAAGAAAAATCAAATAAATACAAAAATTTATAAATTTTTACCAAACGCATTTCTATTCTTTTTCTATTCCATGAATAGAAATTTTGTATAATTACCAAATACCTTATTTTACTCATAAATTGTTCCCGGAATAAAAATAGAAAAAAAATTATTTCTGAAAAGAAATAGTTCCCCGGAATAGAAATGTTGACATGCGCACCCTAAAAGCCTATGTGATTTTTCATCACAAAATCCAAGTAATCTTACCAGATTGACATGATGGATTGTGCCAATGGTTCCGAGCTCGACCAAGAATAACTTTTTGATCTGACCCAAACCATCAAGACGCTTGACTGCAATCCTACCTTCAGTGGGAAAAGTTCCGGGAAACATTGAGCCAAATCCTCCGTCCCCAAGCTTGATGCTGAAATCACCTGTCATGGCCTTCAAGTCCTCATAAGGGAATCTAGTTATCTGAAGCCTTGGTAAGTATGGATCATCATCCTCGACATCATTTCTTCTCACCTTTCTTAAAATATAAATCCCAAATATGCTTACTCAGACCAAAGAAACTGCTCCAACAGTAGTTCCTAGGATTAACACTGTTCATCCCCTTCTCTTTCTTCGAAAGATTGATGATGGCGTCAGCGCGTTTTAACTATGGTTGACTTTGATAAAGGCTAAGTTGGAATGCTCCGCGTATGAGTCGTCTACGAGGGAAAATGAATCTGATAATAAATAACAATCTCCACCAAAGAAATTGGTTTGATTATTAAATATTGCCATTGTGCATGGGCACCCTTTCCTCAAACACTCTTCCTTGCAACTCTCCACAGTGCGGCGGTCATGCGGCAGCGATCGGCAGTCGACGATCCATGAGTAAGAAGAAAAATCAAATAAATACAAAAATTTATAAATTTTACCAAACGCATTTCTATTTTTTTTTTTTCTTCCAAGAATAGAAATTTTCTATAATTACTAAACACCTTATTTTACTCATAAATTGTTCTCGGAATAGAAATAGAAAAAAACTATTTTAAAAAAGAAATAGTTCCCCGGAATAAAAACGTTACCATGCGCACCCTAAGTATCCCAATTTTCAAAAAAAAAATGATATTTAAGTATATTTTTTTGAACTTTAAGCAATGAATGTTCATCTGTACCAAGTTTTAGCACTTGTAGTGAACTTTACCTGGGAAAAGTGAACAATGTTTGCACTAAAAGGAAATACAACGGTCATGTAGCAGCCTCATGAATTATTAATCTTACAACCCAGAATATGAGGACTATAGATAAAAATCAGTTAAGTGGATCTGATGGATGACAAGATAATATGGGTGGCCTATTGCCAATAAGTTTGTTTTCCCTCGTAAAGTGGAGAAATGAAAAAAGATCACATCACCCTTCCAAACATGCAGTGAAAGAAACAACCAAAAGTATTGGTCACGAATCTAAAAGATACATTAGATAATAGTTATCATAAGACTATCTCTTTCATGGGTTAAGTTAGTGATTATCATCTATAGATCGTACGCTGTGAATCTTGAAAATAGGATGACATCACTCCAAAAAAACAGATTAAAATTGTTTCTTTCAATCAAACTACTTTGCTATTCAATCAAACAGAATTAATATGGGTAGTACTTAGGAACTAACATCAAATAAAACATTAAGTAATTTACACAGAAGTTATTCGGATTCTTCATATGCTCTAAAACAATTTATAAAATTAAGAAGAACGTAATCCCATTGCTTCTTCTTCGGCGACATACACGTGGCCTTTTCGCGCTCTGCTCTTGCCTGATAAAAAGCCTTGACGAAGTTCTCTTGTGAGCAAAGTAGCTTGACACGATCACACTCCGAAACCATCTCATGAGATATATGGCAAAGCGTCCTCTTGGAACCAATCTTGGCCATTTGTGCTTCAACCTTTCAACGATGGAGTGAAGCTTTCTTATATAACTCGCGCCATTGAATAATTCTTTTTATTTTTCTTTTCTTCTTTGGAATTGCTGGGAACTTTAGTGCGATCACATTGCCAGAGATTAATGGAATTAATACGTATATATATATATATTAAAGTGTACTCGGGTTAGGTTTACTTTTCCTAGTAGTAGTAGTAAGGACTAATCTATCGCCTTATCAACTGAAAGGCTTAAGAAGATACGGTTGATATATTCTATTTAGAATTTGAAATACATAATGGTTAATGATATGGATATACATTCTTTTCATCCCTCATCTTTATGACGATAAAAGAAGTGCAAAAAAATAAATAATAATAACAATGGGTGACATGGAATTCTTGATCTGATCCAACCCAAGTGGCTGAGCTTAGATTACTCATGGAGCTTTTTATGATTTTATTTTAAAGACAAGTGTATGATGATCATGACGTAGTCAATTATGGTACCGAAACCCTCGTAAAGAGTTTTCTAAGATAAATGTTGATTTATGCATGCTCTTTTATTTTGGAGAAATTCTATTTTTCTATTGTGCGACACTTACATTAGTTTATAGGAAAAATACCACCAAAAACTCCATATACACTAACCGTGATATCAACATCCCAATTTTTTTTTATTTGTTTCTCTAAAACCTCCAAACTTGTGTAGATGTCATAAAAATACGCTCCGTTTACTACAAAATATCCTAACTTTGCCTATTATTATATCAACACTGACATTTTTTTGTGTGTCGCAAAAAATTTAAACTTGTACCCGTGTAATGTCTCCTCTCTTTTGCTTGATAGTTTTGTCACTCAAGCACGCTCCTCATTCACGGTTCACAATTCACTCGAATTTCGTCATTTCTCTCATTGACATACAATAGTAGTGTGTGATTCATTTGAGAAGCGAAATTACAAAAATGGTCCCTATTCTTAGTATAAAAAATAATTCTGATGATAAGGTAAATTCGTCAACAAAAGTCAATGTTCCGTTGCTAGAGCCTTTGACGACACTTCCTGCTAATTCCTAAGATTTGGATTTTCTATTGACCTGGAAAAAGTGGATTGACTATAATTTAAAAGTGAATATTTATTAAAAAATCATAATATGTAATAGAAAATACTAGGCGGTCCTAATAAGGCCTTAAACTACTTTGGCTGAGCCTTCATGCGGACCTTGGTATCCCTTGGACATAAAACATCTAGAGGATATTCCCTCCTCCTAGGGAAGAAAAAGATTTGGGGGAATTGGGGGACTAAGGCATGTGGAAGTCGACATGTTAAAATAAGGAAAGCAATCCTATCAAGACACAAATGGTAAATATGTTGGACAGAGACAGTCGTTAGTGGTGTTGCATGGCACCTACGTCTTGGTGAGAACACCTATAACCACCAAGGATCCAAAAAGTTCCCCTGCTTACAGGTCGAAGAAGTTTCTTTGGAAAAAGTGGATTGACTATAATTTAAAAATAAATATTTATTAGAATATCATAATCTGTAATAGAGAACACCAAGAAGTCATGGGTGATAAATAAATTGGATTATGATTGGATTAATGAATTAATGCTGGCTACATCTTGAGTGATATGAAGAATTTGTGTGCGGTTTGGCAGTTGGTGACTAAGCCAGGGAGGCCCAGCTAAGTACCTTCATCGCGATTTTGTTGCTGGGTTTCGTGTTGTCTCACTACTATTATTGTGTCGCTCCAGTGTGATCTTCCTAATCGTCCAATAGTTTGTTTCATTTTCAACTGAGTTTTTGAATTGAATACACATACAGATTTTCCACTCATTTCGGTGCTTTGTTTTCAAGGATAGCCTAAATCGAGCCATGGATATACTTGTTCATCTCGCATTGCATTTGAAGCATTGTGTTGTTCATGTACATGTCTCGGTGATTTTCAATGGTGAACGGTGATGAGTATGTGGTCTAGAATTATCTTTCTCAACTTTTATTTCCAGAGGAAGCCAATTCAAGTTAAGATATCCTCATGTTTTGTCAAATATTATTTAGAAGATCGTTTAGATTGTTGGTCAAATATTACTTAGAGGATCGTTTAGATTGTTGGGATGCCTAAACTAAGCTTTTCTTAGGATCGCTCACTCACCCGGATTGTAGAGAGAATGCTATAATAGAGAAGTTCCAAAAGAGAAAAGAACTTAGATTACTGAAATGACTTAGATGAGCACAATAAAAGGGAGAGCACCCGTTCTTATACTAGTAACCTTCTGATTACAACCATTGATCAACTCTCGATCCAGCGAACGAGATTATATCTCCCCATCTGCCAACTACTGGCATTTATGCCTAAAGAATTCTAAAACCCAGTACAATTACCATCTCACCCATCCCTAGGAACATTCCGGAAATCCTAAGGAAAACATTAGATGAGCTTGGCATCATTTTCTTTCAAACAAAACCAGCCACATCTTTTGCTCAACCTATCTTCCTAAACAAAAAAGAGCTACCGAAAGCGTCTATAAGAATCAAAACAGAGTCTCCGCACAAAAATGAGTTGCGAAATTTGAAACCAAGTGCCTGGCTTAAACGATCACTGGATCCAAATCCAACCTTCTTCTTCTTCTTTTTTTCTTTTTTTTCTTTTTTCACTTCTCAGCGCCCATAAATCTTCTTAATGGCAATATCGTGCCTACACTCTGAAATCTAACATCCCAACGACAAATCTCTCTCTAAAACCCAACAACACAGAAACCTTTCAATAAATTCGCACAATGGAAACGACCCAATTGCAGAAAATGCATAACCACAATCCATCCACTCGCAAGACCACTCAAGTTTGTACATTTTTTCCGTGCGCGAAATACCAAAACAATCGACCAATCCAGGGAAGAAACGGCGTTTCTTCAAGAGGCAGGATTCAACAATGAGAGGGGAGATCTTACCACGGGTCTCTTTCATTGACGAGAGACAGGTTGTCCCTGAGCAGCTTCTGGAGGCCGGTGATGTCCCCAAGCAGCCGTGGATGGCGGTGCTGGGTTGTGTTTCAATGCATTTTAGCTCCAAAAAAAGGCCGCCTGCTTTAGCAGTGAGTTACAATCCATTCATAGGCTCATACTCTGATGAATTGAATTCTAAATCCATTGACTCATCTGCATGTAATTCCATTTTGAAAGTGAAGGCTCTTCATCAGAGGGTAATCTTAAATGCTTACCATTATTTGGTAGTCCACTTTTCTGTGGGTTCTGTGGTGACCTCTTTGGCATTTTGGAGACTTCATGTTCCAGGAGTTCCCTCAATATGATGTTGGAAATTTGATATTTCTCTTGGCTCCAGGTAATCGTGCCCTTGGACTAGACAAGTCATTAACCGGTTCTGGAGAAAAATCTGGAGCTGACATCTCTCAGTTGGCCCACTATTCTGACATAGCAGAAAAATCGTTAAGAGAGAATCGTCTTGGTAATATCGTCATTTAGATTCACAGGTTCTGATTCTCGTGCCAGTGGTCTCCATGCTCTTCTGAAGGATGCACAACACATACACAAATAGAGGAGGAGAAGACTGCACGTAGATTCTCTACTTTTTTGAGCTCTTAGTTAGTTATTCCTCATAGATTTCGTTCACTAGTAGGTCAACTACTACCCCGATTTCAGTCAATTTGCATTAGTGGTGAAGAACAAGAAGGCCACGATTCCAAACCGCAGGAGTTGATTGTGGGCAGTATATTCCAATGTAGATCGTTGCATCTGCTGAGCTCCTGGTCACCAGAACAGTTGCAGCTGTTATGTTGCTCAGGCATGGCCAATCGAAGTGAACATGCTTGTGTTTCATAGGAATGTGGGAACTATGCTTGTTCTGATCCGTTGCCATCCAACTATTATGAGCAGGTCGATCCAGTGACGTGCTTTGCACGAGTTGAAATCATCAAGGACATCGCTGCTCTGTTCCTTTAATGGAAGGGGATGCTTTATGCTGCCACAGTAGAATAAGAAATATTATAGATGCCTTATCACATAAAACTTCTATAATTCGATTGAACAACTCAGGATTGTCAAAGGTATGTGCAGCGTGATTTTAAAAAAGAAAAAAGGAATTAATAGTGGCCTAACCTTTCATTCCATTAAGTTAACAAGAGAAGCAGAGAGCCACAACAAAAATAATGATCACAAACAATCTGGAAACCCAATAGTGACTCGATCATTTTTACATCGCCTTTGATTACATATGCTGAAATCTGCCCAAGATTGGCCCATTTTTCCATGCCAATTCTGGTCCTAAAGCAACTAGTTTATCTGTCTTGGACAGAGCAGAACAACCTTCACGGCGGCATTCTGAGCATGGTGGAGCTTCATATCTTCCGAGTATTAATTTTGTTCCTCCACAATCTATCTACCCCAAAGAGTTCTAAGAGGTTACTGATTCCATTTTGTCTGGAAACAGACAGAATTCGACCTGAAGCAAAAGGGACGGCATAGTTCGGGAGGGGTCTTGTCATGCTCCGTATGAAATTAGAGTAGCATGCGACGTTGGCAAGCCATGAGAAATGATCAGCATCGCCGGAGTTGCAGCTCGATTCTGTTCTATTTGGGACGGGTTCAATGTAGCTGGTTTACAAGGATCGATATTGATAATATTGACAAGTCAAACTAAGCCATCCGAAATAGACAAGCTTTTGTCTGGCTAATCCAGTATTTAAACGTGGTCTTTGTTGTTTCAATTAGAATGTACTCATGTATGTCACTCGATTTTGTGAGCATTTAAGATTTGGAATGAAGACGAAGGAGACCGGTCACAAGGTGTCGGGTTTCTAAGCAATGGAAATGGGTAGACATGGATCGTAACTTGCGCAAGGCACGCAGCAAAGAAACTCTATTCCATCAATGTTCCAAGAGATGAGACTGTTCTATAATTGAGAACATAACGAATCAATACTGGAGAACCTAATTTACTCTAAAAAAAAAAAAAAAAAAAAAAAAAAAAAAAAAAAAAAAAAAAAACCCTGAAAAAGCAAGTAATATCTACGAAACTATAAGAATGGTACCCGAAACCTAATCAAATAATTATTTAAAAGGAAATGGCATCATCTGAAATATTCAAAGAACCCGAAAAACTACAAATAGTTAAAATAGAACAAAATCCTAAGCATTAATTACAATAACTCATAATTGATCGAAAAGCATAACGTTGTTTTAACTGGGAGTTCTGCAAATTCAAATATCAACAGAGAACATAAAATTTGAATCTTCTTGAAAGTATGACAAACATTGTTTTTTTAGAGAGACCATGCCAACCCTTTTAGAGTCCTAGCGACAATCAGTAAAGGCGAATGACGGGCTTAGCACAGACATGATAAGAGTGCAGCACTCGATCCTTTTTCGAACACACATAGCATGCTCAAATCCATATGTCCGAAGTGCAGTCGCCTCCTGGATACCTCATTTCATGAGCTAGGGACGGGCCATCAGGCTCCAAGCCGAAGTCCACGTAGAAGTCCGGGTTAATTTTGAGGCCGCCTTTCTCGGTGTCGACATCAATCTGCAGCATGTGCGATCCTGTCTCCATCAGTTGAGGATAGAATTGGCGATCCCAAGGGCTGAAGAGTGAGTTTGTGACATAGAGTCGCCTGCCATCTAAGCTTAACTGGATCATTTGAGGTCCTCCTCTGAGTTTATTCCCCTGAAGCAATGCATGAAGTGGTCAAAGAAGTAATATCCTTCCAATTATCCAGCAAGATTTAGAAATTTGTACCGTAATCAGCTTTTACCATTCTTTGTTCTTACATAAACTGAAACAGACATACCTTTATCTCAGGAAGGTCAACTTGCCGTGTCGTGCCATCTTCTCTCTCTACCACAACTGCGCTTCCCTTGTGAAACAGTCCCCCGGCCCATACTTGGCCTGCGAGCACTGGATGTTCAGGGTCCTCAATGTTATACTGCCTCACGTCCCCATGAAGCCAGTTCACAAAGTACAAATAACGATCATCGAGCGATATCAAGAAATCTGTTATGAGTCCAGGCATTACGGGAAGGATCCAGTTTTGGACCTTCAGAGGTTCAACTGATATAGCCACCTGCATAAACCAGTGGGAAAAAGACATTACCGGGCTGCATAATATCATATTAGTGGCAATCTGCAGGGTGATAAAAGCCCGTATTCGATCAGAAAAGGAAGCATGGAGACATGCAAAAAAAAAAAAAGGCATCGAAAAGGGGAGAGATGACGAGACAAAAATTATATTCAACTAGATCTCTGATTTTAGTAAGAATTTTGTTGTGCTTCCCAAAGTTGGCGAAATTGCATCAATTCATAGGTTTTCGTCAGTATATAACAAGAGTTATATATCCCTTATAATTTCATTTTTGCACATAGAAAAATACATTCGTCATGGTCCTGTTGTAACATTTCTAAATGAATCAAAAACAGCACTGATCTGCACGGAGATGCTTACATCAGTTGAACCTTGACTTCATTTTTTCAGACATTCTGGCAGTCTCTCAGAAAGAGTTCCAATACATATATTCTCTAAATTTCAAGAACTTGCCATGCCACTTGACACCACTACTAAAGGCTCGATTCCAGCTATTGTCAAGAGCGAAATATCAGAGGAAGTTATACTCAAATACCTCATGGCTCCACGAGCCGTCCTGGGTCTTGTAGAAGCGCACCATATTGCTGCTCAATGCACACCCAACATATCCCATGTCCTTGGAAGGATCATGCAGGAATCTTATCTACAAAAAGTCAGCAAGGGATTGTTCTGAGAATTTTGAGCTTGCAGTGGCTTAACAAGAACCAACACGTAAACCAACCTAAACAGAACTAAACCTAAAGCTGCTAAGCTTTTTATCTACCTCAAGCGGTATGAGGCCAGTGTCGCCCAGGTCCAGTGTTTGCTTGAGTTCACCATCAGGCCAGCTGTACACATGGAGATGCTTCCCGTATAGACCGTCCGACACGTGCTGAGGGTTAAAACCTTCGGTGAAAGCTGAAGGAGCCCCCCACGATGAGCTGATCATCGTCTTGTGCCGGGGTTGGTACCAGAAATCATAACCGAAGAGGGGACTGTGCCCAGGTTTCTCCCACCTTATGTAGAAAAATCAGCAGCAATTGAAATTCAGAGCCACGTATAGATGACATTTAGGGTAAAAACATTGACATGATACAAAAAAGGAAATAGAAGGAAAAAACTTGAACAATGCCAGACGCGACTAGTTGAATAAATTGGCACCACCAATTGTTTAACATGTATCCAAATGAAAACGGATGAAAGGATTTGGGCACATGATTCAACAGTTATAACCTTCCTTTCACATTGAATTCTGAATCGAGGAGTAGAAAGCCATTTCCCTCAGCTTTTCCATCTTTGTCACCGAGGCATGAGACCATGATCTCACCAGATGCAAGGCAATGGGACGTGTGCGGATAAGCAAGTCCAGTCTTCTCAATAATGTCTTTTGGATCAACAACCTTATGCAGAGCTGGAGCAAGAGGATTGGTTTTTGTATCGATCACATATATGCGGCCAGACCTGAAAGATGCAACATACTTTGTAAGCAATGTATATGAAAAAGCAGTTTTGGCTGCTGATTTGGTAAAAGAAAGAGAAGCTAAAGAAAAGTAATTGCCAAACCAGAGCAAGTGAATTTGCTATTTTATCCATCAAATACTCTCGAGGGGCATCTTTCATCAAACATGAGCAACTGTAACAGATCAATGCCCTTAAGAGTAGAGCATAGAAGCGGCAGGAGATCTCTCAAACCAAACTTATATGTAGTTGATCATGACAAGATTTTATAAAGTCCAGAATGCTAACATCCTGCACATTGTGTCCGAATGTTCTTACGGAAGTTAACTGAACCAGAGGTCAAGTGTCTTTTAAAATGAGAGATTAAGAAGTTCAGCAGTTAGACATGTGCATTCCTTTTGATTCGACTTCAGGTAGGAAATGCGAGAAAATTGATCAAATGAGATCTCACAGCAGGATGCAGGAATACAGCGACTATGACTAATGAAGATGAAAGACAAGGATGAAGACGGGTATTGCAGTCCAAAAGCAAGAGTCGAGATGAATTACAAAAGAAAAAGAAAAGAATCATTTATGTGAAGACAAATTGGCATACTAGTAGCTAATTTGGTAGATAGCACACCAGCATTTAGAAAAATTAACATTGCCAAAAGACTGACATCACTTAGTAAGCCAATCAATATTCAAAATCACAGGCATTCATATACCAAATGATATTCTGGCAGAGGAATACATAAACTGCAAAGGTTGTCATTCTCAAGTAATGATGCACTCAAAACAGAGGAACCGCGTCAGTTCATCATAGTACCCCGTTCTCTCCTTAACAAGATGCGTTTTTTTTCTTCCCCGGACTTTGGAAAAAAATTGTAAAAATAGAAGGACCATGAGAACAGGCTTCTCACATCAAAGATGGCAGGACCAGAAATTGCCTGTCGGCCGACGGATCCCCATGGCAAGAGCTGCACGAGTTCCATCCGGAGTGATGGAGCTCGTCGCCCAGGTACGGCACGGGGAGCCTGTGGATGACCTTCGAGAAGCTGGGCGAGTCCGGATCCACGTCCACCGTGGCGAGGTAATCGGGCTTCTTTATTTCAGTTCCTGACCCAAGAACGAAAATTTCACATCTCTTTTCGAATTTCGGAGACACCAAGCACTAGCACCAGCCAGACATCAGACATAAGTACATACAACATATTTGGTAAGCAAAGTAGACGCCGAAATTAGCATCGTGTTCACCCAAAGATGGCATCTTTCAATATAAGGACAGCCAATCGATTCCTCATAAAGAACCAATTTCAGCCATCAAGTGAAAACCAAGGTCTTCCTAGAAAGACCTCACCACATGTTCAAAACCAGCATAAGAACTACGTATCGAGAACTGCATTACGCAGATCATCCGTATCACAGGACAGTCCAGGACCCGTATGGACCCGGTTCCTTTCTTGTTCCTGGGTTAATCAGCGACTGTGTCGAGTAACAGAACAGAGCACCGCACGAAGTTGCCAAGACGGAAATCTCAAAAAAAGACAGAACGAACCCAACTCCCGGTTAGAAGACGAAAAGGGAAGCGAAACAGCGGCGAAGACGAGAGTACAAAAGTACGGAGGTGGGTCGAGAAGGACGATCGATCGGGGGACGCGACCGACCGAAAGCAAAGTACGCACCGGAGTAGACGCAAGTGACGTAGAGGATCTTCTCCCTGGGGCCGGCCATGGCCTCCAGCGGGGACGCGTACCCCGGCCCCTTCGCGCAGCACGCATGCCCGTTGCTCGCCTCGGTCTCCATCTCCCTCTCTCTCTCTCTCTCTCTCTCTCTCTCTCCCTCGTGCACGAACTCCTTCTCTCTCTCTCTCTCTCTCTCTCGACAAGCAGCTTTATAACTGGCCTTCAGTTTGACGCGCAACGCGCTCGTGCTTTCGGACGTGACGTGACGTGCCTCCACTCGATCCTGGGACACGACTGTGGTGGCGGATATACTAATAATTCACGTAACCATAGATAGCCAGGCAGGGCCCTTTTGTCTGCATCCGTCGCTTGATCCGGTCCCCGTTCACGATCCCGTCGGCTCCCATTTTCCAAGGAGAAGCACGAAAGGGAACAAAGTGTCATTTATGGACCGATGCGGAGACCGATCCTCGTCCACCTGAACGGACGAATCTGGCCTGCATCGCGGTCCGGATGCACGGGATTAGCTCGGGGTCGATGGAATTTCATTTTCTTTCCTCAAATAGCCGATCGTGCGCACGGGAAATCTCGATTTACCCCGAAATTTTCTGCCTAAATTCGTCGTTGGGAAATCGCAATTACTGCTCGAACGAAATTGTGTCCAGTTGGGATGAGGATGAGGGAGAGAGCGATCGGGGGACGTCACCGTCGATTGGTCTTACTTTTTCTCGTGGAAATCTTGGCCGCACGCGCAGGGTGGGGCCCAACTGGGCTTACACGTGTCGAGTCGGGATAGGGTTTGAGTTTGTGATGGGACTATGTCACTAAGGTATCGTACAATCGTATGGTTTAAAGAGAGCGCGAACGGATGATACCATGCCTTTGAATCTTCCAACCTCGTTTTTTCCAAGGCCTGTTTGTATGTTGATTCCGATTTTTCAAAATGGACCGTTTACACAATTATTCTCGAAGTCTTCCATTCCACTAACCATAATTACTCTGCACCACCCGAAATTTAATTTATAAATTCATGGTCGAGTGATTGAGGATGATTTTTCAACACCGTGAGTCTCTCACCCGTAAGCCGGATTAAAAACAACACATAATTTGACTTACAAGAAGTGGATGTACATACATGAAAGGGAAAATACTATCCCTGATAAACTTATAACGTGAATCAATTAGGTGAAAGAAGACAACATAAATATAAAGACTATGAAAGACCCGCTATTAATAATGTAGGATCTTATATGCACTTTATATTCATGTGGTCTTATTTCAACTTAAGTTTGAAAGATATTGTAACTAGACAAACACGATTATAATTTTTCAATATGTTGTTAAATTAGTGCTTCATGTTGACAAAAAAGAAAGAAAAGATCAGCGCTTTGGACGGAGATTACATGTCATAATGGACTTAGATTAAGACGTAGCATATCTTTTCCGTTGAGATTTTATTAGTAAGACAAATCAGCTAAAGAATTGGGAATCACGATTGGCCCGACATCTAGCGTCCGACCTTATCTTCTGCCAAAAAAAAAAAAGTATCTTGGGGACTTCATTTGAGGAAGCGATCTGGATCTTCTTAATTGATAACTAAGTCAACGGTTAAAAAAAAAAAAAGGCATCGATCTGGATCCTCTTAATTGATAACTAAGTCAACGGTTAAAAAAAAAAAAAAGGCATCTTGGGGACTTCATTTAAGGAAGCGATCTGGATCCTCATGATTGATAACTAGGTCAACGGTCTTAGAATTATCCAAATGTCGAGCTTTGTCCACTTGATATAAAAATCTGAATGTTAAAAGCTACCTTGAGTGGAAAAACTTGAAATCCTAAGTGAGAATGAATATCAAAGTGAAATAAAAAATTACCTTAACTAAGACTTGACTACACTAAGCTTATTTAGTACCCAAATAATTCTGACGGGCCAGAGAAAAGCTCACTTAAAGAAGAACAACTATTGGTGTCAAATGTATTGTGCCATACTAGAATGTAATTATTAACTAATATTATACGTTTTGATTGATTATTAAGCTAGTGAAATACATGAATAGATAAAGTTATATTGTTGCTTCAAGCGTGTGAACCTAACTAGAAAATAATTTTATTTAGTAATGTAATAAGTTTTGATTGATTATTTAAGCTAGTGAAATACATGAAAAGATGGAAGTAATATTCTTGCTCCGGTGACTCATATTCATCATTAAATGAGATAAATTTCACGTGAGATTAAAACTAATCCAACAAAATGAATCAAGCTCATGTGAACCTTAAATATACTCGCTTTTGAATTGAATGCTTTTTTGAAATAGTTGCGTTAACACCAAAAAATGTTCGATATTAGTTATTATCAACATGTGATAGACTTAGGGCGCGTTGCGCAGAACAATTCTATTCCTGAAAATAATTTTTGATCAAAATGGTTTTTTCTGATTCTATTTCCGGTAACAATTTATGAGTAAAAGAATTTACTTGGTAACTATCCAAAATTTCTATTCCCGGAATAGAAATGTGTTTGATGGGATTCCTAAATTCTTTTATTTCTTTTAATTTTTTAATACTTTTATTATATTTTTCTTAATTTTCTATTTTTTCTTTTTTTTTTCTTTTTCTCTTCTTCCTCCTTCTACTTTTGTAGCTGGTTGCTGGCCACGGCGGTGGTCAACAACCGGCTAGGCGAGGTTCGATGAGCACACTAGAGCCTCACCAAGCCAAGGCGAGGTTCAGCAAGCTCGTCGGAGGCTCGCTTGGCCAAGGCAAGCCTCGACCTCGCTGAGCCACCGCTAGGCAACTCCAACAAGGACTATGTCCTAAGATATCGTATGGTTTAAAGAGAGTGTGGCTGGATGATACCATGCCTTTGAATCTTTCAACCTCGTTTTTTCCAAGGCCTGTTTGTATGTTGATTCCGATTTTTCAAAATGGACCGTTTTAACAATTATTCTCAAAGTCTTGCATTCCACTAACCATAATTACTTTGCACCACCCTAAATTTAATTTATAAATTCATGGTCGAGTGATTGAGGATGATTTTTCAACACCGTCTCTCACCCGTAAGCCGGATTGAGAGCGACACATAATTTGACCTACAAGAAGTGGATGTACATACACGAAAGGGAAAATACTATCTCTGATAAATTTATAAGGTGAAGCAATTAGGTGAAAGAAGACAACATGAATATAAAGAGTATGAAAGACCGGTTGTTAATATTGTAGGATCTCATATGCTCTTTATATTCATGTGGTCTTCTTTCGGCTTAAGTTTTAAAGATTTCATAACTAGACAAACACAATTATAATTTTTCAATATGTTGTTAAATTAGTGCTTCATGTTGACAAAAAAGAAAGAAAAGATCAGCGCTTTCGACGGAGATTACATGTCATAATGGACTTAGATTAAGACTTAGCATATCTTTTCCGTTGAGAATTTATTAGTAAGACAAATCAGCTAAAGAATTGGGAATCACGATTGGCCCGACATCTAGCGTTCGACCTTGTCTTCTGCCAGAAAATATATATAGCATGTTGGGGACTTCATTTAAGGAAGCGATCTGGATCCTCTTGATTGATAACTAAGTCAACGGTCTTAAAATTATCCAAATGTCGAGCTTTGTCCACTTGTTATAAAAATCTGAATATTAAAAGCTACCTTGAGTGGAAAAACTCGGAATCCTAAGTGAGAAATGAATATCAAAGTGAAATAAAAAATTACCTAAACTAAGACTTGACTACACTAATCTTAAACTAAGACTTGACTACACTAATCTTATTAGTACCCGAATAATTCCGACGGGCCAGAGAAAAGCTCACATAAGGAGAACAACTATTGGTGTCAAATGTATTGTGTCAGACTAGAATGTAATTATTAACTAATATAATACGTTTTGATTGATTATTTAAGCTAGTGAAATACATGGATAGATAAAGTCATCTTGTTGCTTCGAGCGCGTGAACCTAACTAGAAAATAATTTAATTTAGTAATGTAATAAGTTTTGATTGATTATTTAAGCTAGTGAAATACATGAAAAGATGGAAGTAATCTTCTTGCTCCGGGTGACTCATATTCATCATTAAATGAGATAAATTTTACATGAGATTTAAATGAATCCAAATAAATGAATCAGGCTCATGTGAACCTCAAATATACTCGCTTTTGAATTGAATGCTTTTTGAAATAGTTGTGTTAACACCAAAAAATGTTCAATATTAGTTATTATCAACATATGATAGACTTAGGATGCGTTTGGTAATAGTTCTATTCCCCAGGAATAATTTTTGATTAAAAATGGTTTTTTTTCTGATTCTATTTCCGGGAACAATTTCTGAGCAAAAGAACACGCTTGGTAACTGTCAAAAATTTCTATTTCCAAGATAGAAATGTGTTTGGTAGAATTCCTAAATTCTTTTGTTTTTTTTTTTAATTAATACTTTTATTATATTTTTCTCAATTTTTTCTTTTTTTCTTTATCTTTTTCTCTCTTTCCTCCTCCTTCTTTGTAGCCGGTTGCCAACGACGACGGTGGCCGGCAACCGGCTAGGCAAGGTTTAGTGAGCATGCCGAAGCCTCGTTAGGCCAAGGCAAGGTTCAGCAAGCTCGCCCGGCCAAGAAGAGCCTTGACCCCGTCGAGCCACCACTAGGCAACGCCAACCCGGGAGGTGGCTCAGCCGACGAGCTCGCCATGGCTCGGCGTCGCCGGGCCGGCGACGCTCCAACAAGGTTGCCAACCCTCCTCTCGCCGGCCGTCGGCCATAACCAAGGTCGACGACTAGCCAAAAGGAAGAAGAAAGGGGAAGAGAAGAAGAGAAAAGAAAAGAAAAAAATAAGAGAAATAAAAAAATAAGAGCGATTCTAGAAATTATATCCGAAAAACAAGAAACTACTTTTTTATAATCTTGATTATGTTCCAAATCTATTCCTAGGAACAAAAAAAAAGATTTTTGTTCATGGGAACAAAATTTTTATCAAACAGATTTTTATTTTCGTCCAAAGGAACAAAAGAACATAAATAATTGCACCTCGGAAAATTACCAAACAGGGCCTTAGTCAATGAGAGTAGAATTTGATCATTCATTAATAGAAATCAACAACTTGAGAAATTGACGATTTGAAGAATCGATAGTAAAATGAATCGATAAAAAGTGGAGTTGACAATTTTTTATGTAGCTGTAAAAGAAGTAAACGTCAACATAGTGGAATAAAGCAATTGCCAACATAGTGGAGTTGAAAACACCATCAATGTAATTGTTCGGTAACTGTTTGTAACTTCTCGTTGTAGCCTCCCTTTTTGTAACTTCTTTTTGCGATGTGCATTTTAAATAGCCACATCACACTCTTTAGAACCCCTATGCATGCACAAATCAAACAAATTTACTATATTTTACATTTCTTGCATTGCAATTTATTTTCTTTAGTTTTAGCTTTCATATTCGCATCACCAATTAGATTCTGACGTGTATCTTTATTCTCGCTATTGTGTCGTCAATTAAATTTCAACATAGTTTGTTCATAGCTAGTTGCTTGCTCCGGTACATATTTTCCAAGTTGTGCCGTTGATTAAATTCCACCACAGTTTGCATTTGTGCAATCTTATTTTGTATAAGGTTGTTAATTCCTAATCACGTGTAATATTTCATGTCCCTTTGATTGTTTTTTTTAATTAAAAGCGGAAGAATAACTTTCAAGAAAAAAATCTTTGGTCGCGGAAGTAATTCCGACGAGATTAACGAAAATTTTCAGTAAGATTTATTAACAGAATTGGAATTTTTTTTTTTTCTAGGTGGGATAAAATCAACGAGCACGGGACGTGGATTGTGGCTGTTTGTCATGGAATATTGACCGGACGCACAGGTGGGGCCCAACGTGTCATATACACGTGTCAAATTTACATAGGATATGCGTCTGAGGAGGGACTACTACTTTTATGTGGGAATGATCCGAGATCACGGACGGATAGTACTATGACTTTTATTTATTCTAACCTCGTCTGTGCCAAGGCAATTATTTATGAAAAACCTCGCTTGTCTCACGGCCTATATAAAATTGATTCCAGTTTTCAAAATAAATTGTCTGAAAGAATATTCTTAAAATAAATCATCATCATCATAAGTACGAGAAAAATTAGTATATTAGATATTGTAATATTTATAATGAGTGAAAGGGTGGAAATGAACAATTATCGCTGGCGATCCACTTTAGGTTCTATCGTGAGGTTCTGCACCACTACAAAAAATTCGTTTGAGTCATAACTATTCTTCGTCACTTGGGACTTGATGTATTCATTGCAACCCTCGTGAAAATATTAGCAATTAAGAAGTTTCCATGCATGATATATCTTATAGTTAGGCAATATAACTTGTATGTTTTATTTATTTAATTGTTAAAATACATTACATTGCACAATTAATACTTGGTAATTCCCTAAAATTACGTAACTTTAGGTCCAATCACAATTTTGTTCTGAGCCTTTTTTGTCTAAAAGAAATTCCAACCTTTTTTGTCCCTAATTTACCCACATGTCCAAAAATCACAATTGGTTTCATTAAAATTATCAATATCATGAAGCTATTATTATTTCATACGAAGATGAGGGTATTGATGAAGACAAACTTTTGATAATGAATCTTTAACTGGTCGTGATATTGATAATTTGAAGAAACTACCAGCAATTTTTGGATGTGAACATATTTGAGGCTATAGTGAAAGTTTGAGATTTTTTTCAGACAAGAAGTTTAAGACATAATTGTGATTGAACCTAAAGTTGAGGAATTTTTCGAGAATTATTCCCATATCAATTATGACATGTAATCTATATCTAAAGCCTTACAGTCTAAATAAAAGGAAAATACAGTTACTTTGCCTAACTACGAGATAAATAATGCGTAGAGATTTTTTAACAGCTAACGTATTCGTGGGGCCTGACATAGATCAAAGTTTTATCCGTTAAGATTTTATTAGTAAGACAAGGAATTGAGAATCCCAGCTGGCGCCAACATCTTGTGGCCAACCCTACATGCTGCCAAAATAAAAATAAAAAATAAAAAATAAAAAATAAAAAATGAAAAAAATAAAACTCTTTAAATTTCTTGGAGACTTCAATTTTAGGAAATGATATGGATCGTCGCGACAATGACTAGACCAAGAGTCCCAAAAGTTATCTCCTCCAGAAGGCATCACATCACATGACGAGGTCGAACCGTGGAGATTAAGGCATTGTTTGGTAATCATCCAAACAGTGCATAACCCCGATTTTGTTAAAACCGGTTTGGGAATAGAATCGCGTTTGGTAAAATTTTTGTCAAAACCGATTCCGAGAACAAATTTGTTCCCGGAATCGGTTTTGGACAAGAATTGAGAATATATATGATTTCGGCCTAAGAAAAAAAAAAGAATCAAATCTTATTCTTTCCTTCCGCCATCCCGCGACTGTCGTCCACCACCGCCCGCCGCCACCGCCCGCCGCCGCCGCCGCCGTCCGCGCCCGGGCGAGCTCGCGAGGCTTGCCCGGCCCACGGCGAGGCGGGCTCGTCGGGGCTAGGCAAGCCTAGCGACGCCCAACCTCGCCGGTGGCCGGGCGAGCCTTGCCCGGCCTAAGGGGCGAGGCTCGGCCGACAAGGGCGACCTCGTCGAGGGCCGGTGACGCTCCAATGAGGTCGTCGGGCCCTCGTTCGGTCGGTCCCCGCACCGGCGACCGACCACAAGAAGAAGAAGAAGAACAGGAAAAAAATGAAAAAAAGAAAAGAAAAAAGGAAAAAAGAAAAGAATAAAAAGTAAAAAAGTAAAAAATTTATTTAAAAATTAAAAGAAATTGATTTGGAAGTAATCAATGAAAGACGGTACCAAACGCAATTTATTCTAGAATCAGAAATTTTGGACAGTTACCAAATGCGTTCTTTTACTCAAAATCGTTCCGGGGAAAGAATAAAAAAAAATCATTTCGATCGAATCTACTCCCGAGAACAGAATCATTACCAAACACACCTAAAGTATTTTCTTAACATGCTCTATAACTTCTTCCTCAAAAATTGGAAAAAATTATGATCAGTGGTTAATGCCAATTACAATTTTAGGAAAGTCAATGTCTAGATCATATCATCTCTACTAATAGAAAAACACTTAATTGTCTCACTTTTATTTTCTCTCAATTTAATCCAAATTTCCAAATCATAAAAGAGATAAGAACTGCTCACTTGACAATACAAATCCAAAAAAAAAAAAGCTACCTCAAGTGGACAAACTTGAAATCCTATCATTAAGTGAGAAATGGATATTAGAATCAAGTAAATAATTGCCTTAATCAAGACTTGACTACACTAAACTTATTTGGTAGCAAATGATTCCAATGGACAAAAAAAAAGCTCGCTCAAAGAAAAACAGCTATTAGTTCTCTATTGTGTCAGCTAACTAGAATCAATTTATTAAGGGAAAAATTGTCCAATTAGTTCTAATATCATACTTATATTAATTTAGTCTTAAACTTTCTCATTTTGGCCAATTTAATCCTAAATATTTGTGCGAAGTTCCAATGTAGTCTCTCTAATCAATTTTTGTCATAAATTGTTAATAAAGTGAAGATGCCACGTGGACATTCTGCGATGACTAAATTGCTACATCAATGATTTCCAATGAAAATTTACCAAAGTGAAACTATATTGGAAATTCATGCAAATTTATAGAATTAAATTAGCAAAATTAGAAAGTTTATGATTTAATTGGCATCCATACAATATATATTTATAATTGATTGGGTTATTTTCTCATTTATTGAGTGATGTAAGAAGCTTGGATTGATTATTTAAGCTAGTGAAATGCATGAACAGAAGAAAATCATCTTTTTGCTGTGGAGGCGTGAACCTAACTAGAATTTAATTTATCGAGTAATGTAGTAAGTTTTGATTGGTTGTTTAAGCTGGTGAAATACATGCATAGACGAAAAACACTTTATTACTCCAGGTGTGGGAACATAATTCATATGCTTCATTAAATGAGGTAAATTTCATGTGAAATTTAATTTAATCCAATGAGATAAATCGGGCTACTTGGTCTTGAGTTTTGAGTTGAAAGCTTTTTGAAATAGTTGATTAATTATCGCGAAATCAAATAATCGAAAACATTCAGTAAGATTTATTACTAGAACTGGAAAAAAAAATTTTGTCTTGGACAAAATCGACGAGCGCAGGATGAGGGCGAGAGTGACCGGAACACCGCCATCGACTGCGATCATTGGCTATGGAATCTTGACCGGACGAGCACGTGGGGCCTGAGGAGTCAGTACACACGTGTCAAATTCCCATAGGATTTGCATCTGGGGAGGGTTTATGTGTCTCTATTATATGTATGGGTCCACATCACAGACGACACTAATCCCTTTATTTATTCTAACTTTGGTTTATCTCAAGGCCTTTATTTATGCTAACCTCGTTTGTCCGGCCAATCTAACCGACTATCCTACCTACTACGAGAATGATTAGCGTAACTGGTATTTTTTTTTAATTGTTAAAATAGGCCTGAAGTACATTACATTGGATAATTGCTATAGGGTAATTCCCCAAAAAGACCCATAACTTTAGGTCCAATTATACTTTTGTCCCCAACTTTTTTGGTCTTAAGAAAATTCTAAATTTTCTAGTCCCCAATCTGCCAATAGGTCCAAAAATTATTATTGATTTCTTCAATAGTATCAATATCAAGATGCTATTATTGTTCCATGCGATAGTGATGGTGTTGATGAAGACAAAGGTTTCTGATAATGAATCTCTGACTATTCGTGGTGTTGATAATTTTGAAGAAATAGATTTTTAGATGTATAGATATAGATTTGAGATGAGAGCGAAAGTTTGGGAGACTTTTTTAAAAAAAAAAAGAAAAAACGAAATGTGGTAGAATTGTGATTGAACCTAAGGTTGAGGCTTTTTAAAAGAGTTATCCCTATATCAATTATGACACGCGATCTATTTTTGAAGACGTACAACTTAAATAAAAAATACAATTACTTTGCCTAACTACGAGACAAATAATGCGTTGAGATTTCTTAACTGCTGATATCTTTGTGGGGCATGATATTAGTTCAAAACAAAGCAGGATGAGCACTTGGATACCTTTTCTTCCACTAGGATTTTATTAGTAAGACAAGCCGCTAAAGAATTGGGAATCCCAGCTGTCCCCGACATCTATAGTGTCAACCCTATCTGCTGCCAAAATAAAAAAACCATTTCATCTTCTTGGAGACTTCAATTTTAGGAAATGATATTGATGGATGACTAGACCAAGGGTCTTAGAATTCATCTCCTTGGGAAGCCATCACATCACGCAAAGAGATCGGACCGTGGAGAGATTAAAGTATTTTTCCTAGTATGTTTCTGTAACTTGTTCCCAAAGACTTGGAAATTGAAATTTGATTTAATGGTTAATGCTAATTACACTTTTAGGAAAGTCAGTTTGTTAGATCATATCATCTGTACTATATTAAGTCAAAAATACTTAATCGTCTCACTTATTTTTCTTTTAATATTTACTAAAGCTTGCAATATCATCTGTACTATATTAAGTCAAAAATACTTAATCGTCTCATTTATTTTTCTTTTAATATTTACTAAAGCTTGCAATATCATATAGAATAACAGTGGAGTGCGGAAAAGTAAAGTTCAAGACATGAATTCCAAAACCGTCCGTAACACTGCTGTTGACTCCATCAACAAAATCTTGTCCTCAAAAAAGATATAAAAAAAATCTAGTAATGACTTGCCTAAAATTTTAAGGGTTAATATCACAAAAAACCACAAAATTGGTATACTAAATGCCACATTTACCCTAAATTAATTTTCTCGTCATAAAGAATATCAAATTGGTACACTAGTACTATATTTGTACCAAACTAATTTTTGCGTAACAAAAAAAACCAAACTAGTACCATAACAAATCTACTCCCGTTAGCTTTCATTCAATATCTCCATTGAAGTACTAACGTGGAAGCACACGCAACAAACAACTCGGATAATTGGCGTGTGATGTAGATGCGATGTGGAAATTCAACACAAATAGGTCTCCTAAATAATGTCGTTTTGAGGAAGTCAAATTTGAAGAAAATGAGTTGAGATTGACAAATTGAATAAAATTTGCTAATTTTGCCCCAAGAACTCCTTACCTTTCGAAAATTTGCTAAAATCCCTCGTTTCCCCTTAAAATTTTAATAGATTCATCATGAGTTTACCAATGTGGCGGTCATGATAAAATGCGATGGACAATGCGGTTTTATGATATCAATAACTATATCCAAAGGGTTGAGTTCCAAAAGGAAGTCATGCGGTAAACATGAAGTACCTAATCAAGCTCACTTCTACTATTTTTTTCTTTTGTTTAGTGGTGAAACTCTATAGAAACGGTCTTTTGATTCGGTTCTACTGATATGCGTCGACACGAGGAAGCCAACTCAACTAATGAAGGGGATATGTTGGCTACGACATGAACGGGCATTTGCCGGCAAGAAAGATTATTGAGTTTTGGGATGTTTCTGGTGGACAGGAGAAAAGGGTAGCATCCAGCATGTCCGATAATGCCAACGCGATAAGATTTATGGCGATGGGATAAGTTTTCCCCCGAATAAGCTACACCCAATGTCTAAGCCGTGGACTTTTTTCATCTGGAGGATGGTCGATGCGATACGCCCCATCAATCCCAATGCCTCGAACGGGACACCCTTTCTGTCCGAATTGCCAAAATGGATAGAAGGGTTATCCTGCTCTAGTGTCACATCAAAAAATGTTGTTAAGTTCATGCGCCTAGTTCGAATTGCCAGCTATGGCGGCCACTTAAGGTCTCATCTGATCGACAATGAATCAGCTGAGTCTGATGAGAATATCAACGTCCACGCAAGCAAGCTCTTGTCCATGAATACCGGTTGCGGGCTCAGGGAAAATCCAAATAAGATGTGGAAAGTAGCGGACTTTAGTGAGGAGACTCCTGTTTCGGTTTCGATTCCAAGAAAGGTTCTGCAGGGAATGGGGAAAGGGGTTCCAATCGTGGAAGGTCTTGTTCAGGGAGTTTATTTTGTGTGTTAACTTGCCTCGATCACCCAAGTTTGATGTTTCCACTTGTATATAGCAATGAACGAGCGCAGAGAAAGGAAAAAAAAATTGGTAATCTAAGGTGAACTTTGGAGGTTATATCTATGCTCTAATCAAAGCCAAATACTTAAGGAAAGCTAGTGTCTTGGGAGACTATTCTTGTCTTTGTGTATCTGAAATTTCGTTTTGTTGGGCTGCAATAACTTCAGGTAGTAGCTTATTCTTTCACAATTTTAATGCAAGGATGGCAAGTTGGGTGTGCTGCTTACTTTCAATGAAAGTGATGATACCGAAAACAAGTTTTTGAAGGCGTCGGGTCAACCCAAATTTGTATCCATACGCAACTGACAACAATCACAAAGTCATTTGAAGCGCTTTGTTAAAAGAGTTTAGAATTACGTCCATAATCAATTTTGACAGATCCTGACAAGTGAGAACATTGACACCACATGCAGCTCCATCAAAGTAGAGTAAATAATGTACGTCTCTTTCCCTACTTGTCATCCCTGAACATATTTCTCATTGATTAATCAGAGTGGAGACATAGTTCCATAGAATATATCACACTACAGCTGGTCCAAAATGCCAGCCGCTGAAGGCCCATTTAGAAAGATTTCTGAATCTGAAACTCTTTCAAAGATCCATGCTTTGTCATGCACCTAATTGCCTTTTTCTTTTTCTCTTTCTCATGCACCTAATGTACGCCTCTTTCCCTACTTATCATCCCTGAACGTGTTTCTCAATGATTGATCAGAGTGGAGACATAGTTCCACAGAATAAATCATGCAACAGCTGGTCCAAAATGCCAGCCGCTGAAGGCCCATTTAGAAAGATTTCTGAATCTGAAACTCTTTCAATGATCCATGCTTTCTCATGCACCTAAGTGCCTTTTTCCTTTTCTCTAATCTTTTATGCCCGAGTGTTTCTTTAAGGCGAGTTGGCTGTAGTTGGCCTATTCAGAGCTTCCATTGATAAACTTATAACTCTTTCTGGTTAGCTGAAAAGGCACTGAAGTGAAGGGAATCTCTTTCATTTCCTTGGAGAAAGATCGTTTTTCAGAAAAACAAAAACTAACCCATGTTCTTCTGTCAAAAAAGGGGGCAGAAAGGAATTCTTTCTACAATCTCGAGTAAAATTTGTCTGCCTTCCTTGACAGTATTTTAAAGAAAGATGAGAGGTTCTTCAATTGGTGGGAATAAATATATTCTGCTTCCACCGGCATGCCAATGAATAATTATCAGTCATCTAATGGCTGTCCTGATGTTTTTTTTTTTTTTGGGCTGCCACCTTGATAAAAAAAAAAAAAAACTATTGTTTAAGGTAGCCGCTCTCTTTCTATGTTCTCAAAGAGTATGGACTGGTCAAATGGTTTTTTTCCTCCTAGTGTCGGTCCTGGAACTCTTTGACCCTAATAATGTTGCGTGATACAACGTGGTATTTCATGTGACAAATGCACTTTTTTCCTCGCTACAAACCTTGTTTCATTTGCGCCTTCTACTTTTAAAGGCTTGTAGGCCGTGAAGTGGAAAGAAGGATAAAAAGGGACAACCAGCCGGCAACCCCTTTTTGCAGCACCATCACACAAGTCATGCTTGCGAGTTGCAAGTAATGCATGAGTTGATTCAAGTGAAAAATGCCTCATGCATCATCCCTTTTGAGCCTGCTAAGAGTTCTAAAACATGGTTTTCTTTTTCTCCAGAGACATGTTGGTGATTCGAACTACATTGCTCTCCTAATCCCTAGTAGAGTGCCAGTGTCACGAATTTTGATCTAAGAAATAGATGCATTACCTCCCTGACAAAAGATACACAAAATTATCACGATACTCATCTTAGGGACCTCTATCTCAACACCATCTACTTCCCCACGAAATCGCCAAGGAAAATCAGCAATAGTTTTATCCATTACACTCTTGGCACTTTCTCCATCACAGCAGTATTCATGAATTGCAAATGATAAGATCAAAAGACTACCGGGTGGAAAGTTTTAGGAGGCAACTACTTTACTGCCGCCATCATCAAAATTAATGGTCGGTCGGTACATTATTATCATGAAATTTCCCAACATATCAATCTCAATACTTCTGCAACAACCAAGATTTACAAAACGACTGAATGTAGATAAATATCTTTTCGGATGAAAACTTTTACAAAACAACCCACTCTAATATACTCTCGGACATGTAATTACAAGCAGTCTCATTAATGTCGTGACAATGGCTGACTATAACTTCACCAACCGACCTCAAAGCCAGTATGTGGGAATGGCACATACAAAATCAATATAATCATCTTACTGTAGAACAGCTCTAAATTATCCTCTCGTAGATTATGAATATCCAGAGGATCCTGAGATGTCCGAATTGTATTAGTTATGGAGATGAGGCTATAACCATTAAGGTGAATACTAACCGTCGGTAAATAGTTACATTTGTAATATGCTATATAAAGCTGTATTAAATTATTTGTAAAAGATTCATGATCATCAACACAAACACTTCTGTGTCTTCTCAGTATTCGCATCTATTTTCCTTAGATTTAGTAGTTCTTAATTCTTATTATTCCTGTTCAAAATTGCCATTGAATCCAAATTGCCAGTGGATCCGATTCAATAAAAACAAACATCATCTCTGGTGAAAGGCATTTTGCTATTTGGGCCAATTCCCGGCGAAACAGAATCTAAGATGGAGAAGAACAAATCCTCTTTGGCGAAAACTAAAGAAGGTGATTTTGAGAGGTGGTAGCGGAAGGATGGAAGTGATCCACGCCAAGCGATCGAGCCTATGGGGGCGGCACAACGATAGTAGTTCGTGCTTCTTCGCTTTTGTATTGGCTATCTCTCTACTTCTTGTTCTAGTACCATATGATACTTTTGTGGGATTAGGACCAATTATTTTAGAAACCAAAATTGTTAAATAGAGACATAGTTTAATATTTAAATATTTTAATAAAGTTAACAATATTTTTTGTGGTGACACCGGAGAAAGAAGTCTGTACTATCCTTTTTGTGAAATAAGCAACGGTCAAAAAGGATGAAATAGGACTTGGGATTCATGCGGCCCCTTACGTCGACCCCCCACATGAGTAATGGCCACGGCCTAGACATTGGGTGTGGCACGTCTGGGGGAATATTTATTTTATCACCACAAATCTGAAAAGCGTTGGCAATATCGGATATGTTGGATGCTATCCTTTTTTCCTGTTTACGAAAAATATCTTAACCTCACGATCTTCCTTATAACACATGACAGTTCATGTGTGGCCCACATATCCCCTCATCTAAGTCCATCGTCAGTTGTGTTGCCTCCCTCGCGTCAACGCATCTTAGCAATACCGCATCAAAGGACCACTTCTGTAGAGTTTCACAACTGACAAAGAACCTAGAAGCAAGCCTGATTAGATACTGCCCACTTACCGCGTACTTTCTTCTTGGAACTCACCCCTGTGGATACAATTTTTGACATCATGAAACCATGATTTTCCATTGGGTTATATTGTGACGGTCAAATTGGTACACTCAAGACAAATCTATCAAAATTTTAAGGTAAACTTGGGGATTTAAGTATATTGTCGAAATGCTTAGCAAATTTTAACAGATTTCCCAGCCTCAATTATATTCTTTAAATGTGGCTTTCTCAAACAACCTCAGTCATGAGACACTTTTGTCTTTTGTTTTTCCATGTCTAATTTATGTTACATGCCGATCATCTAAGTTGTTTGTTATATGTGTTTCCACACATAGATATTGAACATAAGCTAATGGAGGGTAGCTTTATCACGCATGTACTAGTAAAATTTTTTTTTGTAACACTAAAATTAGTTAAGCATAAATGCGGCACATATATTAGTTTCAGATTTTTAATGATGATAAAATTAGTTTATGATAGATGTGACACTAAAGGATAATTACCAAAAAGCCATAAATAGGGGTGAGCATCAGTCTAGAGTCAACCCTGGACCGACCTTGGATCGACCCAATCCTGCCCGATCCTAGTTCGGTTCCCAAGGAGACTTGATCGGTCCTTGGTCCTGGGATTCCTAGATTAGCATTGTACGAGTTGGTCATCGATTCTGAGAGTTTATAATCGGTTCAATCCAGACCAGCCATGACTCTATATATATTATATATTTAATATATTATTTATACTTTTTGTATAGAGAAAATCATAAAATAAACGGCATCAACAATATTAAACAACTCCTTAGTGAGAAGTTTAACTAATTTTACACCGTTCTTTAATGATTTAGATTTTTAATGTCTTTTACGGCATCAATAGCCATAATTTATAAAGAATGAAAATGTTTTTATAAGAAGTCCTCACGGCATCCAAAATGGCATAAATAGCTCCTCACAGCATCCTCCTCTAGTTCTCTCCTATCTTATTTATCCTCCTAGTCTTCAATTTACCAAAATCAAAAGAAACAACTTCTCCACTCGCCCCTCGACACTTGCCTCGCTCGCTTTGGGTCATTCGTGCCACTCGCTGCTTGATACTCGCCCTGCTTGTTGCTCCTCGCTTGACACTCGCGCTCACCCTTCTCGATGCTCGATGCTCGCCGCTCACCTCTCTTAGCTAACCTCGCTCATCACCAAACCTATTGGGTCGGTCTAGTCCTTGATTGCCTTTTTAATGAGTAAAAAAAATGAAATAAAAAAATTATCAGTTGGTCTCGGGTTAACCCTAGAATCAAACCAAACCCATTGGATCGATTCAATTCTCAATTGCCTTTTTAAGGAGTACAAAAAATGAAATAAAAAAATTATCAATTGATCCTGAATTGACCCTAGAACCGGACCGAACCCATTGAGTCAGTCCAGTCCTCGGTCCCAAGTTCAATAGAATCGATCTTCGATCCCAAAAATTGAGGACCAATACTGTGCAAGTTGGTCCTATGATTAGGGGATGGACTAGCCCAATCCAGACCATACTCACCCTTAGTCATAAATCTATTGTAAGGATGTCAATTAAATTATAAACTTTTCAATTTTATCAATTTAGTTTTAAACCTTTTGACAATTTGTTAATGTAGTCTTTCAGGTCAATTTTGATAAGAAATCATTGACGTGGACGCCAACCATCCTCTATGTAGCACTGACACAAACACTCGACACGCAACACAACACGACATGACATGTCGACATGTCATTTCTCAAAAATAAAGAAAACCGACATGTTATGGCATGTTATATATTAATATATTTTTATATATAAAAATGCACAAATAAATAATAATAATAATAATAATAATAATAATAATAATAATAATAATAATAATAATAATAATAATAATAATAGCCTATAATTAATTTACGCTAAAAACATTAATCCAACATTTGTTAATATCATTTATTGTTTTAATTTGAAAAATTCAACTGCATTTCATTACAATAATCCATAAAACTTGGAGAAAAAAACAAACAATCCACATTTTACTATTAAATTTAGAGATATGTGCACTACAAGTCTTAAAACTTGTCGTGATAATGCAATTGAGTCATAAAACTTATCAAATTTGTGCAATCGAGTCTTTCCGTTAACACTGTTAGTTTCTTTAACAAAAATGCTGAAGTGATATTTTTAAATTTATTTATTATCCTACGTGGCATTTTTTATTACTTCTTTCATAGAAAAAAACATTTTAAAAATCTAAAATAATTTAAAAAAAAACTGAAAAAAAAAAAAAAATAGGCATGGTCGTGGTTGGGGACGCCACTGCCGACAGCGGTAGCAAGCAATGGCGACGGCGTGCCTAGCCACCGTTGGAGGGGGCTAGCAAGGTCCCTAGCCCTAGGCGGCGGAGGGGGCATGAATATCGCTGGCCTAAGCAAGTCTCGGATGAGGCTCGCCTAGATCTAGGCAACACCTCAACCGGAGTCGGCAAGGCTAGCCTAAATCTTGGCGACGCCAGCCCTCACATATGGCCGGTGACCCTCACTAGGCCCAAGTGAGGGCGTGGTGTCGCCCGATCTGGGTGAGCCTCACCTAGGCCTTAGTCGAGGCATCACCCAAATCTGGGCGAGCCTCATCGGCCCTTGCCTGGCCAGCGATGGCCTTGCCCGAGCCGGTGAGGGCCACCCCCCTCCCCCTTGCCACCTAAGGCCGGCGAGGTCACTAGCCCCCTTCGATGGTGGCAACGACAGCAACAACACCCAACCACCATCCCTACCTCTCTTTTTTTTTTTCCTTTTTTTCTTCATATATTTACATTTTGACTCTTTAAGTATTGAAAATTTTTAAAATTGATCCATGCGTGTCAAAATCGGGTGTCGAGCATGTCAAAGAGAGTTAACCATGTGTCGAATTTTTCGACACTCGTTAACCACATGTCAAAGAGAGTTGACCATGTGTCGGATTTTTCGATACTTGTTGACCGCGTCTCAGACACGTGTCAAAGTGTCAGATACGACACGAAAGCTCCTGAGAGTGTGGGTACTTCTTAAGCCGTCATACGTGGCACAATTGACTCTAATGTAGATTATTTATGTAATTTTCCAATTTTTTCTTAAATTTATATATTTTTTTCTTTTTTTCTTTTTCTTCAAAGTATTGGCAATTAGTGGCTTCAACTTCTCTAACGTCATCCCCGTATGGACTAAGACGAGTAATAGCATGGAGGTCGAGGAGAGTAATCGACATTGGTCTTGAATGGAAGAAAAAACAATTTATTAATGGGGACCAAAAACTGGTTAAAGCTACCGAAAAGACCCAGGTCACAATGAAAATTAGAACAGTAGAATTAAAGAGCCATATCAATTTTGACATCTTCCCAAATGAATTGAACCTATGATTTCAGTTTCATATACCATTGGTAAAATCCGGGGTCAAAAAAGGAGAAAGCCCTAAATCGATTGGAGTTGATAGTCCACATTCTCAATGATAGAGGACTTACGAATGGGGATTTTTTCTTCGATAAAACGAGGAAAAAGACCATTTAAAAATGAAGGGATACTGTGATGCTACATGAAACAGGGACCCAAGATTGCTTGCTCAGAATCTTCTTTATCACTGAGGAGTTCAAGAAGATAGTTGTCATGGTGATCCTCCCCCTTGAGCTTGTCAAAACGGGACAAGTATGACGAAGATGAGAATGTAGGAGATTTGGGAGCCATGGAAATTCTGAATAAACGAAAATGAGGTTTGGCATTAGAACAAGAGAGAAGAAGAATATTTTGATTTAAGATTGAAGACGAAAGGCAGATAAGAGTAAATAATAAAATTGGCATCTTGCCAAGTATATATGTTGTGATCTTCCCAGAGGTAACCATCAAAATAAAAGCTAATAGGTTATCAAGCAAAAAAATTAGCGTAAACTCTATCAAGTCTATCGAAGTATATATGAAGCATATATAATTCATATAAGGTGCTGCAAAAGGTTATTTTTTGAAGGCCCACTTAGAGCGGAGTCCCCCACATGACTAGAGGATCGTTGAGTTGGTGGAGGCACATCCAGCTCCATCAAAGCACCGAAAAGCGTGCGTCCTTCTCTACCTACTTATTAGGCCTGACTGTATTACACCAATGTTCGTGCAAAATGTCAGCTGTTGAAGGTCCACTTAGAAAGATTTCTGGATCTCAAACCCTTTTTATAATCCATTTTTTGCAATGCGCTTAATTCTCTTCTCCTTTTTTTTTTTTTCCGGCCCAAGTGTTTCTGGAAGGTGAGTAGGCTGTGGTTGGCCCATTCTAGAGCTTCCGTTAATAAACTTCATAAACTCTTTTGGTCCGCTGAAAAGGCACGGGAGTGAAGGGAATTTTCTCATTTCCTTAGCAAAAATTTTTAAGTGAAAAAGCAAAAAACTAACCCACTCTAACTAACCCCTTTTCTTCTGTCGAAAAAAAGGGCAAAAAACGAATTCTTTCTCCAATCTTCAGTAAAATTAGTCTGCCTTCCTTGACAGTATTTTAAAGAAAGATGAGGTATTACAGGTTCTTTAATTGGAGGGAAGCAACATATTTTGCTACCACGGGCATGCCAACGAAAAATTAGCAGTCATCTGGCTGTCGTGAAGTAAAAAGGGGCCTGAACCTTGATCAAAGAAACTATAGTTTAAGGTAGCCGCTCTTTTCCACGCCCACAAAGGGCATGGAGTGGTCAAATGATTTTTTTCCTCCTTGCGTCGGCCCTGAAACTTTCCGACCTTAATCATGTTGCGTGACAAATGCGCTCTGTTCCTCGCAACAAACCTTGTTTTGTTTGTGCCTTCTAGTTTTTTAGTCTTGTAGGTTATGAAGGGGAAAGAAGGATACAAAGGGACAACCAGCCCAATAACCCCTTTATTCAGCACCATCACGCAAGTCATGGAAAAATTATAAAAAAAGTCATAAATCTATTATAATTTTTTCAAATCAGTCCTAAGCTTTTTTGACCAATTAAATCCTAAATCTTTTGTAATTATATTAATTCAGTCCATCCGACCAAATTTGGCCGGCCGGCGCTGATGTGGACATCCAAGAACGCCGGGCAAACAATTTTTTTAATTAATTTTTATTCTTTCTTATCTTTTTCCTTTTTTCGTCTCTTTTATTTTCTTCCTCCCTCCTTCTTCCTCTTGCTTTGGTGACTGGCCAAAGAGGAGGGCCGGTCATTGGATTGACATGGCTAGCCAATGGCAAGCTTGCCTCGTCATTGCTAGGTAAGGGCGAGCTCACCCAACCACTGGTGAGGAGAGCCCCTCATCGATCTAGTGAGGGTGAGCCTCGACGGTGGATCGATGAGCTCGACCTCACCGTTGCTAGGGAGAGCTCACCTTGCCATCACCGGGCGAGATCGAGTTTGCCAATCCACTAGCGAGGGGAGGAAAAAAATAAGGGAAAAAAGAAAAAATTAATTCCAAAATTTGAAAAAAAAGAAGTAAAATATTATTAAAAAATTCTCTGCCAACACCAATCGGTATCCACGTTAGCACCGGCTGGCCAAATTTGGTTACATGAACTAAATTGATATAATTACAAAATGTTTAGAATTATATTGAAAAAAAAGGTTTATGATTGATTTGAAAAAAATTGTAATAGATTTAAGACTTTTTTGGGAATTTTCCCGAAATTATACTTGCAAGTTGCATATAGGTTTAAGACTTTTTTTGGTGATTTTTTCAGTTATGCTTGCAAGTTGCAAGCAATGCATGACTTCATTCAAGTGCAAAATGCATGGTGCATCGTCCCTTTTGAGCCTGCTAAGTTCTAAAACATGGCTTTCTTTTTCTCAAGAGACTTGTTTGGTGCTTCAAACCACACTGCTCTCATAATCCCTTGTAGAGTGCCAGCGTCACGAATTTTGATTTAAGAAAGATGAATTAGCTCCCAAGACAAAAGATTCACAAAATTATCACAGTGCTCACCTCAGGCACCTCTATCTCAACACCATCTACTTCCACATGAACTCGCCAAGGAAAATCTGCAAAAGTTTTATCCATTATATTCTTTGCACCTTCTCTAGCACACAGCGTATTCATGGACTGCAAATGATGGAGGATCAAAAGACTATCAGGTGAATAGTTTTAGGAGGCAACTACTTTTCAGGGCATCATCAAAATTAATGGCCACTAGGTACCCTATTATCATGAAATTCCTGAAAATATGAATCTCAATATTTCTGCAGTAACCAAAATCAACAAAAAGACTGAACGAAGATAATATCTTTTCTGATGAAAAGTTTTACATAACTTAAGGCACACTAATTTACTCTCATACATGTAATCACAGACACTTCATTAATGTTGTGACTATGGCTGACAATAATTTACTCCAAACGACCTCAAAACCAGTTTATGAGAATGGCAAATACAAACTCAACATAATCACCTGATAGTAGAACGACTTTAAATTCTCCTCTTGTAGATTATGAATGTCCAGAGCATCCTGATATGTCAGAATCACATTAGTTGTGTTGCGATAGCACCTACATTGGCCATAGTCCATTGTGCGGATCGTTGAGTTGTACTTATATATATGCCTTTGACAAAACATGGTGTGACTCATTATAATAGATGCCAGTGGGTAAGGTTTGAAAAATTAAGGAAAATTTTGAATAAAGATATGAAGTGGGATCGTTTTTTTCAAAGGAATGTCTCAAGTGAATCTTATTTCAAATAAGAGTATGAAATAACTAGTTCATCTCAAATAAGGATTCGAGCAAACATGTGCATCTTACATACCACTTTCCAAAACCATGATCTGGGGCATTTTCGGGTTCTTTTCATCTCCTTGTTCTTCGTTCATTGATCTTCCTTCCGCACCTGGGTCAAGCCACTTCCAGTGCGTGATCTCACTCGATACATGAAGTCACCAATGAGACTTTATACCTGTATCATCGACGACCACTCCTCTGTCCAATGTTGGATCAACGTTGTGGATGTTCTCTCTCTCTTTTCACTTGGGCCTATTGACACCGCCTCTCCGAGCTCTCAAACATGGCCATGGCCGATCACACACACAACTGGTTGGGGATACTCGGTCAAGGCATGACATTTTCTGTTCACTTTCTGAGAGTCGAGCATGATAAAAAAAAACAGTCTAATAGTACAATTTTGGATCAAGTACAAGAATGGGCTTTCCTTGAACACTCAACCCACAAAAAGTACTTGATTGAATGCACAAGTTTGGAAGAATTCCTATGATTCCATCACTTAAATCCAAAGGATTACTTAGTCGCCCAAACCCTTTCCCACTTATAGTGATATTGAACAAACTTCTCACACATTTAGACACAGCCACCCCTAAAACAAAGGAGAACAGCTACATTTCCAGGTGCAAAGCTTATGGCAGAAAATCATCTGAAGCAAACAAAAGAGTTTCACGTTACGAAATTCTGCCAGTGTTGCAAAGTAAACAATAATGTCAACAAAACAAAGACAACTGGTAAAATTACCTGCAATCTCCGTCGGACTAAATTATGTTACAAATCATCGTTCATTGACATTAAACACTCTCCAATTACATATCATTCATCACCGCCGGAACCGAGCCTTAGGACACTAGCCCAGCTGCATCACACCGAGAACAGCCGCCTTTGTCATCGTGGAAGCCACTGTAGCCTCCATCACCATTCACTTAGTGGCTTGCAAATCTTGTCATCGTCACCGCCCCCGTCCCCTCCCATCACCGGGCATAAACCTTAAGACCTGAGAGTGGATAAACTCATCCTGTCAATCACATCTTACTTCGAGAATTATGCAATGTGTGCGGACAAATTTAGATCATCGTTCATTCCTAATCGTCACATTTTAGGGCTCTAATTTGAGCGATTTGATTATGAGTTTCACTGACAATCAGGATGCTACTTTTTGCCCCTTCATCTCGGCCATTTATTTTGGGTAGGATTCTTCATGTTAATCTTAGCAATTGAATTTTTGAATGGCTTAATCTGATCCAATCCCTCCTTACTTGGGCTGTATTTTTGCAGTCAAGATAAAATTCGGGATAGAATAAAATTTATTTTATCTTGTATTCGGTGCCTACTAAAGACAGGATAAATGAGGATATAATTGGGATATAAACCGAATAAAATTATCCCATTGAGGAGGTGGGATAAAGGTAGATGAGATTTCTAACATCCATAATAAGAAAGTTATTTTTCTCAAATGACAGAATTTTCAAATCAACAAAATTAAGGGCCTAAAGTGGAACCGTTTTCTCAAAAAAGGACCCAAAATGGACATTGTCTCAAAAAGGACCTAAAGTAACCAACTTAATTTCAAATAAGGGCATCAACTTAAAAGCCAACCAAATCTTATTTGCATCTAGGGGTATTTTCGTCTAAAGACTTTTTTTTCCTTCCTTTTTTAATTTATTTTCTCCTTCTCTTTCTTTTCTTCATTATCATCGTGCCTTCTCCTTTTTCACTCTTTAGATCGCATTCTCCAAAGTCCATCTCTATCTTCCTTGCCGAATTAGCCATCAACGCCTCAACCTCATTTGTCATTGCCCTCAACAGCAATTCCGGTACCTTTGTTGAAAGATGGAGGTCAATCCAAGCCCTAGATTGAGCATGAGTGGACCAAGATGTGACGCTCAACTTGATTCGATCCCCATATCTTGTGGTCGTGGTCAAGCACGAAGCATGGTGAGGTGTAAGCCATTAGCTTGCTGCCCTCGTTGTCATCGATGCTTGAATTCAAATCGGTGCTCATGCGGGCTATGATCGATCTTAGCAAGGAGAAGCCAGATTGAAGTGCCTAAGCCAAATTTATTAGAGGTTTTTGAGGAATCTCTGTGATACTCATGTGCATTGATTTGTTAAGTGAAATACGTGGTTTGGGAATCTCGAGCGATTTTGCACTTTTTCATCTTGTTATTCTCTCTCAAATCTGTAGATAATATTTGAGTTAGAGAGGCAAATTTGTTTGAACATGTGTGTGTAGACCAGTCATTCGTTTTTTTAGATTGAGTCTTTGTCGATTCAAATAGCCACCAAAGGCGAGTATCTTCAATCACGGGTCGAATGATTGTTAGCTTTTGAAAATAACCAAGCATGCACGACAAAATTGGACCCTCTCAAGAAGCCACATATTCCACCTCAATGCAAACCTGCGTCTATGAATGTTATGAATAATCCAACCCGGACCCAATAAAACATTCCCAAGCTACAAGTGAAAGTTATCATGGCATAAGCAATTTCATTGGCGGGAGAGCATGAAACTATTACTTTAATTGCCATAATAAGTTTTTACAAGCAAATTGAATAAAAACAAAACCCACCGCTGGATATTTCTTGATTCTCAAGTTCATTATCGTCATCGGAGAAGGTGAGTGGTGGCGAATAACTTAAAAATTGGCTTATGTTGAAATCGATGAGTTCTTGGGTGAGGATGCAAAATTGCATAATGTAGAGAGCATGCGCTTTGAAGTTTGCTAATGGGGAGGCCGCAGAACTGAAGCACGCAATTTGCAGTTTTGCAAAACTGCATAACTTCTCGAATATCTTTTCGTTTTCTTCTTTTCCTAAATTGTTCAAATTGTCTTGCACCTGTGCAAGCTCGTGCGTGAGGAGTCTGATGCATTTGTCAAGAAGGAGGTGAGCAAGATGAAAAAGGAAAGAAAAAAAGTCTTTAGACAAAAATACCCCTACCGCAAATAAGATTTGACTGGCTTTCAAGTTGAAACCCTTATTTGAGACAAATCAGTCACTTTGGGCCATTATTTGATACAATGTCCACTTTAGGCCATTTTCTCGAGAAAACGGTTCCACTAAAGCCCTTAAGTGAAATTTTCCCTAAATAGTATTCCAATTCTAATATAAGAAATTCAAAATAACAAAAAACCAATTTAGCTATTTTAATTTAGTATTATTTTTATTTATATATTTGAATTTAATTATATTTTATAAAATAATTTCAATATATAAATATAAATTTATTAGGTTAATACCCAAAAAAAAAATCCCAAACTAGTACACTTGTGACAAATTTACCCCAAAACTATTTTTTTGATCATGAAAAATCCTAAACCGGTACACCTATGACAAATTTACCTCAACCGATTATAAAAACCCTAAGCGGTACATTTATAACAAATTTACCTCAAACTAATTTATTTGACAAAAAACCCAAAACTAGTAAATTTGTAACAAATATACCCTCCGCTAAATTGAATTAATACCACAAAAAAATCACAAAAATTATAAACTTGTGACAAACGAAGCGTAAAATTCCAAATTGGTATACCAATCAACCTGTTATGTATTATTTAACTTAATAATTTGACAGTAAAATTTAACGAAAACTAACAAAGTAAAATTGTCACAAATGTACCAGGTTTGGAGTAAATTTGTCAAAGATATACTAGTTTGGGATTTTAGTGGTCAAAAAAATAGTTTGGGGTAAATTTGTCACGAGATGTACCGGTTTGGGGTTTTTCAAGGTATTAACCCTATTTATTATATATTTTAGGTAATATAGTATTTTAGGTATATTTGTATAGTTTACTATTTAATAAAATTTTATTAGAGAACAATGGGAAGGGAAAAATTAATTAATAAAAGGGAGAAAAATAAAATAAAAAGCAAATAAAATAAAGTAAGCAAAAGAGTGTCGTGAGAGATAATTATTTTCTCAAAGGTATATTCAATTTTTAATTATTTTTAATACATAAATATTAGTACAAAATAATTTCAATACATAAATATAAATATATATTTAATATATATTTTAGGTATTTTAGTATTTTGGTTATATTAGTACTGATCGCTAGTTAATAAAGTTTTATTACAAAATGATGGGAGGGAAAAATTTTAAAAGAAATTAATTAATAAAAAGGAAAATAAAAATAAAAATCAAACGAAATAAAGTAAGCAAAAGTGTTGCGAGAGATTTTTACTATCTCCGTTTGTAAAATTTTTGGTTCATTTTGCTAATGTGTCGTTTATACCAAATAATGTACGTGATATGATGTAAATATATCCGACCTTGCTTGTTGTAATTAACAAATAGTAGATAGGATATATCAAAATCTCATGGATTTCATATATTGTCATACCCAATCCTATTATAATTAGAAATTTGAACCACCAAACGTAGCGCTTAGGGTTTATTATTCCAAAACACTTTGCCTTGCTATTGAGGTCTCTAGTCTCTCCCGGGCATTTATATTTGTAATTACAATATTAATACAAAACGTGACAAAAATTTAAAAAGTTGGGATCTCAATATATTGACGGATCTCTTAGACATGACCTAAAACTTCATTTGTGATACATTTCGAAAATAATTAACCAATTCTAGGGCCATAAAAAGTTTAAAATTATCAAAGAAGAAAAGACGAACAAAACAACAAAGTTGGAACGGTACTATGGAGTGGTATGGGTAGAAATTCCGGAAAATTATTAAAAGTCTTAAACCTATTGCAATTGTGTCAATTTAGTCCTAAACTTATTTTTGGCTAATTAAATCCTTAACTTTTTTGCGATATGCCAATTCAACCTTCTCGGCCAAATTTAGCCGGCCGGTACTAACATGGATGCCGAGCTGTGCCGGCGGAACAATATTTTAATATTATTTTATTTTTTTCAATTTTTTATTAATTTTTAATCTTTTCTTTTTTTTTTGTCCTTTCTTTTTCTCTCTTTTTTTTTTTCTCCCCTCCCTCCTTCTTCCGATGACCCAGCTACAGGTCGTCGGAACCGAGGCGGCCAGCCAGCCCGGCGGAGGCAAGCTCGCCTCACCATCACCGGACCGAGGGTCACCTAGCCACTCAAAGAAGGCAAGTCCTTGCCACTGCGCCTCGTCGGATCTTGGGGAGCGCTAGCTCGTCGATCCATTGGTGAGGCTCACCCTCGCCCAAATCTAACGAGGGCTTGCCTCGCCGGCTGGCCGGACCGCCCGCCCGCATTGGTCAAGGGCTTGCCTCACCGATGGTGGGTGACCCTCGTCTAGTGATGGCGAGGTGAGCCTTCACCGATCCAACGCGGGGCGAGCTGGGGCGAGCTTGCCAGTCCACTAGCGAGGTCGCCTTCACCCGGATCCAATGAGTGCTTGCCTCGCCGATGGCGAGGGCGGACCTCACTTGGCGACGACACAGCTCGCCCTCGTCGAGCCTAGTTGGCTGCCTCGGTCTAGCAACAGGCCCTGCCCTCTGGCTTGTCACCCGAAAAGAAGGAGGGAGAGAGAAAGAGAAAAAGAGTGAAAAAAAAAAATGGAGAGAGAGAGAGAGAGAGAGAAAAAAAAGAGAGAGAGAGAGAGAGAGAGAGAGAGAGAGAGAGAGAGAGAGAGAGAGAGAAAGATTAATAAATATTCGAAAAAATAAAATAATATTAAAATTTTATCCGTCGATGCCGCATTAGCATGCATCAACGGCGCCTTGTCAAATTTGGTCGGAAAATCTGAATTGGCACGATTACAAAAATTTATGACTTAATTTAAAAAAAAAAAATAAGTTTATAACCGAATCGGTACAATTACAATAGGTTTTACAACTTTTTTTGATAATTTTCCCATAAATTCCGTCCCCATTCGGGCCCCATGCTTCATGGCGAAAATTATGCTTCAAGAAGCTATCGATGATTGGAGTTTAGGGTTTAGGGTAGATTTTAGACTGATTTAGTGATGTACCGTGCCATGGACACATTTTGAACTAGAGGGTGATTTAGTCTCTTACTTAAGTAATTTTTGTCATCAGATGTAAATTAGGAGTTTTGAAAATAAAGAGGCGAGGTGAAATAGTTGAAAAAACGTCAGGTGAGAAGTTTCGATATTTTCCAAATGGTATCTACAGAAACAGTGTTGAATAAATGATCCATCTACCCAACAATGCTTTCTCTTGGTTAAAATGCACATGATTCTTTATTGAATGTGAAACCGCTTAAAAGATCTGATTTTCCTTTGGGAACAATATGTTTAGAATAATCACTCAGTTAAGATATCACTTTGATCATTTCAACTATGTTGTATTACATGATAATAAAAAGTTTCACTAATAATGATGCCTCCAAATAGGGAAGTTTTTATGCAATAAAAGTTTTTTGTACCTGAGAAGCTATCATCCATGATAACGGTAGAATATGAGTAATAGGCCTGTCGACGAGGCCGGTCACAGAGTTCTAGATCCGTCATATGAATTCGTTTGCTTTACCGACTACAAAGAATAGCGCAATGAAGCTGCAAACAAGAGCATAAGAAACGATGGGGGATTATCAAAACAATCACTAAACCATTACAAATTTTCAGTTCAATCCCTAAACCTGTTTTTTGGTAATTCAGTCTTAAAATTTTTTTAAAATGCAGCACGTAGTCCATCTGGCCAATTTTAGCGATCGGTGAAGATTTGGATGCCGGCGGGCATCGTGTGTGCAGGCCGATGCTAACGTGTCAATTTTAATTTTTCCTTTTTATTTTCTCTTTTCTTCTTCCTCTAGCCGTCGGCAACCAGCCGAGAGGCTAGGGCAGGCGAGGTTTACCTCGCCAGCCCTGGAGGCTGCCCTCTTCAAAGCGGTGAGGGCAAGCAGCCTCGGCCACCCATAGCGAGGGACCTCGTTGTCGCGGGCGAGGGGGCCCCTAGGTGAGGGCAAGTGACCTAGGCGAGTGGTCTTGGGCAAGGCTCGCCCATCCTAGATCTGGCGAGGGCGAGGACAAGCCTCGCCCTCCGCTAGCCCTTGGCCACCCTTGGCAAGGACTCACTATCATAGGCGATGGTCACCGGCGAGCCTCACCATGGTGGGTGAGCAGCAGTGGCGCAGCCTTGGCCTGGTGAGGACTCACCATCATAAGGAGGGTTGCTATGCAAGTGGCATCTTTGGGCCCCTTGCTCGCAACGGCGATGTCGACCTCGCCTAGCGACCCCGCCAAGGGTGGCCGAGCTCACCCTCGTTGCTGTCGCTAGTGCCAGCAAGGGTGAGTCTCCTTAGTGGCTAGCACGGCCAACCTCGTCGGCCAAAGAAAGAAGAAAAAATAAAAGGAAAAACATTCAAAAAAATTTTGACACATCGCCGTTGACGAACAGCTGGAGCCAGCCAGCATCGTCGGTACTGCGGTCAAGGTGGTTTGACGAACTGAATTGACACAAATACAAAAAAGTTTATAATTGAATTGGCAAAAAAAAAATGGGTTTAGGATTAACTCAGAAAAATTATAATAGATTTATGATTGTTTTCGTAAATTTTGCAAAAAATGCTGTTAAAGATGGCAGACAGCTACAAGGATCGGCATGAGAAGCTTCCCCAACACGCCGATGGCATATAGGACGTCGATCTGAGCATCAACCGGGCGAAATTCTTTTTCCTTGGTTTATGAAAGGGGAAGATAGAACCACCTCGAAAATTCAAAAATCCCTATCGTCTAGGGCATCAACCGAAAACAAAGCTGAATGAAGCATAATGGGTCCCTCAGAGATTTGAGAAGTTGTCCATGATGGAGAAAGAGGCTAAAAGCTCTGTGTCATGGTCAATGTTCTTAGAATCGGATAATAAGGTCGGTTCAATTGAGAGTTCGCCCTCGACGATTTAAATCAATGATCAGGTTCCGAGAGAGGTACTGGCTCCTTTAATCCAGATGCTCTTCGAAATTTGCCGCAAATTATGGAGGGTCCTATTTCACAAATAAGATGCTTGATTTTAGCAAAAATGAATGATCGAGTGTTCTCGAATCCTATATATGCTGATGCTATAAAGAAGTATTTCCCATGACTGAATTTCAATCGGGAAATGGCCTTTTTCTTTAACAAACAAGTCTCAATTTTTGTTTTGCCATGGAATTTTCCATCACATGCATACATGTTCACATTTGTTTTGCAGCATTGAAGGGGAAAGTGGAAAGGGTGGCATTTGAAGGCTAGTATGATAACCGTTTCAAGTTACTTGAGCATGTTTAGCACTGTTCATGAGAAGTGATTAGGAAGACCTTTCTGGTTTCTGGTGAGGGTCCTTGTTTGGCACCTCAGCGCACTTATCAATGGTAATTCAAATAAGAACTTTTCCGCCGAATTTTCGAATATAAAACATGGCAAATATTTCAACAAAAACATTGTTTTCCAAGAAAAAAATTATGATGTGGCCGAAAAGTATTTTACGGAAAAGTCTAGTTTCTCCACGAAATGCACAAAAGCGAAGTTCTAGCGATAATCAACAAAGCAGAAACCTTGCTAGTCCAAATCCATCCTCTTACTCATTTCACAGTATCCACAGCCTTATATGAAACTGGACCACTTCCAGCTATTGGCCAATCGGCAAGTACTGAGGCAACACTTCTTTTATTTCAAATCTTTCAATCAAAAGAATTTACGTTTAGTCCATTCAAAATGCGCGATGTCCGTGGACAACGTTAGAGTCAGGGTCGTCTGTGGTCAATTACATATCACAATCTGAATGGCTTTCAACTTTTACATATTATGACTACATGAGCTCGCTTTATTCTCTTCCAGAGCAGCTTTATTCACGAATTATAACTTACATGAGCTCACGGAAACAAGGAAGCGGATGTCCTTGATGGTCCCCTCTGTTAAACCTGTAAACTTTTCACATTCCATGCTGAATGGTCGATGGATGCAACACGGAATTGAGTGGATCTACTCAATTAAAACATGCATCAGCTGTATAGCTTCAAGATCTGATCTTTTTCTCTACAATCCTGTCCCTCCGAATTTTCATTGTTGGAGTCATTAGACCACCATCGATCTGCAATGAGAGAGGAAAGTTCAGCTAAAATTCATGCCACAATGACAAAATGGCTCGAAAAAGTTTGGGAGCTCAAAGCTACCGTAAACGGCTCATACGATGAGAATTGGCTGATTTGGAATGTGCACTTGGAGGTCCTGCATAAACATATGTGCTGTCTAAAATGATTCTTTTGAAAAGATTCATACTGGTTAAGAGGGAAGTAGATATGGTGCATGATTCATCCAAACTTAGATACTGTCACACCTTCCTCCACGATTGAGCAGACTAATGAAAAACTGCGATTGCTCCCAGATGCAGGAGAAAGTAATATATTTTAAATCATCAAAACCTACTCTATTCCAGCATAATAAAAATTAAGTGACCTATAATTCACATAGAACCATCAAACTGGCCCAACCAGCAACCAAGCTATGTGCATTGTATGGATAGAATACAAATTGTCGGGATAACAACATGACAATGTAAACATGATACAAAATAATAATGCCATGTTAACACCCCTTTTCATGAAATAGACTTTGTGTAACTTTGTTGCTTTGGAAAAAAGTACAGCGAACCTCCCCTTTCAGAGTTTAGGAGGGTTAACTGCTGGAGGTTCTCTAGTGAATCAAGTCAATACAAAGAAGATAATTTCCAGCTGAAATTCGGGTACTATCAAAGAATATGAACCTGATATATTTATAATAGAAGAGCAGAGGGACTCGTTGAAAGGTTGATGCGCTTTAGCCAGTCAGTAGAGTTCATGTGCCCAAAGCATGTCAATGTCTAGCCAAATTCATAGAAATGAAGAAATCATTACCAGGTTCTCAATTCTTCATACAACAGACTTGACATTTTTTTTTACTAAGTTCCATGGAATTAGCATCTACAATTGACATCCTTTTAGCAACCAGCACGGCCTCTTCTTTGTTCGGCACAATTATAGCTCCTAGACGCCGGTGATCCTGCATTTAACAGTCAATGTCATATAGCAAGTGGATAGCATAAGGAGACCAGAACTGAGTGTCACTGCCATAGCAGAATTCAGAGGGAAAACACTTCAGCATGAAGTTTCCTTGTTCACCTGTCCAATAACAACAATCTGTTGTATCAGGCTACTCCTCATTGCAGCCTCTTCAATCTCTGCAGGTTCAACATTTTCACCTATATTCCAGAATTACTCTGATTAGCACAGGACAGGTACCCAAAGCAGCATGTTTGTTGTTAGCCAATCAATTTGTAAGTCAAAAGCATGATAGGGGCATTATGAAGAATTTAGACATTGTAGCAATCATCTTAAGAATCACGAGTTAAAAAGCAATTTGTGTCAGACGGCCACAAATATAAACAATGTTTGTAATCGACAGATAATTCATGCGACAGATGCAGCCTATTGTGCAAAGTACACGCTAGTACACGAATGTTCATGAAATTACCATCAATGTACTAGACACGAGTCAAAAGAACCTGCTGTACAATTTTAATTGCAGAACATATGATTGGCATGATGACCTGTTGAAAGGACAATGGTGTCCTTAGCACGG